>CM025634.2:94585-120414 GCA_014621495.2 Entosphenus tridentatus | reverse complement strand
CTATAGTATCACTCCTACAGCACCACTCCTACAGTACCACTCCTACAGCACCACTCCTATAGTATCACTCCTAAAGCACCACTCCTACAGTACCACTCCTACAGCACCACTCCTATAGTATCACTCCTACAGCACCACTCCTACAGTACCACTCCTATAGTATCACTCCTACAGTACCACTCCTACAGTACCACTCCTACAGTATCAGTGCTACAGTACCAACATCACCGAACAATGCTGCCAACACCCACGCTGCTCAGAAAAGTAGTCCGTCACGCGCTAGACTCCTTGCGTTATAGCAGCGCGCCCCGCGTTAAGCTAAAAACGTTCTGTAAAAGAACCGCGTGGAAGCGAAAACGCGTAGTGTGAACGCGCACTTAACGTTGTAAAACGGCGATAATCGGGTTCATAATAATACATCTGACCGTTTATTATAGTTAAATGCTTTTCATCAAATTCGTGCCGAGAGACAAAACGTGACGTGTGTTTTCTTTCCCCACAACCTTCTTGTTTTTAGAGGAAATGGCAGCTGCTGTATCTCCCTTTGAGGAGAAGTGGACTCACCATCTCTCGCCATCACCTACAAATTCTCACCTTGACAAACCCCACTGGAACGCTCCAACTTCTTCCCAAATTGTCACCAAGTACCCTTCTTTACGAACATCAGAATGGACCAGTCCAGAACCTCTCCAGCAGACGCAACAGTGGGACAGTCCATCTTCGCCACGCTCACAGTCTCCTCCTCTTGCCACTGCGGCATGTCCTCAGATGTTGGAAATTATCTCGCCTATTGCTTCAGTAAAATTGCAAAAATTGTCGAGTGAGCATGTCACTGATGATGCCGGGGACAATGAAGCTCACGGGCTTAAAGATTTGAGCTTTTCAACAATAAACGTTCACAAGAGCAATGGAGATCCATTCTCTTCCCAGAAGTACGCGTGTGCGGATTTATCCCAAGGAAACAGAACTGGAAATGTGCAAGAAGCTGAATTCAGCATAGAAGCACAGCTGACCGGAGAGCTGAAGTTGCCTGAAATAATGAGCAGCACGTACAACGCCGGGACACACTTACTGGATGTTGCTTCCAACGCTTCTGGAGCACGCTTTGAAAACGAACCGGAACTAAAAAAAGAAGTAAAATCTTGTCCGCTGACTGAAACCGATGACTTGGGCTGCAACGGAGGACGTTGTAACGATGGCAGGGCTCCACTGCTGTGGGATTTTAGCACCCGGAAAAGGTTGTGCGACGATGATGACGATGCTTTTGGCGTCCCCATGGAGGTGACCGGAGTGGACGACTGGCCACCACCTCAGAGTGCCGCCAGGGCGCTTGTGCTCCTTCGACCCCAGGCTGAGAGCAGTTGTCTTCCCAACGAGGTGGCACCTCAACGCAAAACATCCACACGGTTGACTTTAACCACCGGCGTCGCATTATCGTTGAGAATTGTGTGCGAGGCGGCAGGGTGTTGCTGCAGTGGCGACGCTTGTGCCTCACAGCAGGGGAAGCGTCTCTGGTAGCCTCCAATAACCGCTATGAATTGTCACACTTCACCTCTCATGCAACTTCACTGTCTCCTATTCTTTGGTTCTTTCGGTAAAGTCACGTAGATAGAAAATAATAAAAAGGTTAAAAAAAACACGAAGTTTCGATCGCAACACAAGCGATCATCCTCGGGTAAAGAAATACAGCCGGCGGACCGTTGAGAGAAATATAGCGAGAGAGCTGCTTGAGCCAAATGCAGAGCCGCAAGATTATATATGCTTGGAGGAGGCGGGCTAGAGATGGAATTTGCAAGTAAATGCAAGATCGCAGAGCTAGGAATACCTCTGCTAATTATGTCTGTATTCACCACAACACTTGTGGTCAGAATACAAACTAAAATAAGGCGATCGGTATTACCTCGGTGTCGCGGCATCTTCTCGGAGAAGTGAGCGGCTCGATCAGATGAGCCCTCTCGTCTAGGAGTCTGTTATAAGATCTAATGGTTGTGTGGAAACTCTCCCCGTAGAGGCGGTTAAATCTTGACTGTCTCTGGTGTACCGCTGTCTTTTCAAATACCTTAATCATCGTTAATCTCTCCCCATGGCTTTGCCATAGAGAAAGAATTGCTGCAAATTACTCAACTGGGATCACATGTAGCACCACCTCCGCCTCGCGTGCTGCCAGCACCACAGTCGTACGTTTGTCCAGTATCTGGCACGTAGTGGTGGTGGTGGTGTGGCCCGGTCTGTAGCCTTGGCATGGTCCTTCACGGTGCACGGCTCCTCCAGGAGCCGACAGAACAGTCGATGCTCCACGATCCGTGTCTCACCGCAGTGTTGCTAGAGTAGCCCCACTCCCGCACGTTGACTCTTGATCTGTCCACTCCTGTTCGAAGCCCATTAAAACATATCCACGTTGAGCCGATCTTTCTCTGTGCCGGCAGAGAGGTGTTGGGCAGCATTATGGCGTCCGTAGTCAATATGTATCCTGTTGTGTTCATATTTCCAGTCGTGTGCAGCCAGGGGTAATGTTTTAAGCAGATCTGTTGTGGCTAGGAAGCACACTTCCCTCAATTCAGGCAGCTTACAGCTGCAGTGTGGCCACCTAGCGGATGTCTAACGTCCTCAGTCCCGTCTTGATCATTCCATGTTGCTTGCGACTGCTCTGTATATCATCTGTTGGGGCTGTTCCGGCGAGCACGTACAGACCGTTCACAGGCATTGGTGTTCAGGTGTCCGGTCGTGCATTGGTAGCTGTTAAGCACAGGACATAGCTCCACCTTTTCGTGAGCCGATCTTTTTCACGCTTTGATCTTCTCGGTGCCAATGCCAATACCAGCAGCTCGGCCATTCTCTTAAAGGGAGTTGATTCTGGAAATGAGTTCCGCCGTCGTGGATAGTGTCTCGGAATAGTTAATCTATGTAGCAGCATCACACTCTTGTGAAAACTTTGGCAAGACCCTCCTGACAAAAAGTTTTGAGACTGAAGTTTTCCTGGATAAACAAGCATAGTAGTGAAGATAATAATAAGAGTTGTTCTTATGGTAATAATTACACAGAATGTGTAACATGCACAGTCTTTATTTGCTTCGAGAGCATGATTCAGATTACCCAAGCTCTGTGGTCCTATATTGAGATGTTTGTCCAACTAAAACTCGAATTACCATTTGCTTTGATCTTTGTCCAGGTTGACAGTGGATACGCTACCTACCACATGACTGAGGAGGAGATTAAAGTCAAGGTAAGCACTGTGAAAGTGTTTAGGTTTGTGGATCTTTGGGTTCAACCAGCTTAGGCTGTATTCACACCGAACCCTGTACAGTAAATTCCTGTTTAACGCGTAGCGTTCAAACTACGCGGTTTCGTTTTAACGCGTTTTTTCTCTTACGGAATATCTTCTGCTAAACGTGCACACCATGGTATTATCCAGGGCGGGTTGCCGGATTCGAACCACGAACCTCTGCCACTGGGCCACGTCACCGGCATTCCACGTTAGGCGGGGATTTGCTGTACTCATACTTGTTGACCTAAGTGAAGACCAGAACAAGTTCGAATGCATTTCTTCGCTGGTGTTGTCCGTGGTCATGAATTGCACTTGGGTCGTAGAGCAGTGCACGTTCTCCACCGTTCCCAAAGCTGCAGTGTTCTAACCACTATTGCCCATCACCACATGCACGCATGCAGTCACTTTTCTGCTGAATGTGATGTAATTCACTCCTCATGGCCCCGTTTCACTTTGTGCTTCTTGCAAGGATGTGTCCAACATGGAAGTGGACCTGTGCTGCGTGTGTGCCGCTGCGGATGGCAAGAGCAATCCATGCCACTGACTGCACCGGATGCCTCGGCTACAGCACGATGCAATCCCCATCAAGATGGGCCATCAACGTTTTTCCTCGACTACTTGATTATGGTTTTATGAAATCCCGAACTTGAACACGAATCGTATATTTGTATAAAACCACTCGCTCACTCCTGATATTACTGCACGAGTGAAATATATTGTTGATTTTAAGTTTATTTTAAAACAATAAACATTCATTTTCAGTAACTGACCAACTTGCCCAGATTTTAATTAAGTGTATGAATTGGCACTGTTCGTTAATGTATAGTTAATGTGTTTCACTGTGGTCTCATGTTCGTTGTATTTACGGTCCTGTGTGTATAGGTGCGAGGTTTAAGATATACAGATTTCCCTCGCTTCATGCTGGTTCGGTTTGTGTGATTGCACTTATTTGCGGCTTGAATCCACTCTTATGTTGCTGTGCGGTCGGACATGGAACAAAACTGTACTGTGTGTGTGTGTACCGTATATACTGTGTGTGTACCGTATATACTGTGTGTGTACCGTATATACTGTGTGTGTGTGTGTGTGTACCGTGTATACTGTGTGTGTGAGTACTGTGTGTGTGAGTACTGTGTGTGTGTACTGTGTGTGTGTACTATGTATACTGTGTGTGTACCATGTGTACTGTGTACACGACTCGGAAGGCAGCTGTCTCGTGCGGTTTCGCTTTGTGCACGCTTTTTTGGAATCCATCTACCGCATAAAGCGAAGGAAACCTGTACACGTGTCGTCGTGTTATGCATGAGTCATTTGACGCCCTGCACACCGCTGCACATGGGATGTTCCATCTCGATGGATTATACAGGTGAAATCTTTTGAATGAACAACTTGTTTCGCCACTGACCTACCTATTAGCCCTCTTTCAGACGCGACCTGGCTCAAGTCTTACCTTATCGTAATCCTCAGTCTTCTTCAATCACTCCATATCCCCTCTCGGTGTCGGTGCTCTGCAGGGTGTGTTTATTCTCTCTCGATATTTCACCCCTAGAATCTGTTATTTGCTCTTTCTGCTTTCCTCACCAGTTCTTTGTTGACGACACAAATATTTCAATATTGCACCCACGTGACCTTTCCTCTCGCATCTCCTGCCTGGCATCCAATCCTGGATGGTGATTCACTTTCTCTCAATTCGTCCAAAACTTTATTCATTTACTTTCCGGCCTCTTGCTCCCCCCGTTCCCACCATCTCCCTCCCTCCTGCTGCCTCTGCCCCTGAACCTTGGTGCCTCTGTTGGCTCCGCCAATTTCTCCAGCCGCATCACCGCCACTGCCCGCATCTGTAGCATTCGTCTACTCCATATCAGGACTCTGCCCTTTCACTTCACTTCATGCTGCCAAACTCGTGGTGGATGCTCCGATCTTTACCAGGTTTGGATGACTGCAATTATCCTCCTTTCGGTCTCCCTGCCTACACTCTCACTCAACCTCCAACAAATAAATCTCGACCCTGACGCCTGCTGCTGTACATTAGGAGTGTGTATGTCTCTCTCCCCGTGCTCGCGTGGATTTTTCTCCGGGTCCTCCGGGTTTTCCCTCCACATGAAACTCGCGGTTCGAGTATGTGTCTGCTGCAATACATTTCTACATGATAAGCCACTTCACCCTTGTTATCTTGCGCAACAGGTGAGGGAGTTCGTTCTTATCGGACTTGCTCTGTTTCGCGTTGCCGTTTAGCTGCGAATGTTGTTGTCTCGAGTCCGGCGGGGTCACGGGGTCACGCCTGACTCCCGTGACCCCGCCACGGGGGAGGCCGAGTGGGAATCCCGCCCTCGCCGGCCGAATCGATTCCTCTTCCCGCGATCCACGGCCGACTCCAATGGGCCACAGCGGATCGTTCGTTACCGATTCTAGACTAAGTAGTCGTGGTAACTCGATTCGATCCACAGAGGTCAACAATGGCGGAGTACGCGGGGGTGAGGAGCAGTCGCCTCGTCTTGAAGGGAGCGCGGAGCCATGGCGGGTGAGGGGGTCGGGGAGAGGGCGGCGAGGGTGAGGGAGAAGGGTGGTGAGGGAGAAGGGTGGTGAGGGTAGGGGGGGTGAGACGACTGGTGCTGAAGGGGCTGGCGGGGCAGGCGAGAGTAGGAGGTTGGTGTCCATGTCGGGGTGCGCTGGGCACGACGGGCTTGAGGAGGAGGCACAGTTCGCGATGTCTGCTCGTGCTCCTCCGTCGAAGGCGCGCACACTGCGGCGGGTCACTCTGTGGTCCACACTCTGGGGTCTGTGGCCGCACGCGCCCTGTGGCTTGTATCTTTAATAAGCAGATTGTCGCACATCCCACTGTTGCTGTTCCGATGTTTGCTGCGTGTTTAGTGGCGCCTGGTTTATACAGAAGAAGGCTTTGTACTGATTCTTGGTGGCTTTGGTTGTTTTGTTAACAGCCACAAGAAGAAGAAACAGAAGAAGAGAAAGGGGGACGAGGAGGAGGTGGACATCGTCGGTGCGTCGGGCGCTGATGCGGGGGGGGGGGGGCCACGCTGACGCCTCGCAGCGAGAAGGCCTCTGGGGTTGATGCCTGGGTTTCATTCCTGGGTTTGATTCCTGGCGCGGGTGCCTTGATTGTTCTCCACCTGTTGTGCATGGGCACACACGCACACCGTAACTGGTATTGGCCAAACATCCCAATGCTGAAAATTACCTACAAATTACACTCGGAATTACACACAGCAGTCGCAACATCTCTCACAACTGCGACCACTTGCCAGGACCCTGATCAAAACGATTATTAAGGCTTGGTGAGGCTTTCCTGGATGAACTCAAAATAAAAATGTGTCGTGCTTGTTAGAACACAGCCACTCTGCTGTGTTCATCAGTGTTGATCTTGCCGTATTCTGCCGATTGTAAGACACTTCCCTGCGTATTTCAAAGCAGATGTGTGGATGCGTCTTATGCTCTGTTGGTGTTTGTGACAATATTTGTCTAACTTTATTATTTACAATAATGTTATAATCTGGGGAATATGGTATGGTTTGAACCAAGGATAATATTTTCATAAAATATGTGCACGACAGACATGTAATGTTCTGGATGTTATATCATCAACCACGACCTCTCCACTGCTGGATGAAGGCCTACCCAAGCTGTCGGAATTTCTCAGTTTTTCAATACAACAATCCACGTAGCTCCTGCACCCTGCTGCTGCTGACGATCTCATCATTCCCACCCCGTGGTGGTTACCCTTTTAGGTGGGTTCCCTTCTAATTCCACTCCTCGGCGAGTCTCGATCATCAATGATCACGAGCAGGATTTGAAACCGATTGAAAGTTCTCAGACCGAGTGACGTCTACTTAAAATGTGTGTGCACACAGACGGCTGGTGGACTGTTTCCTGCGTCTCCCAAATCACGGGTTCCGTCTGTATTGAGATGGGGTCTGGGACATACATCCAAGCCCTGGACAATGGGCTCTTCACACTTGGAGCACCGCACACAGGTACGTCGTGATATTTATTTCTACGTGAAAAGATATCTTTGTATTTGCCTGGGAGAATAAAGACTGGATAATGGATCGAAGTTGCCGCTCGACCCCTGCGCTTTCTGCAAGAGGAGAAAGTATTTCCGTGCTATGGTAATACAGTACAGCATATTCTGTGGCTTTCATCGTACAAGCCCTCGTTAGAAATATCAGTAATAATCGGTCATTGTCTATCCATTGTTGGATGGACTAGTCACGCCATCACCATCCCTCTCGGTCCAATCTTTTTATGATTTTGTGGAGCTAAACGAGCAGCTACCCACCCACAAAGACCCATTGACTCGCATGTATGTATAATGTTGAACATCTTTCAGACCATACATAGCCAACCGTTCTCATCGGATGTGCATGAAGACCGATACGCCCAACTGGAGACCCGCAGACTTGTATCGCTAACAGAGTAGGGGTGGTTTGGGTTGTGGAGGAGGAGGAAGGTGCGAGGCTGTGTGTGGAGTGGCTGCTTGTGGGTGGGAAGCCAGTGCAGTGAGGCCAGCACTGGGAGGACCTGTGGAAGAGCGATATTTCTCTGTTGTATTTCTGATTTAGGGCTGCAGGGTGCGGCACAGTGGTAACACTTGTGCCTCAGCTCCATGGACCTGGGTTTGATTCCACGTCTTGGGCACCTTTCTGTGTCGAGTTTGTATGTTTGTCCTCTGTTCTGAATGGTTTCCTCTGGGATCCCCAATTTCCTGCCACTGTAAAAACATCCTCATCCAATGGAACTTATATTGGTAAAGCAACTTAATACTGACATTACCTGCAAATTACTCAATTTGATTACACCTAGCAAGCAACATTTCCCCTTACTGTGAAAACTTGACAGGGCCCTCCTGAAAAAGTGTTGAGTTTTCCTGAGTGAACAGAAGTAACAAAAAAGACAATTGGTTTTAAGGATGTGCTACGTTCACCTTGATGTGCTTCCCATGTCGGTTGTTTTGTTGCCCCTGGGCACCCGTCAATGAGTGGTGTGCATCTGCAAATGTTTCAGACGATGGCCCATCACCGCCTGAGCAGTTCACAGCCGTCAAGCTGTCTGACACCAGGTGATCTGTCCATCATTTCTCTGCAGCACTCGCATACACTTTATGGTGGTGGCTACGCTGCACGTAACTGTCGTCCAACGATGTGGAGGCAGCTGCAGGGGCTGTTGGATCACCACACCAATGTTGTCAAACTCCCATCCTGTGGGTGTCAAGGAGGAGCCGTACCTTGGCTCTGCCAGGAGGAGCCGTACCTTGGCTCTGCCAGGAGAAGGCGGTACAGCGAATTTTGGACTCCACCTGTTGTGGGATGGAGTATTCCCCATTGCACGCATGAGGTTTTTCCGGGTGTTCGGATTTCCTCAACACATTAATTGGCCGATAACACCATAATATATGTAGAGGAATGCAGAGCTTGGGGGGGCTACTTTGGTGCCGACCCAGTGTTCGCAAGTTTGCCGCTTGTTGCAGAGCTTTGTGGGTCGAATCCAGCAGGCCCCCCTGGTTATTACTGCAGTGTATTAACCGTAAATACTACATGCTGTCTGCTTCACAGTGGCCGTTAGAGATCCAGTGATGCCATTCAAAAAGAGTACGCCGTTGTGTGCCGGCGTCGTCCAGATTTGCCTTTTTTTAATAACCCGCAAATTACTCAATTAGGATTTCACACTGCAACTTATCACCCCCCTGCTCGCAGACGAATGCCCACTGCAAACCATGCGCTGTCGCCCTGCGCCACACAGGGACAGCTGCCACTGGGGGGGATCCCCTTGGAATGGTTAAGATGAGACGTGACGTATCGCCCTTTGAGAACCTGAGGCATTTAAGCAACACTCTATATATGCAATGGTTATAATGACTTAATGTCTTGTCGCTACAGGATAGCGTTGAAGTCTGGCTACGGGAAGTACCTGGGAGTGAACGATGGTGTGGTGGTGGGGCGAGCTGACGCCATCGGCTCCCGCGAGCAGTGGGAGCCCATCTTTCAAGGCGTATGGGCGTTGCACACACACACACACACGCGCGCGCGTGTGTCCACATCTACTGTGTGTACTGGATCATGAGCATCAAGAGCCGTATGGTTCTCAGCCGAGGGGGCCCTTGTGGTGCTGGACCTCATTGGCGCTACTCGCTAACGGCACTTTCGCTGCCAGCCCTGTGAAATCTATGAAGTGGATCTTTGTCTTTTAGGGGAAGTTGGCCTTGCTTGCGGCGAACGGCAGCTTCGTTGGTGTGAATGACGTTGGAGACATCGTCGCTGCGAGCTGCACGGCCTCCGATGAGCACATCGTCAAGGTAAGCCGCCCACGTGGCGTGTATGTATCTTAAATCTACCAGTGGGGACACGAAAAATGCTTTTCTTTACCATTGGAAATTATTATTAAGGCTTGGTGTCCTGTCCGGACCATGAAGAATGATTATCTTTTTTCACATCAGTCATAACGTTCCTTGGGGTAGAGTGTGTAAATGTGAATGTGGTGTAAACCCACCTCCACCCAACACGGCCAATCAAGTAAGGTTTGTCACGTGAACAAAACATGCCAATTGGTGAGTACTTGAGCACACGGGCGTGTTGGAGAGTAAACCCACAACATCTACAACGAGAGGAAACAACGTTTCGCTGGTGATTACAACCAGCTGCAGGCGGTTGCCATAATTGTGAAGAAGTATGTTTCCGGTCTTAAACAGAGGAAGGTCATCCCATCACTGTACACCTACCAAGTGTGAAGAACCCAGGGGGGTTAAAAGCCGACGTTACATTATTTAATATCGCCATTGAAGCCGGGACACAATAACAGCCGAGTAGTTCCCACTCGAGTCACAGGCTCGCTTAAACCCTGCAAAGGGAATCCAAAGGTCCTCCCCCATACTCCAGGCTCTTCTCTATAAGCTGTCTTGACTTAAAGATCGAATTACTCAAGCTACTCCGTGGTCTCAAGCCACAACTTAATTTCCTTTCTCTTTTCTGTCTAGTTATTTAACATATTCAGCAATCTGCTGGCAAATACCTTAACTGGACTGCTCAACAGACGCATCCCCATCCTTGCTTGCTCTATCTATGTGCTATACAGGAGGGCCATTGCACAAAACGTAGCCTATTATGGTATTTTCTATTAAGGCCCACAGTGCTAGATATTGTGCTTTTGCACCACTACCAATGCAGCAGCTTCACTTAATTTGTTCCCTAATCTGTCATCCAAATCTATTTGGTGAGGAACTGTAGGTGATAGAAAGATGTGTGGACATCACCTTACCCCTGAGAGGTTGTTGGATTCGTGGGCAAAGATTATTTGAGTTTAATAAATGAAGCAAACTCTTCTTCTCTCTCGCAGGTTTAGCTATTGCGGTTTTATAGTTTGACACCAAATCTATTGAGGTGCAGTTCGCATCGTAGCTGCACTGCTCGCGATGCTGCTGCTGCTGCTGCGGAACACCACCACACGTGTGCCGTCTTGTCTCCCAAGCGGCACATCACGGGTCCTAGGTCACGTGGTGTTCCCAGCCTCCAATAGGGAGGCAGTGGGGCTCAGCCGCCGGCGATTTTCTTCTTGTAGTGTATAGTTCTGGAAACGGATACTTGTACAGTATTGTACACTACATAAAACATAGGAATATACAATACATTTACCGTACAAGTTATATTTAACACTAGAAATTAATAAAAATGTATATTCAAAATATGTGTTTAATAACATTAAACAAGAGGGGTGCCTTTTGAGTTTGCACATTGTGGATTTGCTGATTGCGGCTATTTCAAGAATGTAACTAGACCCGTGATGGGCAAGCGTTTGGTGTACCCATATCATTGGAGAAAGTGTAGATGCCCAATATTGATAACTACCTCAAGTATCTTGCACACCGTATCATATGTCTACGTTTCACGTAGGTGCGTTCGAGTGCAGAGAGACAGACTGCTCCAAAGGACGGCCTCACGGCTGAAGACCGCGGAAACCTGAAGCACTGTGAAGTCAACTATGTGTAAGTGACCGCTGCCTGCCTGCCCGCTGCACCGCTGACCAGGCCACGTGGGGCAATGTTAGTATCCTCATACCCTTGCTTGTTACGCTTCTGAGCCAGCTGGCCAGGATTGGGCAAAACCTAGCCCACTCTTTACCCAGCTAATTGGAGAGCAGCACATCTTGTGATTTTAACATAACATAAAACGAACAATAACATATTTAAGAATCACATAGACAAACGTTATAGATACTATTAAAAACATTAATTTAAAAAAATGTTCAACTTAAAATCTCGTCAAAGGTCCTCAAACTATCCGCGACACTGTCCCAGTGCCCAAGCAAGCGATTATTTAATTTAAAACCGCGAGCCAGCACCGCTACATGCGTGGTGCTGAGCTAGTGTGGATGTTCCTTAATCGTAGCAAATAATTCTACAGGCAAATATTTAATGAAAATATTTGGATGACGGTGGCAACGTGCAGTAGGTGGCAGTCGACCCTCACGGCAATAAGGGCCTTGGTTGGATTCCCAACTGGTGCCTTTCTGCGTGAAGTTTGGTAGTTTTCTCCTTCTGCTCAGCATGGGTTTCCACTGGGTTCTCTGATTTCCTGCCATAGCTAAAACACAAAATGTTTTTGTGTGTTGCATTCCCATCAGTGAGCTCCTCCGGCAGCCAAAGCTGCGTTGGCTGGCCTACGTAGCCCGAATGTCCAGCCATCGTATGCCCAAGCAGCTTATATTTGGCCGGAGGGGGGTAAACGGGCATGGCACGGGCCGGAGAAGGGATGGAATGATGCTGCACATGAGGATGTGGAGCTGAGTGGAATTGCCGAAGACTGGTAGCGCCGGTGTCAAGATCGGCCTCTGTGTAAGAGGCTCGTGAAGGAAGCTACTGGGAAGTTGTAGGCAGTCGCCCTCCAACAACAGCGTAGGGCAGAGGAGTGACGTTCATAACGAGCGGAGCGCCGGGCAGCTAAAACGCAGCTAAAACGCAGCAAGTTGGTACAGCAGGGGGCACAGGTGGTGCATCTGCCAGTCGTGTCAGTCAGTCAAGCATGGCACCTGAGTCTGTTCCGTGACTTCCTGTCAGCGGACCTTCGACACTTCACGTGGCTTCAGAGTTAATATTATAAACCGTGAACCAAACCCTAGTTTTCCCTGCAATGCTTTTGAGTTTGTGGAGCGCAGATTTGCCGATTACGGCTATTTTCCAGAACGAAACTCCCACGATGGGCAATTTGCTGTATTTTCACATCCGAGGAGATTCAATGACAATTGTGATTTCCGTGTGCGTGGACACATTTTTCCAGAAAGAAGTTTCAGAGTTTTCAAGACCGCAGATTGCGTGTAAGCGAGGAAGACAAGGAGGGCCTCAAACGTGCCCGGAAAGACGGCTCCCTGCACGAGACGCTACTGGACCGGTGAGAGGAATGCAACTTGGGTATTAACTCGGATAGCCGCTTGGACATGGAACAATCTCCCAGTCACACTATGGCATGCCGCCAGTCTCACGTTGAGTAAACATTAATTGAAACAGCACATTTGCAATTGTAAAAGCTAGAGAGCATCTATATATGAGCTAGCTGTGTGCACATTTAAAATAATGGAGTGTTACGTCTTTGGCTGGGTATGATGTTCAATGTATAATGGGTGCAAGAATACAGGTGTTAAGATGTTCAAAGACCAAGTAGACACCTATTGCAAGGCTGCATAAAGTCTGCATTCACTACACATGCTTGTGGTAAAACATGCAAACAACCATGCAAACAACCACGCTTTCAGGATAATGTACCCATCGTCCTACAAACTGGCTGACCTACACCAGAGGCAGCCTCCTCCTCATGGCCTTATCTCACCAATGTTAGACTGGTGTTTTTAATCATTTTCATACCAGCAAAAAGGGTTCCATAGATATAATAGGTGTGATGTTCAATGTAGAAATTCTTACTGTGTAAGTTATAGATCTGAAGAGTGTTATACACACGTCATTATGTGCCGTATACTATGTGTATATGTGTGAGTGTATGTGGGGAGTGGTAGGGCAATGGTGAGTGCGCGGTGACCCGAGATCGATTGCTGCTCATGGCCAACATCAGTGACGATTATCTGAACCGGTCCCTGGCCTCCGAGGTCAACTCTGCCTCAATTGAGTACCTGGTGCAGTCTGTAAACATCGCCAGTATGGAGACAAAAGCGGGCGGGCGTGGTACAAGCCACCCACCCCTCGCTACCAGCAATTGCCCCAAAAGTCTGAAAGCTATAGGGGGGGATCTTTGTGTTTGTGTATGTCGTTGTATAAGCGCCATTACATACATGTTGTCTATGCATCTATTAGGTGATGCACTGGATACCCTTGCAAAGTGAATTTAAAGCTGGCACCGCAGCACCCATGGATTCTACTCGTAAAGAGAATCAACTAAAGTTTGCGTTTCTTTTCCTTTGCAGACGCTCCAAGATGAAGGCGGATCGTTATTGCAAGATGTAGCGTGTGGAGGCTGGCGCTGCGCCTGTGCCAGGAGACGTGCGTTTGAAAGGGAGTCTTTGTCATTGCCTGTGCCGTACCCGACGCGCGATAGGGAAACGTTCCGTACACACGCCCACATTACCATGATTGCCATTCATTGTCACCATTGCGCTGGTGATTTAACAATGTTTATTAAAAAAAGTTTTAGATGGAGCTCTTATTGTTCATTACACTTCCAAATATTAATTTGTTACATGTTCTCACTTCCACGCGAACACGAAGTGTAAATGCTACTTTTAACTCCAGCAATTGGCACTGAACCACCGCCACCTTATCTTATCGAGTAATATATCAGTGCCTGAATTCAAGGCGCTTTACAACAATGATAAAATTGTACATAAAATTATAGTGGTTGAACTAAAAAGTGGGGTTATTAAAAGTGGTGTTGTGGTGATATGACAAGTCGGAGTGGTTAGGGAGGGGTTGGGGTAGTGATAGGCCTGTCGTCGCTTGGGGGCTGAGGCAGGGGATAGCAGGAGCAGGATGGGCGAGGGGACAAGAGATGGGGGTTGTTGTAAGGGAGGAACGGAAGCTGCAGGTTGTGACGGTGGTGAAGATGGTCGCTGTGTGCTTCAGGGGGTTCAGGAAGGAGTGAGACTAGGTGCTTTCACCGTGTCCTACAATTGGACGGTGAATTCAAACAATTATGAGATTGATCACACATCAAAGGCATCACTGTTAGCAGAATCATGACAAACAGGAATTGTATTTTCTAAAGTAAAAATCAAGGTGATGAGGTCATGGTATCATCTTCATGGCTCTGAGAGCAGTGAAGTTGCGTTTTTTCTCCTGCGCCGTCTTGACTTGTCTTGGCCGTCAACTGTAGAGTTGCTCTCCCCCTCTGCACACCGCACTGACGCATGAACATTGGTCAAGACTGCTGTATCCATTACGCGTGCATCTCACATCCACCTGGCGGCACTAGGTGACTCCACACCAGCACATAAGTTGGGACATTAATCTGCAAGTAGTGGACAATGATTGCTGCTCTGTGTACTATAATCCCAATTGAGTCCAGCATGATAAGCAGTGAAACTGGAACTGCAGTTCAATTCAAACAATTGCTCTATGATTGTTATTTTATCTATGGGACCCTTTTTTCTGGTATTAAGATGATAAAAAATAATAGGCTTTACCCTTTCCGCCAATATGTTCACACACCAAACAGACACCTTTCACAAGGCATCAAGTCTACATTAACCACGCATCATGCTCGTGGTAAACATGGAATTATGCTTAGATAATGTATGCATTGTCTTTGAAACCGATTGGCCTACACCAGAGATATAACACCAGAGATGTAACTGCTCGACCAGAGCCATTCATGCTTTGATATTTGCATTCTCTTTGTGCTGGTCACATTTTGCTATTCTCAGGTCTCACACTGGTGAGACAAGGCCAGAAAGGAGGCTGACTGGTGTAGGCCCGTCAGTTTGAAGGATAATGTGTACATGTTTATGAAATAATGTTTGCATATTTTACCACAAGCATGTGTGGTGAATACAGACTTGATGCAGCCTGGCATTAGGTGTCTACTTGGTGTTTGAACATCTTAACACCTCCTGTATTCTTGCAACAAGGGGTAAAGCTGATTGTAATGTTGTTTACATATGTTGGTTGCACGATACATCATACACAGGAACATCCTCTGAGACATTCAGAGCTACTGCCACGAAGGCAGTAGCTCTGAATGTTATTTATTCAATAGCTTTGAATGTTATTGATTTACTACCTCTGCTGCTTCACGGCGATGGAACCGGCCAGGAAGAGGCTTGATCGGCAGAGCGAGCGGCTCACAATCTGCAAAGTTGCGAGGTAAAATCCTGGTTTGAGGTGGACTTGGCCAATCATCCCTCTGGGGTCATTAAAACGAGTACCACTTTGTGGGGAAATCAACAGCGGTTATCCTATGGAATAGACCCCCCCTCCTGTCGTGGCAATGTGGAATTTCCGTCTGCTGTAAACCAGAGACGATCGTTCGAGCAATAGGAGGATATCGCTCTGCCCCATCAGTGGAGATGCGTATCTGCGTGGGGAGGGCCGTGCCACCGTCCTCCATGCCCGTGGCTCTGAGCCCCCCCCCCCCGTGCCACCCACACTGTGCCACCACCCACCGTGTTCATGTGGCTCTTTGCTCCACCCACCGCGCCACCCACCGCGCCACCCCGCGTGCACGTGGCTCTGTGGGCGCCACACAACGGGATGCACATGCGGCCCGCCTGGCGACACGGGCACGCTCGCACGCACGCGCCGCTACATACGCAGGGCGACACCTCCAGGCAGCCTGCGTGGAACCACGTGCAGCACGGACACACGGGGATGGGGGTAGACTTCTGAGGCTCTGGATGCAGTTGGTTACAGCTCCACGAACGGCACACGAGGGGCTGTGGCCAGCACCACGTCCACCTGGCCGCCTTTGTCTCCTCGGTGGTGATGTTTACGCACCACCGCACCAGGTACTCATTTGAGGCTGAGTCAACTTCTAGGGGAGGTCCAAGACCGGTTCAGATAATTGCTATCAGAGGTAGTGGTGGTCGTGTGTGGGAATCGAACTCGGGTCGCCAGGTTCGTAGCGCGCTAACCACTCCACGACTGCTCATGTGAGACCTGTGAGACAGTGACACGCTGGAGATTGACAGACGTGTATGGGACGTGTATTATGAGACGTGTGTATGTTAAGCTTCTTTCACACCATACGTAGCCCACCGTGATCATAGGTGCAGGAAAATACTGAGACACGCAAAGCTGTCGGCGTTCCAGTTCACCGGTCAACCCGTGTCCTGCCCGCGGACAGAGAATGGCGTTTCCCTGTCTCTCGCTCTCCATTGCTCTGTCGCCATCCGTCTCTGATCAAAGCAAGTGCCATCCATGAACTTGCTTTGATCAGTCCGTTTTGCTTTTATTAATCGGAACGATAATAAAAACCCATGGGTGATGTGTGGAATGTGCAACATTTATAGGGGACCTTGATAGTCGTGTTTCCTCATCACAGCGATCAGATCGCGCTTGATCTCTTCTCGATCGGCTTCTCGTGACACTAGTGAGCACACAACACGCACAAAACAACACGCGCACACAAAACAACACACGTGCACAAAACAACACACGCGCACACAAAACACAACACACAAAACAGCGCTCATGGGATTCATTCCGTCACTCGGGTGCTCTCAAAGCCACGACTTGGATACCGTGGCCACTGTTCCCGTGAACCGAACTCATTGATTCCCCCTCCCGTGTTGAGGACTTCGTCTTCAAGAGACAGCCTCGTCCTGCCCACACCGAGTTCACCGCCGTCAATCCACCGGCCACAATTCGCCACTAAGTGGCTTGTGACGTCACCACCGCGCTTGTGCCAGGGCAGGTGCACCCCGAGGCCTCTGCGTGAAGTGTCGAAGAGTCGCTCATCGGAGGGACAGCCATGGGTTGACTGTGAGATGCACCACCTGTGCCCCTGACTGGCAACTTGCTCCATGACGGCGCTCTGCTCGTTGTGAGCGTTGCTCCTCTGCCCTCTGCTGTTGTTGGAGGGCGACTGCCTCCAACTACCCCCGACATACCGGTCAAATTAACAAAATCGCACCACTTAACCACTCGCCCACCAACTCAGACAAAAATTCCCGTTACAGCCTTCACATAATTTTGGGGCAAGTGCTGTTAGCGAACGCTTGTGTTGCGATCGAAATGTAGTTTTTAAAATTTGCTTTGAACCTATCTACATGACTTTGCCGAAAGACCCAAAGAATATGAATCTCTGCCGTCACGAAAGCTTTAAGTCAAGATGTAGCTACCGTCCTCACCGATTCGAGGGTGTAGGAACAGACCGTAGGCACCCAGAGCTCGTTCAAAGTCCGCGGGCCTCTGTCGGCCGATCCCCGGCCCGCGTGACGAGGCTCCTCTGGGCCTGCCCCGGGCCCCTCTCGGCGTGCCGCTCGACTCCACGGACGTCTGGGCCAGGAAGTCGGCCAGGAAGGGGAATTTGTCCTGGAGAATCGGCACACGAAGTGCGTCTTAGTCGTGCCCCCCAGTACCACCGCACATCAACCGTTGTCAACACTTCGGAAGCGGCATCGCGGCGAATATAAGCAACAAATCAAGACCGTAATTATAATATATATTGGGGACACACACACCCCCCCCCCCCCAATATTAAAATCAGAAAAAAAAACCCCCCCCCCCCCCCCCCGCAATATATTGCTATAAAAATATTAAAAAGGTATAATACTTGCTATGCTATGTAAATAAAAACAACAATTTGCTAAATCTTGGCCACAATATCTGGACTTGTCTTCATGTAAATCAATGCATCGATTTCTGTTTATATGATTGTGGTTATGGTTGTACTTTATGAATCCCTAATCTCAAACATTACAGACAATGAAACAAGAAATGTAAAAAAAGTAAAATCAGAGCAATGTAATACAATACACTATTAGACAAAAAAAAGTCCATCCCATGTGTTAGTGAATTTTTTATATTTTAGGCAGGAAATTAGTTTTCAAATTTAGATTTTTTTTTTCTGGGTTGGGACCCCCAGACCCCTTGGAAGATTTGACTCCATGGCTACGGCCTTGCAACGAAGGCAGACAATCCTCCACTTTACTGTCTCCACATGAAACATTTTACCAATAATAATATTTTCATCAAATATTTTTTACACATCCCAGCAGCCGTATGACCTGCAGTGCTGTTTGTTGCTGGGTGCTTGGCGTTTCAGGCCTTTGGTGCCCAACTGTGCTCAGCAACTGAGCCAAGAAAACCTCTGGCAGGGCAATAACTTGGCGATCTGATGGCTCCTGCAGTGGGCTCGGCTTGTGTGGAGGACAAGTGGCAGACGGAAGGCAGCCGACTGGCTGTACCAGGGCTGGTGTACAATGCTGTTTGTCACTGGCTGCGCACCGCACCCTGTGCAATAGTGAAGCGCGCACCCACGGATTTAGCAGCAGCAGCGGCTTACCGGGTCCACACGGAGCTCGCCCAGCACGAGAGACACGGCGCCCGCGTATCTCGCGTACGCCTCCACGATCTGCCTGTTCCTCTGCACCTGCGCGTGTAACTGCTCGTCCCCGAACCCCGCCATCTCCACCAAGGGCTCGGCGTCCCCCCCACTCGCCCCGCTCTCCCCGTCGGCGAGGCGCCCTCCCAGGAGCAGGGCGATGGCGTCCCGTGGCCCCATGAGGCGAAAGTCGCGTCCCAGGCTGCTCAGCGACCGCAGGACGCCCTCTGCTTCAGGGCGCCGCCTGGTCACGTCCAGCTCGTACAGGCGGCAGCAGCGCATGGCCACTCGCACGCCCGTGCTGGCAACGAACTCCTGGTGCGCGGGCGGCGAGGGGCGAGGGGCGCACGGGGGAGACATTGCCAGTGGAGGCTGCAGAGTTGGGCTCGTGTTGCAGGACCGGTCGATGAACCTGGTGTTGGCTAAACATCCCAATGCTGAGAGATTACCCGCAAAATCACTCAATTGGGATTACACAGCAACGTCGCAAACTTCATGAGAAAACTTGGCAGGACCCTCCTGCAAATGAGTCTTGAGACTCGGGCTGACTGGGTAAAGAGTGAAATAACAACACGGACCTGAGCAGAGCCCTGAAGGTTGTGACGATTTCTGCTGGAGGGACGAACTTTAACAATTGCGAAACGTGAATGATCACAAAGTTTGCCCTGGCAACTGGATATTCTGAGTAAAGTTTTCGACGGCGATGATGACGATCGGTAAGGGGTTTAAAAATAATAGTTTGGTGGGAGCCGATTGGGACCCTGCAGATCAATCTTGCGAATGTAAGTCATACTTGCATCTTGAGTTCTCTCCTTCACGGTCCAACAAAACGAAGGCGGATCACGCCCCTTCACCTGGATGTAGTCGACGCAGTCGCGGCACGGGCTGTACGTGGAGTAGCAGCGCACGGTGCAGCCGCGCGTGGCCTCCTCCTCCTCCTCCGCGTCCCCCTCGCACCGCCGCCGCCGCAGCAGCAGCGCGGCTCTCACGGCGCTCAGCAGCAGCACCTCGGCGTGGATGGACGTGCCCTGCTTGTTGTAGTTCACCACGTGGCCGCCGCTGACCCCTCGCCCGGCGCCTTCGACGTCGAAGAGGATGACGGTGCCCCGGGGCTTCCGCGAGGGGTCGGCGAAGCCGCGCAGGAAGGCGGCGCGGCCCAGCGGCTCGTGGCGCACGCAGCTGCCCAGGGCGCAGTCCACCACCTCGCGGAGCTCCATCGCGAGCCGGGGGGGGGTCTCCTACGCAGACGAAGGACGCTCGGCCCGGTGGTGGTGGCGCTTCGCTGCTCCTTGGCAGGATGTGGTTCGAACCCAGGAGGCGGCCCTGGTTAATTGTAAAGTGACATTTTTACGAGGGACTGTGTGTTGTCTTGGTGGGGTGTGGAAATGTGTTTGTTGTTGCGTTGGTGCCGAGTGACTCGTCTACATTTTCCCCTATTTGCACTCGGGACATCTTTGAAAAAGAGCTTCATAGCTCTTCGGATTCCTCCAATCTAAACAACGATTATGGTACTGCTGCGGGTTGTATGGTATGACGCGCCGTCACCTTCACTCACAGTGGACGCTAAGCTTCTATTTTATATTTGCAGGGCGCCTTAGCTCACGGCAGTTTGCATGGAATCGCCGTTTGTGTTGTTCTTCCAACGCACCTCCGATTAGCATGGTTGGCTACGTACAGTGCAAAAGAAGTTCAAGATACAGTAAGTGCATAACAGCGGTAACACAAATTGAGTGGTTTCGTTGGCAAGAGCAGAGAGCAAGTGTGAGTCGCGAGAGGGTAGGGGAGGGAAGAGAATGGGCAATGGAGAAGAGGTGGGGCTTGAAGAGATTCACTGCTTAATGTACAGGGGAAGTTGATTCCCTGGTAGGGTGCAACGAGGGGAAAAGATCGCAAACAGAATTTGGCATGGGGGGGGGACAGAGAGAAGATTTGGGACGAAGAGCATGACGGGGGACAACATCAGCAACTCAACTCCAGTCTGACTCATGACTCGGATGAAACTGTGCGGCAAGTCCTCATTTAACACGTGATGTCCTCACGACGCGTTTCCGCTATAACGCGGTTCTCCCACGAGGGAACGCGTGAGACAACGAACTACTTTATTGGGCTGAGCGGAGTGATACAGTACGTGGGATGCCGGTTTCAAGGTGGATCGCCGAGTTCGTAGTGCAGCACGTCAACAGGTACGCCATTGCTCCCCACAACGTGTCACACACGGGAGCACATTCATGGTCCAGACAACGCAAGTCATTGAGATGAATGCACAGGATGTGCGCCTCATGGTCAACGATTAGGAATACCCCTTGATCAGTGCCGGATTATCCGAGTAGCAAAAGTCACATACTGCGGGCCCCGCACTTTCAAGGGCCCCACGCTAAATGTTTTCTCAAGCTATCAATTCCGGTTCAGTGATTCTGCACTTGCTATATTACTATAGTACTACACTGCCTTCAACTTTAATGAACGACTGGGTGTTTAAGGTTAGCGATTTGTCGAATTTGGTTGTATAGAAAATGTAAAAATACAATTTAATATGCAACTTAAACATTTATGTGTTTTAATATTTATTTTAGGGCCCCTTTATAACATATGCTACAGGCCCCACACTAGCTTAATCCGGCACTGCCCTTGATACAAAACAGGCGTCAACTCACCAGCGTTTGTGCCACTTGGACTGCACAGTAACCACGCTGTTTGCTGTGTCGTTGATTGAGGAAACGAGACTCCAAATATATACAGAACCCCCACATTTATTTATAAAAAAATACGTTTGAAAGAAACCACAAAGGGGAAGAAGGGGGCTGCAATGTGGAGGAGTGGTGTGTGGGGAGCAGTGATAGGGGTTGGAGGTACATCGGCAGGCGAACTGGCTGAAACAAAGTAAACAATATATAAGCGAAATTATTCAATGCTCCACCAACAAATTTTACAATGTTGACATTTGCTTTCTCTAAATGACAAGTGCAGTCATAGCATGATAATATACGTTTATCTTGATACATATTCTCAAGTATACTCTCGGTTGTATGGTACTTTAATATTTGTAATAAACTCTGCTTGAGGGAGGACACCAGACACTGACCCCATCATTGGCTGAACTAAACAAGTAGAGCCAGACAGCGCTCGAGTGAAATACCTCTCATATCCACAGATGCTTTTACTTAAGTTTATTTTCGAAAACAATATTTCACGTGGAAAACCCGTTGAGATGGACTTGCAAGGGTGTGGACGGTGTCCGTGACCCACGGGGTTCCCTGCGTTAGCCCTTTCAAGAAGCGCAGATGGACACTGAGAGCACGGCAGCGTCCGGGGCTGCCGGACGGTGCAGGCCGTAGAGACCACACGGCCACAGTAACCCCCTCGGCCAGTCGCCCACGTGGCTTCACACACGGCCACCGCCAAGAGGTCACCCCCTTCGTGATGAAAGGCAACGTTGCGAGTTACGCGACGGCGTTCCCGCGCTCCCACCTCTGACTGCCGTACCGTGTGGACAGAGGGAACGAGTGAGCGTCCAGCTCCCTGTCCTGCCACCGCCCCGAGCATTCTCGCAGTCGTATGGGCACCAACGACAGTGGCGGTGACATCGCCACGGTGCTTGTGCCAGGCTAGGGGCACTCCGAGGCGTTCACGTGAAAAGTCAAAGGCTCGCTCGCTAGCAGGAGGTCACGGGACAGATCCAGGTGCCATGGGTTGACTAAGACGCCTGACAGATGCACCACCCGTGCCCCCTACTGTGCCAACTTGTTGCGTTTTAGCCGCCCGGTGCACCGCTGCTTGTTCTTGGAGAACAACTGCACGGTTTTGACAACAGACCGAGGCTGACTGAGAAATGTGTCCGGGTTTGGTCTGTGGAGCAGGTGACGACCCGAAATTATGCTCTCGAAAGCGATCGAAAGAGTTATTAAAAAATAGGTTTTACCCAAAATAATGAAGGTGTTTAAATGTTCAAACACCAAATAGACACCTACTGGCAGGCTGCATCAGGTCTGCATTAACCACACGTCATCCTTATGGTAAAACATTCTCACAAACATGCTTTGATAATAATATACACATTATCCCTGAAACTGATTGGCCTACACCAAAAACAGGTCCCATAGGTATAAGTGCTCAACCTGAGCAATGAATGCTTTGATACGTAAACTTACATTGCCTTTGTGCTGTTCACTGTTGGCATTGTTCTCTGGTCTAACACTGATGCAGAGACAAGACCATGAAGGAAACTGTAGCTCTGGTATGATAATAATAATGGTATAGGCCAATCAGCTCTAAGGACAATGCATACATTATCAAAGCAGTTTGTTTGTATTTTCCTTGTACTCTTCACCTTTTGGAATTTTATGGTCTCACACTGGAGGGACAAGGCCATGAAAGAGGCTGGGTAAAGAGTCAAGCTTATTATGTTGTAGATATAATCAGAAGAGTTGTTGGACTCCTCTGGCAACACTGCACTGAGTCTCACGTGCTCCATATCAGTCGGCACCTTCTCACATGGCCACATCGTAGAGGTGCAAGTCTGCCTCTTGTCTGATGCAGTGCTGCAGCACCACAGCATACATTGTGCCGGGCTGCTGCTGCTGATGACCCAGCGTGCCTTCTGGACTACGTGAATCGTAAGAGTCCACACAAACATCATAGTCACTGGAGACCTGTACAGAAGATGGAGAGACAATTAGTTTCGTACAACAATTGGCTGCTGCTGCTCTGCATTACCGCCCAATGTGGCATGAGCTCAGAATCTCTTTATCAATGGGGCGACTCGGCCAGCAGAAAACATCAAAGCACTTCACAATTACACCCATTCGCACTCACTGGCTCACACACTCACCCACATGCACTCGCCCAATCACTCATTCATCCACCTACTCAACCACTCACCCACTCGCCGATTCACCCACGCACTCAGTCAAGCACATCGGAATCAGAATTGTATTTCCCGTTGAATAAAGGCCACTGAGCTAAGAATATCTTTTTTCAAGAGCGACTCAACCGGCAGACAACATGAAAACATTCCACAATTTCAGATTTAAACAAAAAAGCAAACACTAATAGCAATATATTATTATATTGTTTATGTTTGTGCACTGTTTTCGATTTTCTTTTGTAATGTGGTGGTTATTTTTGCTGTAATTTGTATTTGTTGATAAGACTTAAAAGGAAGTATCTAATAGGCAACGTTTCAGGCAGCTGCTCTTCTTCATAGAAGAGAGAGGCCAGCGAGACTTAGTGGAGAGTTGGAGACTGAACTTTAAATCGTGGAACGTGACAATTACATTTAAAATGTGAGATTTGGGCGGTCTGTTTGCTATTCGCAGTTCATCTGAGGCATCGCACAGCAGTAGGTTTCAGAATTGAAAATGAGTAAAGTAGGCATTGAACTATGATAATAATTGATGAGATTTGAGCACAGCTGGACTTGAGTACAGTTGGTATAGTGCAAGGTTATCACAGACGGCACTGCTATATTTCACAGTCTGCAGTAGTTTAGCAGTAGTTGTTGTATTGTAATCCCAGTTGAGTCTTTTGTATTTTTTTGAGTACAGTACATGGAAAACTTGGAACCTTGACACCGGCACAGAAACTTACATCGTCATCTGTAGGTCTCACGGGGTCGTTGTTTTCGTAAACGGCGTCTGCGTTGCCATCTGAACGGAATCGAAACAAACATTGGTGCATTCCACTTAAACCAGTGGCGTAGTAACTGCATTGTCAGCTCAGGGGGTGCAGCAGTTGATCAGGTGGGGCCCAAATATTTGATTTGTACAAATTGCGGAAGCCAAATGTTACTGCTGTAATTAGATTGAAGTAAATGAAAGCATTTTCATAAAAAATAATTTATGTCGCGTTTTAAATACGTTTTAGTTATTTTACACACGATAGAAAACACATTTCATGTTGGTGGTTAAGAGGGCCCCAACTCGTAGCTTTGGCCACCAGGGGGGGGGCCAAGGCACCCTCTGCCTGCCCCGTACTCGTGACATCGCGACTCAAACCCGTTACTCTTCCTTATCCTCCATCAGTCTTTGTCAGAATCCGATTGGTCATCTCTAGTGGATGGTAGAAAAATCTTTCCTAAATCCAGCTTGCTCATGTGGTTGTTTGACCTCTAAATTGTCCATTATTCTGCCCTCAAATATATTTGTGAATAATTTGTTTGTATGTAAATATTCATATGTATTTGTGATAGGATGCTCATGAGTTGCTATACAATTTTAAGGCTGTTTTGTCTCCCTTTTTGAATAGAATACTGATTGAGGCATCATTCCATGATTGAGGCACTGTACTTAATTTACGTGTAAAAATTTAGTAAATAGTTTCATCAAAATCTGTATTTAGACTGGAGGAATCTGATGAGCTATGAAACTCTTTGTCACAGATGTCCAGTAGGGACTAGGGAGTCAGCAAGATGCAACAAACAATTCAAACACCAATAGGAGTAGAACATAGAGAAAAGGTAAGCAAGTGACTATAAATATTAAGTGTATCCAGTAAATACAAATTGCTACGTTTGAGCTAACAGCTTATCCTGCTTCTGTGCTGATGTCCACAAGTATTGCATCTGCCCAAGGGAGGCTGCTTGTATATCCCTAATGGCTGCGTGTATGCCAGTCGAGGCCCGGTTTAGTTTATTAACAATGAGGATTGCCTGCGGGCAGCCGCTACATTGATATTGGTGTGGATGAGATGCGTTCCCTACCGTGCCGGCAGCCTTTCAGTCTCCTGACCTCTGTGTACACAACTCCGTGGCGTGGACTCGCAGCTGCTGTAGATGCTTCTGAAATGGGAAAACGTGCATTGATCACTGCGATTCCCGTCTCTCCGGCCTCATCATAAACACGTTGCTAACTACCCCTCAGATTGCTCTGGAAAGCCCCACACTGTGTGTTTCAGACTTGCTTGGTTCAGGTGCGGGAGATGAATGATTGTGCTCGTGGAACTGCGCTGCGTATCAGGGACACCGGCAACTCGCCGACTCGCCGAAGGGGCTGTGATGCTGCAAGAGCACAGCTCGTGTGCCGTTTTAACGACAGCGATGGTAACGATGATGATGCTGACAGCGATGGTAACGATGA
>CM025634.2:60459-84888 GCA_014621495.2 Entosphenus tridentatus | reverse complement strand
GTGTGCGCGTACCCGTGTCTCTGTGTGTGCGTGTCTCTGTGTGTGCGTGTACCCGTGTCACTGTGCGTGCGTGTACCCGTGTCACTGCGTGCGTGTACCCGTGTCACTGTGCGTGCGTGTACCCGTGTCACTGTGTGTGCGTGTTTCTGTGTGTGCGTGTCTCTGTGTGTGCGTGTCTGTGTGTGCGTGTACCCGTGTCTCTGTGTGTGCGTGTCTGTGTGTGCGTGTCTCTGTGTGTGCGTGTCTCTGTGTGTGCGTGTACCCGTGTCTCTGTGTGCGCGTGTGCCCGTGTCTCTGTGTGTGCGTGTGCCCGTGTCTCTGTGTGCGCGTGTGCCTGGTCTCACCTGTTCAGCCGTGATGCCGTTAGCGATGGCCTGCTGCACGCTCTCCCTCGTCACCTGCGCCACCACGAGGTTGGGGAAGCGGTAGAGCATCTCACAGAACAGAGCCACCAGGGCCACCTGTAGCTCCGAGTCTAAGACAGCCACACACAAAGATAAGATCACCCCTATTAGCATTTATAGCAGACTCATGGGGATAGTGCCTTTAGCGAGTCGTGCCTATGAAGGCCACCATGGCACACAACGGGGTGGGTGGCAAGTACCATGTCCGCCCGGCCACCTTTGTCTTCCTAGTGGCGAATTTTACAAACAGCACAAGTAACTTCCTCGTTGCAGTGTGTAAACCTTCGCCACTCGGGAGGCAAATGCGAACAGGCGTGGTGCTGGCCACCCACCCCCTCGTGTGCCGTGCCGGCCTTGAAAGGTGCTGCTACTCGTGAACAGCACTTGCCCCAACATAAGCCACACACACCCAGCAAACAAAACGGTTACAACAGTGGTCGCCATTCACCACCGAGTGACGGCGCTGTCACCGCGGCTCGTGCCAGACTAGGTGCGTGCTCTGTACCCGTGTAAGCGTAGACTCGGTAGTTGGTTTCCACGACGAGGTATCCTTGCTGGTGAACGTCCGTGCTGCCCTGGGAGATTCCTGAGGCGAGGTTGATTGCGAGACGGGTTGGGTAGTAGCGGCGAGACTTGCGCTGTAAGGAACAGCACGGCCTCAAACTACAGCAGAGTAGCGGCAGCAACGGCAGCGGCAACAGTCATAGCGGCAGCTGACAAAACCACGTGGATAGGTTCAAGAGGGACGTACATTTGGGCACATTGTGCGAGCAGAGGATGCTACACAAGACAAAGATACCCACCCCCCGCCCCCGTATACCCTTAACAGGCTGTTGGAGCAAGTGCTGTTCGCGAGCAGCACCTATGAAGGCCGGCACGCCACACGAGGGGGTAGGTGGCCAGCACCAAGCCTGACCGCCTTTGTCTCCCTAGTGGCAATGTTTACACATCCCACCAAGGCCCACACCTTTTAAAACACTTTACTCTCATCTCCACAGCCTTTCCCTGCCTTGTTTCGACTATCTCACCCCTTTTTATGTTCAAGCTCGTGATCTTCGTTCACAATCTTCCATCTCTCTGTCCCTCCTCCTCCCTGTGCCAAATCCCGTTTTGGTCCTTCTCCCTCCTTGCACCCTCCACTGGAATCATCTTCCCCTGCACATTGAGCAGTTCCCCTCCTTAACCTCCTTCTGCTCCTCTCTCAAAGCCTCACCGCTTCTCCATTTCCCATTTCCTCCCTCTTCCTTCCACTTGCCTTTCCACTCCGTCCCATCCCTCCCCAAGAGCCCTTTTGTGACCCCATATTCCCTCTGATATGGTCACTCGGCCCTTGTACACCCTTGCCACCTAAATCATCCTATTTTAGTTGCCGCTTCTAAACTCTGTCATAGAGCTCCTAAGCTAAGGCGCTATATAAATATAAAATAAGATGATTATTGACAGAGGGGGGACCCACTACCCCACGTCAAGTAGAATTTGCGCAATACCCTTTGTGATAAAGACTGACACAAATCCTTTAACGATGTTACCACTAGTAATGTTTTACCTCCTCCCACAATTCTCACACTTCTGCTCTACTTTCCCAACTCCACTGGATTCCTGTTAACTATCGCTGTCTTTTTAAATATCTCACTCGTCTACAAACACCACCACAGTCTTGCCCCGCCCCTTATTCTGCTTCTCTCATCTCTGACTACTCCTCTACGCTCCCAGTCTCCACCGTCCCTCTCTCTCTATCTCCCTCGCCCTGCGCCCAGTTTCGCTCTCTCTCCTGCTCCCTTCTTGCTCCTCTCCACTGAAACCAACTACTGCTGCAGCACACAGAGCAACCATCTTAACTAGAGCAACCTGCTTCCGCTCCTCCCTTACAACAGTCCCCATCTCTTCTCCCCTAACCCATCCTGCTACTGTCACTTCCTACCCCCCAGCTAGGACCAGGCCTATCAACCCATATCACTTCCCCAACCCCTATCACTACTGCTACTCCCTGCCCCCAGCTACGACCAGGCATACCCCAACCCTGATCACTACCCCTACCACTCTCACTACCCGAACCCCTATCACTTCCCCAACCCCTATCACTTCCCCAACCCCTATCACTACCCAAACCCATCCTTCACCACTCCCGCCTGTCCTCCTGTCACCATAACTACACCACCACTTTTAATATCAACCGTACTCTTTATTTTAACCACTATGTTACATACAATTGCATCATTGTTGTAAAACACCTTGGATTAAGGTACTGCTATATAAATATATAAGATAAAAGCACTAAAGCTTCAATTGCACCTTTCTCTGGAACACCATCCCAAACTCGCGAAGGTGTTGAAGGAAGTTGAGCAATGACTCACTCATCCCCTCCACAGAGTAGTCCTGCAAAATGTAAGGACAGAGAAACGGCGACACGCACGGAAACACGGTGAGACAAAAAATAAAAACCAACAGCGATGCAGTGAGACACAGACAAAGATCCCCTGTATAGCCTTTAACAGCGAGTTGGAGCAAGTGCTGAAAGTGAGCTCCTATGAAGCCTGACACAGCACACGAGGGGGTGGGTGGCCAGCACTACGCCTGGCCGCCTTTATCTCCCGTTTAGGGACGTTTACACATTGCACCAGGTACTCATTTGAGGCAAAGTCGACCTAGGGGAGGCCCAGGACCAGTACAGATAATCGCTATCACTGGTGTTCGTGTTGGCCGTGAGAGGGAATCTAAATCAGGTCGCCAGGTTCATAGAGCAGCGCGCTAACCAATACACTATCGCTCATGTGAGACACATAAGACAGAGTTTTACACACGTGGAGACAGAGTGACACACTGACAGAAAAAGTTGCAGTTAATTGTTGCGAGCCAGAGTGCATCAACTTGCTACACTTGGGAACCCAGTGGGAGCATGGGTGGCTAAAATCCCGATTTGAACCACAAAGATGTTTGCATCACTTGCTCAGTGTCTCTGTCGCGACCATTACGAAGCTTCTGAGAGCAAGAGACATGCAAACCCAGGGCTTGAACCTAAAATCCAGGATCTTAGAGCAGCACCAATTGAATGTTTCTGACCTTGAGCTACCGGACAACATCAACTGCCATATTTCTCAATGTAAAGTCCAATGCATGGTAAGTCCTCACTTAACGTGTGGTGTTCATAACATGTTTTCGCTATCACGTGGTTTTTCCATCAGAAAACACTTTTTGGATGACGCAAAATGCGCACCGTTATAATGTGGAACGCGTACCGTTATAACACGAATTCTGAGCGGACAACGATGGGACTACTTTTTTGAGCTGCGTGGCTGAGCGGTAGTGATACAGTACATGGAATGATACAGTAACGCGGCCGCGTACCCTCAGTTATTTGTCCCTCCATCTTGCTGTGTGTGTGTACAGTGTATCTTGCCAAATTTTACCGTTACATTGAGGATAAATTGTTTTTGCTTAACGCGGCTTATTCAGGAACACATCTCCCACGTTAAATGAGGACATACTCTACATCCACTCGTTGCTTCCACAAAGGAGCTTTCAATTTGTCTACAGGAACAGCAGTGCTACTCGGGCCACCATATAATCATTAGTAAATAATTATTTACTGTTTAAATCATGTGTCGGTACGATCGGCGAACGGTAGCTCAATACATTTGGCACGAAACCGCAAAACCACAATAGCTAAACGCGTGAGAGGGGTTTGCCGTATGATAGAACAAATGAGACAGACCATAGAAACAAGACAGATTTGTACAGACAAAACTGTGCAATATAATATGTTCTTATATGGAATTGTAACCCCCGAAACGTGAGGATTCATCCGATCGCTGGGGGGGCTGTGCAAGTGTTGGTGGGGTGGGTCTGCCCTCTACCTCCAAGTCAATGTATGGGACTCACTTTCCCAAGGGTGGAGAAGCTCAGTTGAAACAGGAAGGACAATATTTCCACCAAATCCATGCCTCTGGTCTAGAGACAACGGGAACAAGACAAGATTAAACAACAACAGCAGCTGCTATTCCAAATAAGTGAAGTCATTGCGGTGCTTGTGCCAGGTTACGTGCACTTTTGAGCCCACGTGAAGTGTGGAATGCCGGGCGCTGTTTGCAAGTAGCACCTATGAAGTCCGGCACAGCACACAAGGGGGTGGGGTGGCCAGCACCACGCCCCGCCACCTTCGTCTCCCTAGTGGCAATGTTTACATATCACACCAGCTACTCATTTGAGCCGACCTACGGGAACCCAATTTCGGTTGAAATATCACTCGTCATTGATGTTAGCCACCATTAGTAATTCAACTGTGGTAGCGATGTTTATAGTGCAGTGCACTTCCCACCGGCCCCACGCATGCACACCAACAAAGCCAAATATTCATCGTATAGCCTTCACAGACTGTAGGAGCAAGTACTGTTAGCAAGCACCTACAATAGCCGGCATGGCACATGAGGGGGTGGGTGGCCAGCACCATGGCCGGCCACCTTTGTCTCCCAAATGACAATGTTTACAGAGTACCAGGTACTCATTTGAAGCTGAGTCGACCTAGGGGAGGCCCAGGATCGGTTCAGATAATAGTCACTGGTGTTGACTGTAAGCAGAATTGGAACCTGCATTGTATGTATGTTGAACTTCTTCTTGGTTCTTTCGGTAAAGTCACGTAGAATGGAAATAATAAAGTAATAAAATAAAACATAATAAAATAATTCTCACGACGTTATAATGTTTTACTTTATTATTTTATTATTTCCATTCTACGTGACTTTACCGAAAGAACCAAGGAGATGAATCCCTGCAGTCACAAAAGCTTAAAGTCGAAATATGTTGAACTTCTTTCGCACCGTCCGTAGCCAGCCGTGCTAATCAGAGAGTAGCCGGGTTCATATCGCAGCACACTAACCACGACCGCTCCCCACCATGCACACACAGACACCCTCTTTCCCACGCACATGGACACTCACCTCCGTGGAGTTCAGGTACTGCAACATGAAGTACCAAACTTGTGAGGCTGTGTCGAGCAGCAGGAACTGAAACCCGGCCGAGGTGATGCATGGTGGCTCCCCGGTTTCACTACACGGGGACGCACCACCCGGGAGGGGGAGGCTTAGGTGACGGCATGCATCTCACGGCGATGTGGTCAGTATGAAATTACACATACAGCAAACCCTTGCCCACCCTGGGTGGGTCTGGTTATGTTCTTAAAATAACTGCAATCGGAAAAAAAGCGATCCGCAAACTCAAAGACATTGTATGGAAAACTAGGGTTTGGTTGACGTTTTACGTTACCCTACATCAACCCAAACATTAAACAGGAAGTATGTGGAATGTAAAATATGATTAATATCTTCCCGTATTCAATATAACGTGTATGGTAAATGTATACAATAAAAAATAATGATGTAGTGTACAGTACAGTACACATATCCGAGTATAGTACTGTACACTACAGGAAGAAAAATCGTGGATGTCTGAACCTCACTGGAGGCTGGGAACACCACGTGAGCTGGGACCCGCGATGGGCCGCGTGGGAGACGAGACGGCACGTGTGTTGTTCCGCAACAGCGTCATCGCCAACAGTGCAGTAACGATGTGAACAGGAGATTCGCGTTCAACCGTGAATGGTCGGACTGCCACAGGGGGCGTGATCGGTGAACTTCACTTCAATTGGTTTGGCGTGAAACTGCAAAACCGTGAAAGCTAAACCCGCGAAAAGGAAGGGTTTGCTTTACTCAACAGCCTCCAGTCCGTTCGTGCATCGCTGTAGTGGCGAGATGCTAACTACCTCTCCTGGCATTTAGGAGGTCGTGGTTTTGATCCCTAACACCTGTACATGTGGAGTTTACATGTTCTCCCCGTGGTTGGATGGATTTTCTCCTGGTCCTCCGATTTTCCCCTCCACATTTAGAAACATGTGTTCAGAGTACAGGCGACCCCCGAACCTACGACCTAGTTAGGTCCTGGATGACGGTCGCAACTCGAGCTGTCCCAAGTTGAACCCTCATCTCCCATAGGTGCAATGTTATAAGTTGGGGTTCCGTTCCTGGAAACGCGTTACGTACAAATACCAACATTTACCACGAAAATACATGAAAATAACCCTAACAAAAATGTATTGTAACTTAACGTAATTTTTATAAACATTTATGAAGTAAAAACACTTACAATTGAACATCCTCAAGTACTTCTCGGCATGTGCATCACAAAAAAGTTAAGAGAGTTGCAAAAGAGATGCGGTTGGTCTAAGTGCAGCACTAGTAGTAGTCGTTAGGCGGTCGTAGATACGAGTTTTGGCCATGACTGTGAGGGTCTTCATTATTATGAGAAAGGTCGTAAAAGCGGGGGGGCGCAAGTCGAGCCGTCGTAAGTTGGGGGTCACCTGTATTTGGCTGCTATAAATTTCCACATAAGCCACTACGTTCAGCTATCATTTGTGGCCATGTTGCTTCTGAAAAAGACCTCCATAGCTCAGTGGGCTTTACCTGGTAAAATAAAAATTGTTTAGTTGAATTTTAGCATCATTTCTAAATGACAGGGTTCCGTTAGTCAAAATATCTATACTGTATTTAAACATACTTCTGTGCTGTAGTGGAGCTTCGTGGGTAATTAAATCAATCTAATTCCATTCTGTATCTCTACTCCCTTCTTGGCCATTGTCCATAGATCTGATCTTTATTTAACTGATGTGTGATTACCATTTGGACAATCATATAAATTTGCGACACGCATCTATTTATAGTTCCCAGATATCCCAAGCAATTTGGATAACAAGCATTTAATGTAGCTGCCCCAAAGTTTTGGAACCTATTGGCATCTCCATTATGCCGTCTCTCTCTTCATTTAAACTATCATTAACGTGACTAAAGCTTAAGTGTGAATGTAATTTCAGAACATAATTGCTTTTAATAAGTTTACTTGTTTTTTAAACCTGTAAATTGTGGAATGTTTTGATATTGTCTGCTGACCGAGTCACCTTTAAACAAGAGCTTCCTAGCTCAATGGGGTTTACTCAATGGGAAATACACTCCTGATTCTTAACTTCTCATTACCAACTGCAGTGATACAAAATGGTTCAGATAAGGGATGATGATGATGAAGATGATAACGATGGCGGCACTCACCTGCGCATGAGTCCCGCTTTGATGAGCAGCTGGGCAACATCTGCACTCACCTCGGCTCCGGGTGACCCCACCATGAAGTGGAGGATCACCTATGATGGGGGGAGGCAACGGAACCCACAATGTGCATCACAACAACAACCGCCCTTCCCCACACAGTGACGTTGACATCACCACCGTGTTTGTGCCACTTTTAGACCATCATGTGAAGTGTCAAACGCCCGCTGGCGAGAGGTCACAGAACAGACCCAGGTGCCATGGATTGACTAAGATTACCGGCACATGCACCACCTGTGCACCCACTGTGCCAATCTTCTGCGTTTTAGCCACCCGGGTGCACCGCTCATTGTTGTGAGCATTGCCCATTGGTCCTCTGCCATTGTTGGAGGGCGACTGCCTCCAACTGCCCAGTAGCATTCTTCACAAGCCTCCTCCATTATAGCATTACAGCATCGAGCCCACATTGCCCAGTTTCAAAGACAATGCATACATTATTATCAAAGTGTTTGTTTGCATGGTTTACCACAAGCATGATGTGCGGCTAATGCAGACTTGATGCCTTGCAATAGGTGTCTATTTGGTGTTTGAACATCTTTACACTTTCTGTATTATTGCCGGGAAAGGGTAAAGCCTATTCCTGTTTTTTTATCATATTGATATACCAGCAAAAAGGATCCCGTAGATACATATATCATGGGTTTAAGAAATTATTTTAATCATAAATAAATCAATGTATCGTTACACGACTCGTGTTTATGCTATTGGTACTGACACTGCTGATTATGATAATGCTGCTGTTATTGCTGCTGCTGCTGCTCCTGCTATTGCTGCTCCTGCTATTGCTGCTGTTGCTATTGCTGCTGATGCTATTGCTGCTGTTGCAATTGCTGCTGCTATTGCTGCTGCTATTGCTGCTGCTATTGCTGCTGCTATTGCTGCTGCTATTGCTGCTGCTATTGCTGCTGCTATTGCTGCTACTGCTGCTGCTATTGCTGCTGCTGATGATGATGATGCTGCTGATGATGCTGCTGCTGCTGCAGCTACTGATGGTGAGACAATACCTCCCATCGCTCCAGGGCATAGCGGCCTAACGACGTCACATCGCGAGCGTGCTTGTCTGGGCCCAGTCCAGTCGTGTCGTCGGACCAAGGGTTACCACTGTGTGCACATGGGGGAGCACAAAGACAAAGATCCCCCAGAGAGCCTTAACAGACTGTTGGGGCAAGTGCTACTAGCAAGCACCTATGAAGGCTGGGATGGCACACGATGGGGTGCGTGGCCAGCACCATGCCCGGCTGCCTGTCTCCAAAGTGGCGATATTTACAAACCGCACCAGGTACACATTTCAGGCCAAGTCGACCTAGGAGAGGCCCAGGATCAGTTCAAATATCCACCACTGTTATTGGTCGTGGAGCGGGAATCGAATTCGGGTGGCGGGGTTCGTGGTGCAGTGCACTAACTATTGTGCCACCTCTCCCCCCATTGGGGAGCACACCGACATTAGCATGGTTGGCTATGTACAGTTGCACAGAAGTTCAACATACATACACGACAGAACTAAAGATGCACACGTATAAACAGATGTAGTGGTGTGCAAGTTTGTGTGTTGTGTGCGAGTTAGGTTGGTGCGTTTGAGAGTCAGTGTGGTGGTGTATTTGTTAGCATGGTAGTTTGTGTGTGAATCTGTGTGGTGGCGAGCCAGTCTGGTGGTGTGTGAGCTAGTGTGGTTGTGTGTTTTTTATTGTGGAGGTGTGTGTGTGTGTTAGTGCGGTAGTTTGAGTGTTATTGTGTGGTGTGTGTGTTAGTGTGGTATGTGTGTGTTAGTGTGGTGGTATGAGTGTTATTGTGTGGTGTGTTTATTAGTGTAGTGGTGTGTAAGTGTTATTGTGTGGAGTGTGTGTGTTAGTGTGGTGGTATAAGTGTTAGTGTAGTGGTGTGTGTGTTAGTGTGGTGGTATAAGTGTTAGTTTAGTGGTGTGTAAGTGTTATTGTGATGGTGTGTATGTTAGTGTGGTGGTATAAGTGTACCCGCCCAGTAGGGCAGTACGCAGGTTCGCTCTGAAGACCGGGTTGAGCACCAGGCCTGGCAGCCCCCCGGGGATCACGTGGTCCTGCCACACGCGCAGCTCTCGTAGCAACTGAGCACTCTCCTCATGGGCCCTAACAAAAAGACAAAGATCCCCCATATAGCCTCAACAGACTTTTGGGGCAAGTTCTGTTAGCGAGTAGCACCGATGATGGCCAGCACGGCATACGAGGGGGTGGGCGGCCAGCAACACGCCCTCCCACCTTGTCTCCCCACTGGTGTGATATTTACACACTGCACCGGGTACTCATATGAGGCTGAGTCGATGTAGGGGAGGCTTAGAACCGGTTCAGATCATCGTCACTGGTGTTGGTGGCCGGGAGTGGGAATTGAACTCTGGTCGCCGGGTTTGTAGCACAGTTAAATAATCGCTATCACTCCCCACACCCACACAAAGATAACCCCCCCCATAGAGCCTTTAACAGACTTAGGGCAAATGCTGTTAGTAAGCACCACATACACAGACATATGCACATAGGATGCACAAAGATAAAGATCCCCATATATCCTGAACAGATTTGGGGAAAATGCTGTTAGCGGGCACCTATGAAGGCTAGTACGGCACAAGAGGAAGTGGGTGGCCACCACCACGCCCAACCACCTTTGTCTTTGCAGTGGCATTGGCGATGTTTTTACACACTGCACCAGATCTTCATTTAAGGCTGAGTCGATCTAGGGGAAGCCCAGGACTGGTTCAGATAATCATCACTGGTGTTCACCATGAGTGGGAATAAAACTCGAGATGGAGGGCTCATAACGCAGCATGCTAACCGCTACGCTACCACTCCCCACAATAGGACGCGCACACAAAAAAACAAAGACACAGACACCCTACCATGTGTCGACATGTTTCCATCTATCCCTTTTTTCCAGTATCTAACTTATGAAAAAAGAACATGCTTTACTCTTTCTGGCAATAATACAGGTGTTTAAACACCAAATATAAACCTATTGCAATGGATTATCAAGGGACAATACATACAATATTATCAAAGCATGTTTGTTTGCATGTTTTACCACAAGCATGTGTGGTTAATGGGGACTTGGTGCAGCTTTGCAATAGGTGTCTACTTGGTGTTTGAACATCTTAACACCTTCATTATTGCCGGGTAAAGGGTAAAGCCGATTATTTTTTCATCATGTTCCCATGTCCCTCCTGTGTTCCAATGTGTATCCCCATGACTCTGATGTGTCCCCACGTGTTCTCATGCATTCCCATCCCTGGATGTCACCACGTGTCCCCATGTGTCTCCATGTCTCTGTAGGTCCTCGAGTGTTCCCCATATCCACGTCGTGTCCCCCTTGTCTCCCTGCTCCGTGTCGTCCTGTCTGTTCCCCGTGTCCCCCACACGTACTCATGTGTCTACATCACATCCGTATGTTCCTCCCACGTCCCCCCCCTCGCATTCCCTGTGTCCCAGTGGGTAGGAGAAGGTACTTCTGTGCATCCTTGCAGACCCAGGAGTCGATGGCGGCTGTGGGGAGTGGCGTCTCTAGGAAGAGCATTCGCATAACGTAGTTCCTGGCCAGCGGTGACAGCTCTCTGCTCTCTCACACGGGCGTGGGGTCACGAGTAAAATATTCGGAGTTCAGGGGTGAGCGCTTACGGGGTGCGCACTCGACCATTCACGGTTGATCGCAAGATTCCTGTTCGCATCGTAACTGCGCTGCTGTGTTGAATCGAATCTGGTTCATAAAATTCGTGATCTGATCCCATATGTGAAGGATGTGATCCCTGACATGCAATACCCCGGTGCCTACAAACTAAGCTGTGTCTGCGGCAGTAGTTACATTGGGGAAACTAAGCGACATGTCTCGGACCGTGTTCGTGAACATAAGGTAGATCTGAAACACGGTAGGACCAATACCTCGGCCGTGGCTGATCATTGTTTTCATGCTGTGGGCACACACGAAATATTTTTCCAAGACGAAGGTACTCTGCAAACCCACTGGCTATCAACAATGCTTTGTTCATGAAGCCATCCAGATATATAAATACAGACACAATTTCGACCGAGAAGATGAGTACAAACTGAGCAGTCATTGGAAGGACGTTATCAACCAGCTTAAGTCATAACTGGCTGTGATGTTTCCATCCTACCTGCCGATGTTAGCAGTTATTTCCGACTCTCTTAGTTACATTACCAGGTTAAATGTCTTTACATTAACAGGCTAAATGTCTCATTAACACAGCCACCGTTGTGGTGGTTTTCTTACATTGACATGCTAATCTTACATTAACAGATTGACATGCTAATCTCTCACAATACAATGGCCACCTCCACAGATTCGTAGTCGTGAAGGTATATCAGCTCTCCGATCTTAAATTTACATCTCTAGCCCCGCCCACTTACCCTTGAGCTACACCCATCTCACACCTATATAACATCCTGCCTTAGCAGCTCTTACGCTATATTTTTTCCTGCCTTAGCAGCCCTCCTGCTATATTTTTTCACCTGATGACGATTGCTTGTGTTGCGATCGAAACGTCGTGATATTTTTCTTTTTTTATTATTTTTCCATCTACGTGGCTTTACCAAAATACCCAAAGAATATAACTTGTCCAGTAAATGCAAAAGTGATATTTAACATTCGAAAATATTAATCATATTTTACATTATAAATACTTCCTCTTTAATGTTTGGATTGATTTAGTGCAACATAAAACAAAAGGAGGGTGTTGTCGTATTACGAACCATCAACCAAACTCTCATGTTCCCATTTGAGTTTGTGGTTCACGGATTTTCCGATTGTGGCTATTTTCGAGAATGTAACCCCCGCGATGGGCAGGGGTTTGCTCTGTTTGGAGTTCAGGGGTGCGTGCTTCAATGACCGGGGTAGAATATTTGAAAGAATCAAGTTCAATGGGCGGGGGGTATGTATTGACTCTTCTGCTTGTTTAGCCTGCAGGAGAGTCTCGCAGAGACTCGAAACTTTTTCCAGGAGGGTCCTGCCAGGTTTTCTCAGTTGGAGACGCTGCTGCTGCTGCTGCTGTATAATCCCTCAATGGCGTCATTTGCAGGTAATTTATCTGCATTGGGATGTTTGGCCAATACCAGTTACAGTGTATATATGTTTCTAAGCTATGGAAGGAAATCAGAGAGTACTGAGGAAACCCATGCAAAACATGGGAGAAAATTAAAACTCCACATAGAAAAGTGCTCTGGTCAGGAATCCAACCGTCGTGCTTCTTCTTCCTGAGGTCACAGTACAGTACTGGGTTCAGCAGTAACCTTTAACACAAATGATACAAGACACGATGTAAAGAAATCACGAACATACTGTGCGTAAATCATATATTGTACTCGACAGTAGGGTACATTTGTTTATGCGCGACGCAAAGTGGTTCGTGAAGAGGGTTAGGCCGAGGCGACGGAGACAGGACGACGCTGACGATGTCGTTAGTGACGTGCGGGTTGAGGCGACGTGAGTGTGGATTGACGTGAGTGTAGGTTGAGGTGACGTGTTGGTTGAGGTGAGTGTGGGTTGAGGTGAGTGTGGGTTGAGGTGAGTGTGGGCTGACGTGACGTGTGGGTTGACGTGACGTGTGGGTTGAGGCGGTGGGCGTTAAATGACGAATTTGCAAAACGATGTAAAAGTGGGAGATGTAAATCGGAGTATTTCTGTACAACCAAAAACCAGACATGTGATCCTCTAAAGAACGAGTAGCGAAACTACACGAACTCTCTCTGGGTAAGTCCTCTCGTCGTGGACTAATCAGAGATCTCACCTCCGCTGTTAAGTTCGTCCCGATTTATTGATCTGGCGAATCACGAGATACACAAGGGACCGTGGTAAACAGCGGCACCCGCTGCCATACACGAGACCCCTTGAGCCGGTACGTTTACCCGGCAATAATACAGGATGTGTTAAGATGTTCAAACACCAAATAGACACCTAATGCATCACGTCTACATTAACCACACGTCATTGTGGTAAAATATGAAAACATACTTTGATTCACATGTATGCATTGTCCCTAAAGCGGATTGGCCTACACGAGAACTACAACCTCCTTTATTATGGGTAACCTGCTCCGGTCTGGGCCAATCCATTCAATAACAGCCGCCATTCACCACTAAGCGACGGCGCCACGGCGCCTGTGCCAGGCCACGTGCACTTCGAGGCCAGTCCATACAAACATTGCCATACAACCATTGCCATACAACCATTGCCATACAACCATTGCCATACAACCATTGCCATACAACCAGCCCAGAGACCGCGTCAAACGTCCACCACCTGAGCAAGGCGAGGCAGGGGGCCGGGTGCGCGTAGAGGCGGTCGAGCGCCCGCGCCTCTAGGCCGCGCAGGAACTCGTGCAGGTTGCGGCACGCGAGGAGGCCTCGCGACGCCGCGCGCCCCGAGTTGGCGGCCGCCGAGTTGTTGTTGTTGTTGTGGTTCCCCGCGCTCCCTGCGGGGCCCGCGCCGGACAACGACGCCATTGGCAACTGAGGCGGGGGCAGGGAGGGGGGGTGGCGCGGTGACGTCATGTATCCCGCGCCTGCGCTCACATCGCCACTTGCGTGACGTCATCGCGCAGGATTGTAACTCGGAATCGGCATCTTTTTCGGTGAGTTACGAAGCTTCTTTTCAGATGTCCAGTGGGGGTTGTGGATAAGCAAATTACAACAACAAAAAATGCAAAACAAGTACAAAATGAAGGGTAAGCAAGTCACTCTATAAATATGCAAATATACATAATTACAAGTACAGAAATTCATACCCAATTTAAAGCGCGCTGCCCCCGTGTTGACGATGAGTGACGTCACGAAATCCCGCGCGCTGTCGTGACGTCACCGGACAAGTTTGTAAACGTCATAATAATAGGGGTTTTCCCCTTTTTTCTAGCAACAAAACTGAAACCTTTTTACAAGGAATCATGTCTGCATTAACCACAATACTTGCGGTCAAAATGCAAACAAAAAACACACTCTGCTAATGTTTGCATTGTCTTTGAAACTGATTGGCCCACACCATGAAGGGGGTAAAGCGCGGCGCGGGGAAAGTGACGTCGCGAAACATTTTTGTTTATGGGAGGGGCCATGGTGACGTCACCGCGAGGGGATTATACAGTGACGTCGTGTGTTTGTGTTCACGCTTTTCCCATCCAGTGGTGGTGCCCAGACACGGATAAGGGGCCGTCCATAAATGATGTCACGCACCTGGGGGGGGGGGGGCACACACTTTGGTGAGGAGGTGTGCCGGGGGGGGGGGGTTTGAGAAATGTGACGGCACATCAAAATGCGCAACTTTAAATAAATATAGACAACACGTTCTACTTAATTAAATAGACTTTTTAATAAATGTTTTCTCCTACAACATCAGAGTGCAGCGCGATTTGAAGCATGTTTTATTTTCAAAATGGAAATATGGTTGGCAGAGCTTTGTGACGTCATATTTGAGGGGGGGGGTCTGACTTTTTGTGACGCCGTGTGACGAGGGGGTCAAAAATCCTCCAAAAACGCGTGACGTCATTTATGGACGGCCCCTAAGAACAACTCCACGCGTTCGTCAAGTCTTCATATTCAGGAGCTCATTCAATGTCATGCCCCAGCAGGAGCCCTAAGATGTTGCCAACTGTGCCCTTCCATGCACAAAGATCACCTGTGTAGTCTGTAACACTGTCGGGGCAAGTGCTGTTTGCGAGCAGCACCTATGAAGCCCGACACAACACACGAGGTGGTGGGTGGCCAGCACCACGCCCGGCCGCCTTTGTCTCCAACATGGCGATGTTAACACACCGCACCGGGTACTCATTTGAGGCTGAATCGACCTAGGGGAGGCCCAGGACCGGTTCAGATAATCGTCACCGGTGCTGGCCGTGAGCGGGAATCGAACCCGGGTCCACGTGTCTGGCGCACTGATCGCTGCACCGCCGCTTTCCCGCGCAGCGCCGCTCTGTGCGGCAAACCCCGCTTAGCGTTACTCGAATCAGCGCTAAAAGAGGTTATTACAACAACAGCTGCCATTCGCCACTAAGTGGCAGTGACGTCACCACGACACTTGTGCCAGGCTATGTGCACTCTGAGGCCACGTGAAGTGTCGAAGGCTCGCTGACAGGAGGTCAAGGGACAGACCCAGGTGCCATGGGTTGACTCACTCAGACGACTGGCAGATGCACCACACAGTATGTGCCAACTTGCTGTGTTTTAGCTTCGCTCGTTGTTGTGAGCGTCGCTCCTCCGCCCTCTGTTGTTGTTGGAGGGCGAATGCCTCCAACGGCTCCTTCACGAGCCGCCTCCAGAGGCTGATCTTGACACCGCTGGTACCATTAATCGGCAAGTCCACTCAGCTCCACGTCTTTCTCTACCGCATCAGTCCATCCCCTCTCCAGCCCGTTCCCGTATACAGTACGGTAAGTCCTCATTTTAACGGGTGGTGTTCACATAACGCGTTTTTGCGATAACGTGGGTCTTCCATGAAGGAACACTTTTCGCACAACGCGCACCTTTCAGCACGGTTGGTTAAGTTCAACATACTACTGTACTTGTGCCCATTGTACTACTGTACATACCTGTGCCCATTGTACTACTGTACATACCTGTGCCCATTGTACTACTGTACATACCTGTGCCTATTGTACTACTGTACCTGTGTCCATTGTGCTACTGTACATACCTGTGCCCATTGTACTACTGTACATACCTGTGCCTATTGTACTACTGTACATACCTGTGCCCATTGTACTACTGTACATACCTGTGCCTATTGTACTACTGTACCTGTGCCCATTGTGCTACTGTACACACCTGTGCCCATTGTCACGTGGCTCGTGAGCGGTGCGGTGATACTGTAGGCGGAATGACAGAGTAACGCGACATCGTACCCTCAGCTGTTCGTGCCGCAGTCTCACTGCGTGTGCGTGGTTCGTCGTCTCTCGCCAAGCCTGGTCGTTCCATCATTTATGGGGACATCGTTTTTCGCATGACACAACACGTTTTCGGAACGCATCTACCGCGTTAAATGAGAACTCACTCTAAACTGTGCGCACGCCGAACGAGTGACGTGCAGAGCTGTCAAGGTGGCAAAGTCGCTGCAGGGGTCGGCGGGAGCTGTGGTTACCGACACGAGCGAGTGACGTGGAGTGCTGTCAAGGTGGCATCAAGGAGCTGTGGTTACCGACACGGGCGAGTGACGACACCAAGCGCTGCACCAACGCTGACTCGCTGCCCGCTCTGCACGCATATGAAGATATCAGCAGGAAGTCTGCGTTTATAGTGGTCGCTTTTATATTGACTATGCAAATAAGTTTACACCTGCGTGACTCAAAAACACAGTAAGTCCTTATTTAACGCGGTCGTAAATGCGTCCGTAAAAAGTGCAGCATTAAGCGAAAAACGCGTGAAGCGAAAACTATTTTCCCATAAATTATATAACGATAAAGTTTGGCGAGATACTCTGTACGCACACACATTGAGATCGCGGGATAAATAACAGGCTACGCCGCTGCATTACTTTATCATTACACGTACCGTATCGTGCTGCTCAGCCGGACAGCTGAAGAAAGTAGTCGATCACTCAGAGGTCCACGTTATAAGGGTAGAGGTCCGCGTTATAATGGGCGCATTCCGCATGGTGAGAAAAGTGTTCCCGAGTAGATGAACCGCGTTATAGCGAAAACGTGTTGTGTGAACACCAGGCGTTGAGGGCTTAATGTAATTCCAATCATGCCCTTTGGCTACTTTGCACACTTCAGATATTATTCCATTTCCTTTTTCGATGTCCGCATTTTCAATTAATCTGTAATAGGAAATGTAAACTGCTTAAAGCAGCATTTTTAATTAAAAAAAACATATTTTTATGTTGCTTTTGCATGATCAAGTATAAAAAAAAGAGAAGTCCAATCTGCGCTCATGTGGTTCAGTTTGATTGTACCGCCTGTGCTTTCACAATTCTGCTTATGTTTTGAAACGGGTCTCCCTTGAAAACGAGACGTTTATTAAATGTCTCAATGGGCTCTTATCATAACCGCAGGAGCCGTGATCAATCGACTGCTAGATAATTACCACCCTACGTCACTGCCCACTTCCACTGGACATCTGTGAAAAAGAGCTTCATAGATCATCGGATTCTTCCGGGATAAATACATTAAAATAAATAAACTGCCACCTATTACGATCCTGAGATGCACCAGTACAACCAGCACCACCTGCATGTGAACTGATCTCATCACTGATGACCACTGACAAGCTTATAAGTTAATGTCTTATGTCGAAGATTCATACGAAGAAAGTACAGTACTGTAATCGCATATTTAATGAAGATTATATTTCATCTCAAAGAAATATGATCATCCCAAAAAATTTCGAGTAACCAGAATGATTTACGTTTCAAAAATAACCCTTAGACATTGTGTATAATCCCTGCTTGTGCAAAATATACTCAAAGGGTATACGTGTTGTTGGTCTTGTGGTTATATTTGTGGAAATACAAATGTTATTGTATTTACTTTATTTTCTATGCTTATGCAAATCGCCTTATCCATCCATAGATATTTGGACTTACTTGCGTGTTCTGTCAAGTTTACCCAGGGGTTGTAACCGTGACGACTTTGCACACCCTTCCAGTCATCCTGTAATGTTTGTATTTCGTCAAAGGTGGGTTTGCGCTTGGCATGTGCAGAGCTATATATTGCGTTGCAGCACCACGCAGCTTGACAGAGACCCTCACAGCTCAGGGATTCAAAGCTTAGGCCTAAGGACTCGGGACACAATGATCGTGATTCAGAATCATGGCACCGGATTTGCAGCGCGAAAGCTTGGGATGCTTGGACGGTGACAGATCGGCGTTCAGATCAAAATCAGGAGTGTATTTCCCATTGAGTAAAGCCCATTGAGCTAAGAAGATCTTTTTCAAGGGCGACTCGGCCAGCAGACATCAAAGTATTCCACAATTACAGATTTTTTAAAACGTAATAATAGAAACTCTGTTGTAAAATTACATTTACACTTTTAATAATCGTTGAAATGAGGACATGACGAGACGAAACTAGGTCGTTTCAAAACTTTGGGGCAGCTATGTTAAAAGCTTTTAAGTGTACATTTTGTTAGAAATCTGGGAACTATTAATAGACAGACGCGCATCGCAGATTTGTATGATTGTCCAACAGTAATAACAACAGGTCAGACATAGAGAGCAGATCTACCGACAATAACCTTGTAAATGAAAATAGCCCTAAGGTGAAAATGGCTTCTCATGTCCAAGGACATGGTGGCACAGAGGAGGTCCGATTAGCACGGTTGTCTATGTACGGTGCGAAAGAAGTTCTACATACCGTGCATACATGTATGGAGCATACATGTATGTCATCTTGCCGTGCGCTTTTCCATCTGTTGTTTACGGGAGCTTCAGGGCACTTGCCAAGTGGAGACGCTGGCGGCGGTCTGAACGCAGGGGGCGGTGCTGCTCTTTGCTCTAAAGGGGCCCCCCACCAGTCCTCCACAATCAACTTGGAATGTTCTACAGCTGAATGGTGAGTACCTCTATACAATTGTATGTTATTTCTTGTATAATTTTTAAAATGTAGGCTTAGTTTCTAGAAAAGTTGTATGGACTTTGACAATTTGGTGAACCATAAGTATAACTCTCAGATCACTGGCACCTCTCCATTCCCCATAGATACCGGACAAGAGATTTTGCTGTCGTGTTTTTACTCGTGAATAGAGGTTACATGACTAATTGTAATGATGCCGTATATACATATCATTTTATCCTTACTGCTTTGTCCGTTAGCCTATTTCTATATTTATAATGTACTTTCATAAATTAAGTCCTCGTTTAACGCGGCAGAAGTGAGCGCTAATCCAATAAGCGCTAAAAGCGCTAATTAATTATACTGTACCATTGTGTACTACATGGGGATGCGTTCCAGACAGTATTGTCTTTTGTATGAGCAATATTGGTAATAGCGCTAATAATACATAAAGTACACATTTAATACAAATACATCTCTGTGGTGAAGTTTCTTTCAGGTGAAATTTTTTATTTAACAAAAAAAGTCGTCGTGACCACGATTCGTGCTAATCGGATCGCGGGGGGTGGGGTCTGGTTGGCTGAGAGCATCCATCGCTCTCATTGGCTGAGGGAATAATGGGGGCGGGTACGTTCCTCGGCCTGCGCTGCTGCGTGTTCTCATTCGTCAGCACTTTGTCGATAAAGTTTTTATTTAAATTAGTTTTGGTAAAAATGTTCTCCAGGAGGCAGAGCGCTCTACGAGGTCACGCTAAGCAAGGTCTGCCTGCATTAGGCAACGTCAATGCCTTGCGGCGCTGACACGAAATAAATCACGGACAACGATGGGTTCGTGAATCGGTCTCTCGGGATTCTGGAGCAACGTTTCCCAGTCGCCTTTGCTGGGGCACGAGCTCCTCGTGGGTGACCCGCCAGAGTGCGCGTGACCTGTTACCTCCATTGCCGCTAGGGTTGTCTCACTTGTCTGTTGACAGCAATTCCAGGGCAGCTGAATTGCAGTCCAGCCACGTTGGTACGACGTTAATAAGATGCTGTCCTCGTGGATTGCTGAAGCTAGAAATACACTTTGGGCCAGTTTAGAATTTCCGAGTCTTACTCCCTCCTTGGAGGCTGCACAGCTCAAGTCCTCGAAAAGTGCCGCATTACGCGAAAATAATTTCACCTAAATAATATAACGATAAAGTTTGGCGAGATACGATGTACGCGCACAGTGAGATAGCGGCACAAATAACTGAGGGTCTGCCGCGTAACTGCATCATTCCGCATTACTCTATCACTGTACCGCTCGCAAAGCGCGTTATAACGGGAGCGCTGCTGCGCGTTATAACGGTGCGCGTGCTGCTAAAGTGTTCCCTAATGGAAGAACCGCGTTATAGCGAAAACGCGTTGTGTGAACACGATAATACGGACTTACCATATTATCGTGCAATAGCCTGGTGGGTCTTTGATGACTGATATGCGGAGTAGGCCACTGCCTCGTGTGTGTCTTCTGAGTTCTGTCTGTGGTCGATATCCTCCCGTATGCAAGTCAGTGGAACATCGCAGTACCGTAGCGAATATTCAGGTAACACTGTTTGCATAGCTGCTCAATGAGTGCTGCTGCTGTTATCATTGCGCTGCTGTTGCCGTTTCGGTTGCAGCTCCCATGCTTTCTGTTTATTGTGTATATTACAAAAGCTTTCACTCAAATTTACGAGGTTTGTTTTACTGCTTTTGTTAATCTAAATATTACATTTTTGGTTGGTTGCAATGGGAGTAAAATGACTGTCAGCAATGCTATGATTATGCTATGCTATATGCAATGCTATGATGAGCAATACAGTGCTGCATTGCTGGCCAAGCAGATACAGTATTGAACTACAGGACGACTTATTAAATATATGGATGTGTCTGTGTTTAGTATAGCGAGTTAACGCGCTGTGCTATGAAAGCAGCTATCCGAGTTCGATTATCGCTCACAGCCACCAACACCAGTGACGATTACTTGAACTGGTCCTGGGCCACCCCTAGGTCAACTCAGCCTCAAATGAGTACTTGGTGCGATGTGTACACATTGCCACGAGGGAGACAAAGACGGCCGGGCATGGTGTTGGCCACTCACCCCTTCGTGTAGCATCCCGGCCTTCATAGCTGCTACTCACTAACAACACTTGCCCCAAAATCCTGCTAAGACTATAGGGGGGGTCTGTCACTTCCCCATTCGAGTTCAGCATTGCTAATGTATTCCGCCTGGTGTTGTGGTGTGTGTGTGCTATAGAAATAATTTGGATACTTTTTTCTGATCTACAGCTAACCTTGAAGCGTAACATGGCACAAATGGCAGTGGACATGCCGGTCTGCATGTTCCTTCGTCAACACCGCGTGGAGCTGGAAAGCTGCCTGTCCAGAAAGCCATTGTCCGTGCTCACACTCTCAGATGAGCGGGGCATAGTTCAGCCCCCAGAGTATCGCACCCTGAACAGGGTGAGAGACCCCCGTGAGCAGATGCGGCAACTGATCGACAGAGTTACTGCCAAGGAGGAGTCGGATTGCCGGAGCTTCGTGGCGCACGTGCTCACTCCGCTGTGCTGCACGGTCAGCGGCCTGGACGCGTGGTTCACGCGGAACGAGTCCATGCTGGCCACGATGGGTTTCCTGTCCGTAGAGAGTGAGTGCCCTGGGGGTCTGAACGGTAGCACACATTACGGGGTGTGTGTGTGTTCACAGTATCTCGCCAAACTTTATCGTTACATTATGGGAAAAGAGTTTTTGCACGCAACGCAGAACTTTTCAGGAACACATCTACCACGTTAAACGAGTACTTATTTTATATATTCTTTCGTATGTTAACTTGTTTATTGAAATCTATATCTCGTTGTGGATTAGGTTGCATTTTGAAAATCTACAAAGAATACTTGAAGGAAAGGACTTCGATCATGAGAAGCTATGATGCCAGGCCCACAGAGCACATTTCCATCAAAGAGCAGTGTGTGGAGCCCATCTTGGTGACTTATGATTACGTGGATGAAAACAAACAACACGAGAGTGAAGTCAGACTCAACGCACACGAGAACATTGTACAGCGAATGAAGAGAGATGGGTTCAAACACAATCAGCTGTTTGACCTCATTGAGGAAGAGCGACCATTGATAGTGTTGCTCGTGGGCACTGCAGGCAGTGGCAAAACCACAATGAGCAACTTTATAGTGCACTGCTTGCTCTCTGGAGAGCAAGTATTCTCCTGTAGCTTCCGATATGTGATATACATTCGATTTAGAGATCTAAACCACTATGCTGAAGAGACCACACTCCGAGAAGTGTTTTTCGATTTGCATAACAATTTGGGGGATGAAGCGGACACGATATTTTCCAACGCGAAGGAGACATTGTTCGTGATGGATGGCTTGGATGAGTTTGCGAAGCCTCTTGACTTTCAGAGACCCTGCAGCGACCCTAACAGTAGGAGGAGTGTGGAGGCGATTCTTGCCGGCCTACTGGAGGGAAGGCTTCTGACAGGCGCCTCGTTTCTGGTGACAACCAGACCCATCGCCCTGCAGCAGCTCGCTTCCATTAAGATCAAACGAAGTTCGGAGATCATGGGCTTCTCGCCTGAAGAGCGCGAGAAGTTCTTTTGTAAATTCCTCAGAGATGAAACCCTGGGAAGACAGGCGCATGGCATGTTGCAGCAGAACGAGATCCTCAGCATTCTGTGCTGCAACCCGGCTTTTTGCCAGATAGCAGCCATCACTCTCAAGTCGTACCTGAAAGATCGCAATTCTGACATATTCATGCTGACCTCCATGACCGACCTCTTCACAAAGTACACGTTTGTTCTGGTTCGACACCACAACGATGGCTTTGGTGGTAGAAGCGCCATCAACGCCAAGGAGACGATAAGAGGGCTGGCTAACATGGCTTTCAAAGGCGTTCAGGAAAACAATCAGTTGTTCAGCGAAATGCACCTGCAAGAATTCGGCATCGATTTCGATCGCGTGCAGGAAACTTTTCTTAGTGAGGTTTTCAAATGCGAAGGCGTTATTGTCTCCAAGAGCTATTCGTTCTCCCACCTGACAATTCAAGAGTACTTCGCGTCTCTGGCCGTGTATCTGCCACAGCCCAAGCTGCCAGTTCCTGCTGTCATTGAGCAAATCGAGAGGTGTTCTGATGGACGGTTTGACATCTTTCAGAAGTTTTTCACCGGATTAGCGTCGCGTATTCATTGGAAAACGCTCGCCGAAATCCTCGACCGCCCATCCACGGACTCCCAGCGTGAGATCATCCAGTGGCTCAAACGCAGGGTGACGGCCAGCGACCCCAACAAGCGCAGGCTCATTAGCCTCCTGCACTGCCTGTACGAGCTGCAAGACCCCGACGCCATTCGCGAGATCATGCAAACAAGAGAGTCGCTGGATGTGTCTCATACTCCACTCAGCCCGTTCGACTGCACAGCCCTCTCTTACGTCCTGCAGAGTCGGAACAGGCCTCTTGAGAAACTAAACCTGTGGGAGTGTGGCATCAGCGACAAAGAATTGGTGAGGCTGCAGCCCACGATACAGAGATGTCACGAGCTGTGGTGAGTTGCAGCATTGAGGCAAGTTGTTAGCGGTTTCATTCAGCAATGTCATGGATGTAATGTTTGGTGTGGTAGGCATAAGCTATGTTAAGTGCTCGGTTAACGTGTAGTGTTCACACAACACGTTTTTGCTGTTAACCCGGTTCTTTCATTCGGGAACACTTCTCGCACAACGTGAAACGCGTGCCCGTTATAACATGTAATGTGTGCCGTTATGACGTGTAATGTGCCGTTATGACGTGTAATGTATGCCGTTATAACGTGTAATGTGTGCCGTTATGACGTCTACTGAGTCCGTTATAACTTGGAACCCCCGCCAATTATAATGCGGTTTCTGAGCGGTCGACGGCAAACTACTTTCTTGAGCTGCACAGCTGTGCAATACGTGTGTTGAACTTCGTTCGCACCATACGTAGCAAACCGTACTAATGGGAGGTGTGGGAAATTTTTTTGTGACAGTACACAGAATGATACAGTAACGCGGCGACGTACCCTCAATGATTTGTCTCGCCATTTTGCGACGTATCCTCATTTTACGACGTATCCTCAGTTATTTGTCTACTACCGCGTTAAAAGAGGACGGATTGTATAAGGGACTATTATTGTATCGGGGACTTTACTATTATTGTATCGGGGACTTACTGTAAAGTCCCCGATACAATAATAGTCCCTTATACAATCCGTCCTCTTTTAACGCGGTAGTAGATAAATAACTGAGGATACGTCGTCACGTTACTGTATCACGTACTGTATCACGCATCAGCCGCTCAGAAACCGCATTATAGCGGTGCGTGTTCCAAGTTATAGCGGTGCGTGTTCCAAGTTA
>CM025634.2:26704-38890 GCA_014621495.2 Entosphenus tridentatus | reverse complement strand
CTTCGTATCGTACCCCCGCGTGTGTGAAAGGGAGTTAATGTTTAACACTGTTACATTCCCTCATGTTTTTAAATAGAAACATTTAAATTTTAAGCTTTTACATTAAAATACACTCCCTACCTCCCCGTCGTCGGCGGGTTTCCAGCCTAGAGCCAGGCCTGGCAATTTCTCCTCCGCTAGGGGTGTATTGGGCGGGGCTACGCGGGGCTGGGCGGGGCTACCGCGGCACGGATAGTAACAATCTGCATATCGTGCAGATTGTTACTAGTCACTATGTCTGCTCCAAGCTGCACTCACGTAGGTACATACTTTGAAATACTAGTATTTTTTCCACAACGGTTACTACTACTTTATTGTTTCCTATGTTCCACTACGTCTACGTTTCCGTTCACTTATTGGCGCCCATTTTTTGCCATTTCATTTTATTATAGCCATTCATTTGTTTGTTCCTACCAGCCCACCCCACAAGGACCTGGTATGTGTGGAGATGGACAAGCAGGCGGGGTCTGAGCTGAAAAGGAATTCCATCCCCGTACGCGAGCACGTCAGTTGTGTTAATGGGGGAGATTCGGGAGAGAGATTAGGGAGAGAGATTAGCATGAAATGAGCTTCCGTCGCCGCATAAGAGTATCGTTCCCGCATATGGCACAACAGCAGTGTTAATGGAAGACTATCACTATATTGATGGGAGAGATTAGGCAGAGAGATTAGGGGGATTAGCAAGTTAATGTCATGTCGATGTGTAACACAAACTGCGGCGCTACCAACTGCACTGTGAGAGGCAAAATCATCCCCCCCCCTTGTCTCACGCTCAGCAGTCGCTTATGGCTCTTGGGCTACGCCCGTTTACACCCTTTAGAAGCAGCCTGCATCAGCAGCTTGCCTCCTACCTTATACAACCTCTTGTTGCAGCAGCTCTTTCTCCTTTGTCAGCAGTTTCCCTGCTGTGTTGATCTCACCTGATGACGGTTACTTGTGTTGCGATCGAAACGTCGTGATCTATTATTTTCTAACTTCGTGACTTTACCCGAAATAACCAAAGAGTATGGATTCCTGCAGTCACGAAAGCTTTAAATCCAGATTAAAATACTTCCTGTTTAATGTTTGGGTTGGTACAAAAGTAGGGGGTGTTGAACAACGAACTGTGAACCAACCCCATATTTTTTGCCAAAATGCCTTTGAGTTTGCGGATTGCAGATTTGCTGATTGCAGCTATTTGGAAGATTGTAACTCCCGCAGTGGGCAAAGGTTTGCTGTACTCGCTATTAGCGAGTGGCACCTATGAAGGCCGACACGGCACAAGAGGGGGTGGGTGGCCAGCACCACGCCCAGCCGCCTTTGTCTCCCCAGTGCTGATGTTCACATTCTGCACCAGGTTACACATTTAACACCGGTGTTAAGATGTTCAAATAATAAAGACACCGATTGCAAGGCATCATCAAGTCTGCATTAACCATACATCTTTGTGGTAAAACATGCAAAAACACATGCTTTTCTAATAATGTATGCATTGTCCTTGGAAATGATTAGCCAACACTAGAGACAGCCCCCGTTTACATCACTTATTTCCAGAAAGGGTAAAGCCTACGGTCAAATGTGTTTGCATCCACAGCAATACCTTTAGTCTTGCTGAACTCGCCATCTGAGCATTGCACACATCTGTAGCAGCAGGAAGGTTGCCCCGCTTCGTATTCCTTCCTGCTTCCTTCTGGACAAGCAGCCACGCATAATGAATCCGGAGCCTGTAATGCATTGACAACAACATTGCTCAATTAGATTTAGTACAATGTACGAATCGTACATTATAACAAATGAAATACAGGCAGACTTCGCTCAGCGCGACTCCATTATAGCGTTCTTTGTCCTGGAGAATCTTTTTAACGAATTTTTAAAAATAAAAACATCTACAAAGTGCTTACGAGTGAGAACACAGCAGCAGTGGCTGAGAAAACGTCCTCTCCCCCATCATTCAGCCAATGAGAGCGACGCACGCTCTTGAGTCAACCAGACCTCGCCTTCCCATACATCTATGATGTATGCTGATCTTCTTTCGAACCGTAGGTAGGCATGACGATTCGTAGTGATGATTGCATGTTTTATCGATTTGCTTAGCCAGGTGAGAACTCACGAGACCAGGTTAGTCTCATGCTCCACCTAAAATAAACCTCACCACACAGATGTAGACTGAGGGCATCACTAAGATCACGGAGGTCCTGAAGCTGTTCTCTGAGTGCCCCTGATTGGGAGTGCAGCAGAAGCTCAACCTCGTCTCCCACCGCTGCCTTGTAGGAGTGCAATAGAATGCACTTGTGAGTGCAGTACCATCTTTATTATTGTATTATTATTAGCGCTATTACTCATACCCCAATGAAGCCCTCATGTATTTCTCATACGAAAGAAATCACATTGTTGGGAACGCATCCCCATGTAGTAAACAATTGTGTAACGACCCCTTTTCGCGCAGATTCGATTCATGCTCACTTCCCCAGGAACGTATCTTGAGGGGCGAAGCGAGGTCTGCCGTATCAGATGGCCGAGATGGGCATTTGAGTCGTCTGTACAAGTCCGGTGACAACGGGAAGGCTTAAGAGCGGATGGTGGGGAGACTGAGGGCGGATCACAGTTGCGTTTTTTCCTGCGCAGCAGCTGCAGGATCTCGCAGAGGAGTAGAACGCATTGGCAAGGATTGACGCCATCAACAACTTTGGCCACGATGGCATTTTGACCTTTAATTATTTGAAACGTTTTTGTTGCAATTTATATTTGTGTGAACATCACTCACTGAGCCAGGATTGTTAGAATTGTGACCGTTTAATGAGCAACAGTTGGTACAACGTCAAACGTTGCTTTAAGAGTCTAAGACACTCAGCTCCCTTATATAATGATATAGGATTCACAACACTGGCTCAAACGATACGCACACACGAGTCATTTTACTTCTTGCATATCTGCAACATTACACATCTGTGAAGGGAAAGTCAATCGCAAATAAACATGGGTTTATAAAGTACTGGGGTACATCTCCACAATCTCCCAGTGTTCATCTGGAAACACTTTGTACAACGATATCATAAATTGCACTCTGGATGCCAAAATTGCCCTTTCCACAACCAAATAAATGCATGTGATATATGCATCTGGATAATATGTGTGACATGATCTTGCCCCACTTTGTATTGCCTTTCTCATCTCCTTCCATGTCCCCTCCTCTAGTCCTCTTCGTTCCCAATCGTGTCTGTCTCTGCCCCTCCTGCTCTCTGTGCCCATTCCCATTTTCAGTATTTTTCCCTCATTGCACCCCTCCACTGGAATAAACTTCTCCTGTACATTTGTAGTGACTGGGAATGTCACTGTGTGGGGTGCTGGGCCTGCGAGGCCACGGCGGGATGTCTACTGTTGTGTGTACACCCCGGACAGGGGGTGTAGTACCAGCCCTAGTGGGGGCTTGCGTGAGCGCTGGTTAAGCGCGGTGGCACCACGCACAGCGTGCGGTGCGGGCTCCCGTTGACAGAGCGAGAGAGTGTCAGCCAGCTAGGGTTACGTTGGGGGCATGATACTCTGGCTGACCTGGGGACATGTGACCGGATGATATTGGAGGGGGGCACCGGTGGAGGGGGCCAATGGGTGGTCACATGCTCCGAGAAGAACTGTGATACCACAGCAACGAAGCAGCTCTGCCAGCGCTGCTGTCCCCTCGCAACCCTCACACGAACGCACACACATACCCCCACGTAGGACCTCATGGGGAAGTCACCTGGCCTTTGGGTTTTCACCCGGGAGCCCCTCGTGGGAATGCTCCAACGGTTTCCCGGGGTCAGGAAATTGGCAGATTTCCTCAGGTTAAATTACACTGCGGCACCGTGAATTGACTTGAAATTACTTGATCACGGCAAGGCCACCCGGCACCAGCGGTGAGGAAGCAGAAATGGGGCAGCACGGCAAGTAGGGGTCGGGGCCACGAACGGCGAGCTGAAGGTGCCACGAACGGTGGGCTAAAGCACACCTGAGGCAGAACTAGCCGGGTAAGCGCCCGATTCGCTGCGCAGGGTAGGGTGTTAAAGGTCTGCGTGAGCACCAGGGTAAGCGTCTGATTGGCTGGGCGGGCTGAGGTTCAACCTGACGGACGGAGGTACGCGGGGGAGCGCTCTGATTGGTCGAGAAAACCCAGCTTAGCGGGGAGCTCTTTTGATGTAAACGGGATAAAAACAGGATAGAGGAGCCCCGAGTCGAGTTCTCTCCAAGTCAGCGATCGGAGCGCAGCCAGGATACGGCCTCAACCTCCCGCACATCAGGGCAGAATCGTGAGTACGAGAGAAAGGTGAGAGGTAGCGCAGAGACCTACCAGGGGATTTAATAGGAATAGGAGGGACGCGGCTCGCTGAGTGATTCGAGTTTCGAGGCCAGTAGTGTTTAAATTGCAGTCACGTCGGGAATAAATCCGAGCATAAAATACCGACGTTGTGTGGTTTTACTGGCAAATGAGGTACCAATGATACATCATTCTATTTTGTGTCACACATTTTGTTAGCAATGTCAAGCGCCTTGAGTGAAGGCGCTCAATATACAGTTAGATTCGGATAGAAAGGAGCTATTTTGAAAAATAAAATGCACAACTTACCTTCAGCTGTTTCCCTATCCAAAAGAGGAGCTCATCGTTGATGATGAGATGTCCATTGTTGGTGCTGTTCGTGTTGTTGTTTAGATTGGTGTAGGACCCGACTTCTACCATCTTCATGTTCCCATCGTCCTTCCGCTGCCATTGCTTCAAGATGTAATAGGCAACGGGATCTCCATTTGCGTCAAATCTAATGTTGTAGCCGTTATCTTTGAAGTCAACTTTCTTTAAGTACCTCATAACCTAAAAATATAGAAAATAATTACTCAGTTTAACACGTAGGCTTTCGCGACCAGTATTATTCATAATAAAGCTTTTTGGGTTAGATCTTGTTATTATAAATGTGTCACAACCCTCCACCACCCGACACGGCCAATCAGTAAAAAATGTGTCACGTTGACAAAACGCCAATTAGAATATAATTGGATTCACTCTTCAACACACCGGTGGGCTGAATAAGTAACTAATTGGCGTTTTGTTAACGTGACACATTTATTACTGATTGGCCGTGTCGGGTGGTTGAGGGTTGCGACACATTCATAATAACGCGATCTAACCCAAAAACCTCTATTATAAATAATAATTACTATGTAACCATACACAATGTGATAAAAGTGAATTCATTTAATCGTCAAATTTTAAAGGAATGCTTTTATACATCGTGTTTTACAATATATTAAAATAAACCTACAGGACCATTGTATCAGGCCCACATTACTTATCACTGAGAACACAATTGTATTTTATTTTATATAAGCAAGTCCTCGCTTAACGCGTGGTGTTCACACAACACGTTTTCGCTATAACGCGGTTCTTCCATGAGGGTACACTTGCACAACACGGAATATGCAACGTCATAACGCAGAACCTGCACCGTTGTCCCCTGTCAAGGCTATACGGGGGCTCTATGCATACCTGCCATGGCTGGATGTCAGACAGATTGGCGCAGTGGCCTCCGGCAAAGACACCGGTCGACGTTGTGCAGGCGGCGAGCTCATGCAGTGCGTGGGCCACGGCGTACACCGCCAGGTACACCGCGTACGGCACGGTCATCTCGCTCGGGTTGAAGAACGACGAGGTCACGCTGCCCAGAGACTCGTCTCCGCTGCAAGCCGGAAGGCGCGCGGCGTCCGCAAGCCCAGATGCGTTCTCCATTGGTGGATGCGGTGTACAGTGAAATGTCTCCTGCCACAGCTCAGTCATGAACGGGTTGTCTATTGTAGGTTTGCTGTTTCTAAGGAAATCGCTGAGCTTGTTCATGTCGGCGCTAATCATGTCAAACCCTATGGTGCCTTCAAGAACGTCGGCATACTGCGGTTTGTGAATGATTGGAGAACTAATCCAAGATTCACTTGCGATGAACGTTTTCCCAACAATTTGTCTTCTGGCCATCTCTTTGATGATAGGTTCAAGTTCGGCGTCGATTACAAATGCAATAATTACTTTCACTGTGGAATTGTGAATCACATTCACGATGCTATTGATGTCATTGAACGCGATTTTCTTAGGCACCCAGATTTGAAAGTCGAAGCAGACGCCATTCTCGTGCGCATCGCTTTGGAACTTTCCGAGGCCCTGCCTGCCGTAGTCATCGTCTGAGCCCAAAATGCCAATCCACGTCCAGCCAAAGTGACCGACAAGCTCGGCAAGAGCCTTTGACTGGAATGTGTCGCTGGGGATCGTCCTCATGAACGTTGGAAACCTTGTCTTGTCACTCAGGCTGGGTGCACTTGCAGAGTAACTTATCTGTAATAAACATAAAACGTTTATTGAGATTATAATCTCAAGCAATGCGATGATTACAGTAAGTCCTCGTTTAATACGGTAGATGTATTCCTGAAAAGGGCCACGTTAAGTGAAAACACGTTAAAGTGTGGCGAGATACGCTGTACACGCACGCAGTGAGATAGCGCACATGGAAAATTCCGTGCGCTGCCCCCCTAACACCCTGAATCGCCAGCCCCTAATGCTGAATGCTGAGCCTGAGGCTTTCCCCTAACACTGTCGTTTGAACGTGAATGATTCACATCTAGGCATCTGTCTGACTCACATACCTAACAACCGGTCGGCTAGATGCATATGGCAATGTGTCAACATTTGTGGTTTTCTGTTGTGTGTGAGTGGAGATGAGAATCTTATTCACGTCAAATCGCGTGTAGCTGAAACACCACCCACGTGTTCCAGAAAACAAACCTAATTAGGTATACCATGTAGAGCCAAAACACGAGTTATATAAAGCCATGTTGGACAAGGTTTTCCTGTACTCACCATTGGAATGTGCTTTAAACCCAATGTGTATGCTGCAGGAATCGTCAAAAAAGAATAGGCATCTCCTATGACTACCAGCGGAGATTTCTGTGTCGACCCAGACAGTGAGAATTCGTAGGAGGCCTCCACAGCCTTCATAACATCAGTGCACGAGTCTATGACTCTATACCCAAGCTTCATATTGGGCAGAAGATCAGATCTATTATTGATCTCTTCGATTGTGAACAGCATCGTGTAGAGTCTTGTCAGAGCCCTCTCGTTTAACCTGGAAAGGAAAGAAACATGTCAACATGTTGGGGAATAAAAAAAAATAGGCATGCTTTGTTATGCTTCAGGTCTGTTAGGTACTCTCACTGATGCACCAAGGCTTAGATACAATCCAATGTTCTTCAGCTAAATGGTGATAAGACGGAGGTGTTGCTTATTGGGTCCCCACACGAATGTTCTAAGACTGGTTCAGTCTAACTACCGACGGCCACAATATTGGTGCTGTTCAGGAAATTCGCAATCTTGGTGTTATCCTTGATGCCTCAGTAACCTTCGAAGCGCACATTAACAAGGTAATGAAAGCTGCTTTATTCCATCTTAGAAATGTAGCCAGGTTGCGCCCCATCTTTTCACGATCGGACACTGAGAAAGCTGGCTCATGCGTTTGTTGTCGCTCGTATTGACTTTGGTCATTCACTGTTTTCTGGCATCCCACCTTAAACTGTCGCCTACAACATCTGAAGAATGAGGCTGCCAGAATTCTCACGCCTACCACGCCTCTTGCTGAACGCATGACCCCTGTGCTGGCGTCTCTCCATTGTCCGGTCTCGGGTAGAGTTCAAGATTATTCTCCTCACCCACACGGCCCTCAATGATGCTGCTCCCTCATATATACCGGCATGTTTGTTTTAAATACATGTAATGATCAAAATACACCACGACAGAGTGTCATTAATTGTGTTGAATAAGAAGGGTTTCTGATGTTAACATAATTTTATCCTTAAAACATTTTATACAAATATGCAATTAAATCTGCCAAAGTAATTTTCATCAGTCAGTTCCATAAAGTATGTTGTTCAGTTTCTCTGAATTCTAGATTACAAGTGTAAGAAAGTTAAGTTCATCTGCATGTAAACTTACATTACGCAATCCGCAGATGTAGGAACGGCGTTGAATTCAAGTGGTAGATTAATTACGCCGTTGTGCAGTGGAAACAATCCACCTAATATAACGTCTCCACCAGACTCTATAAACAGCCTTGTTTCTATATGAGGAGTTATATGCAGTAAGATTAAGCCTACAGCTAGTAAACATAATGGTTCCATTTCACGCGACTTCTGAATACAGCCTGTATACCTTTTTCAGTGTATTTATAGGCGTCTGCTTGTGTTGCATGGGAGTTTCCAACATACCTGAAATACATTAGTGGTTATTCCAGTTTGACTGTGTTGTTGTTTTTCCTTTTGTATGGTAGGTATTTGTATTGAATGCCTTTCTTGGTTTGTAAAATCCCACACACAATTGTTGTCCATTATTTTTTCTTAAATTTAACATACAGCAAACCCTTGCCCATCGTGGGGGTTATGGTCTGGAAAATCTGTCGTGAATTATTTCGAATGTGGGAGGGGGGGGTCGGCTAAATAGACATAGTCATCCTCTCAGCCGACAAGGGCAATGCCACTGTCATCTTGGACAAAACCACATACAATAACAATTCATGACCTACTTAATGATGGCAGCTATACCAAAATCAATAGAGATCCTATCAACCACCAGGTTATTAAAACCAACAACATAATCACTGATTCGACATCTTTAATCGATACTCTTTGGTTCATTCGGTAACGTCACATAGGTAGAAAAATAAAATAAAATCACGACGTTTCGATCGCAACACAAGCGGTCGTCATCAGGTGGAAAAATAATCCAGCAGTGGAACTGCTGAACCAGGAAGAACACAGCGAGAGAGAGCTGTTACAACAAAAGGTTATATTTGTGACAAAGGGTAAGCAGGCGGTGTCTGAGCTGGATAGGAATTCCATCTCCAGACGCAAGCATGTCAGTTGTGTTAATGGAGAAGATTAGGGAGAGAGATTAGGGAGAGAGATTAACATGAAATCTTCCCCATTAACACAACTGACGTGCTTGTGTACGGGGATAGAATTCCTTTCCAGCTCAGACACTGCCTGCTTACCCTTTGTCACAAATATAACCTCTTGTTGTAACAGCTCTCTCGCTGTGTTCTTTCTGGTTCAGCAGTTCCACTGCTGGATTATTTTGTCCGCCTGAGGACGACTGCTTGTGTTGCGATCGAAACGTCGTGATTTATTTATTCTACCTACGTGACTTTACCGAAAGCACCAAAGAGTATAGGTTCCCATAATTTTTGTTTGATTAATCACAGGTGAGCTCACACCGGCGTCACCTGCTTAAGGACATTCTTCAGAGAATATCTCAGCAGGCAAACAACCAAAAATAATTTTGTCAGCGTTCACATTTTAAAAATATTCAGATGAGTGGTAATTCCGGTTCTTGTATAATCTGATATTTATATGGAGGCATACTTCTAGAATTGCCTTTTGTACAGAAACACTGAATGGCACATCATTGTGTACTACATACCCTTATTCTGTTTAGTTCCTTTCCGTCTATCTGTAGAGACAATGAAGGGGCCAGTTTCACAGTTTCCTTTGCTTGCAGCAAACTTTGTCCATAATACAGGTTTTTTTTGTGTTAGATCGCGCAAATATATGTGTAATTAAACCCACCACCAGACACAGCCAATTTGTAAGGTTTGTCACGTAAACATAACATGCCAATTATTTACTAGTACATCACACTGGTGTGTTGGAGAGATAAGCCACAACATTTAAAATCTGAGAACAATCTCGATTCGAAGCTTTCGTGACTGCAGGAATCCATACTCTTTGGTTCTTTCGGTAAAGTCACGTGGGTAGAGAAATCATAGATCACGACGTTTAGATCACAACACAAGCGACCGCCATCAGGTGGGACAGATACAGCAGGAGAACTGCTGACGTAGGAGGCTCCTGCTGACATGAGGCATGATGTGTGGCGGTCCACTCTTAGTGTCAACCGTCGACTTCTCCAGCAACGAATCGTCCTGTTATTGGAATTTAGCTCTACTGATCACATCTGGATTGGAATCAACGAGTCCAATTTGCCCAGATGATGGTACTAGGTGTGTTTAAGCTAACACAAAAACACGTAATAGGTGGGCTTCCGACCCACAACTGTAGAAAATGTACCTCCAATTTAGCACGGTTGGCTCTGTACTGTGCGAAATAAGTTCTATACTTATCTGCATTGCAGGCTTACCCTCTGCAAATCTTTAAAAGTCAGTGATTTCCTGCTCAAATCAGCAATCAGGTGGTTCCAATTTCTTGTTTACAGCTCAGAGTTAGTGGTGGAAATTCCACATTCCTTACATTTAATAAAATCTCTCACGTTGAAAAAGTTTACGGTAATTCCTCAAGTAACGCGTGTTCACGTAATGCGTTCTTTCTACATAACCGCGGAAAGCGGCCATCCTGGTGCCGGGCCTGTTGCTAGCTGTTTATTATACAGGAGGAAGGAACAACAGTTCCACTCTGCCCACCAGGGATTGTTTGTCTGTCTGTCGTGCATAGCCACGCCCTCGACTTGTATTTCATAGAAGAGCGCTTCGGGCGGGCACAGCACCACGTGACGCGCCGCCCCACGCAGCTTGCACCACGTGACACGGATCGCACGACAGCGCTGTCCAACCGAGTTGCTAGCTGCCCACTCCGAAGGAACGCGTTTATTGCTTTTGCTTTAAATCGTTGCTGCTGGTGTGAATGGTATTCAGATTCAGTGCCTTGAGTGTGCGTGGTGGCATGTGCGTTTAGGCCCAGCGGCTTGGCTGCAATGTGGGGAAGCCTGTTGAATCCTGATTGTGTTATTTATGTTTTTGCTTGCTTGGTGGTCGGACTGGTTTTTATGAGTTTGCTCTTGTTTCTTTGGTAATGACGTTGATTTGGGCTATGCGATGTCTATTTGTGATGCAGCATCCTGTCATACTGTGTAATAGTGGTACATCCTTGATGGTTTCAGTCACCATGTATTCATGTCTCTGCAATTAGTTTATTTTAACTGTCATAGGTGTTGAGCCTCGTGTTAAATCACTTTATGCCACTCGACAAGGTTACTGTTACTGTGAATATGGAGTGGTTACGTCGAATGACAACCGCCTATAGCCCGAGTGTCATGGTGAGGTCATTCGAAGGCGGTTTCATTTCGGGAGGAGAGCACTGCAGGCCTGCAGGTGTAAAATACACGGCCCGCCACTGGTAGATGCAGAGCAGCAACAACAATCTCACATGCAGGTGGTCACAACCAGGCCTGGAGCAGCGGAGTGTGTGGCTGTGATGTCTCCTTCGTATTTGTGGATCGGGCATTGGGTTGTTTTATGTGACACATAGCCTGGCACAATGGCACTCCCCTAATTGCGTCCTCCACGAGCCTCCCCCACAAGAAGCCGATCTTGTCACCACTGGTACTGGTCTTTTGGCAAGTCCACTCAGCTCCACATCCTCCTGTACTGCTTCAGCTACATCTCTCCTACAACAACATTCCATAGCGCATGCTATAAAGAATGGTTATTGCCAGAATCGCCGTCTATCCTGTGCATTTTTGCCATCCATTGTATAGCTTGGCGCTGTGTTAATGTCAAATGCTTCGACTGCTGATGGTACCAGTAACCTGCATGATTTGAACTGAACAAGATGGCAGTTCACCTTGGCCACAATAACGTCACGTGACGCATCCTCCACGTTGGTCAACCAAAGCGGGTCACGTGCCCCCCATGATTTGAGCTAAACAAGATGGCGCCCCAACATAGAGCCTGATTGGCGCATCCACGTCACGTGATGCCACGTTGGTGAACCGAGTGCGCGGCCATTTTCTGGGTGTCGTTCCGTCTTCTCTCCCTCCGGCAGCGCTCTGCCGGTCTGCACCCCGAGCCCCGCTTCTACTCCTTCTATTCTACTCATTCGCTTCTACTCCTTCTATTCTACTCATTCGCTTCTACTCCTTCTATTCTACTCATTCGCTTCTACTCCTTCTATTCTACTCATTCGCTTATACTCCTTCTATTCTACTCATTCGCTTCGCTCCGGGGGAAGGCCAAGCGATGGCGATCTGAGCGGCGGGGCGTTGGCGGCTCGGACTTCGGCATCGGCAGCGGCGGCACAAACAACGGCGATGGCGTGAGTAGCCATCCATCACAAGACATCATCACAACCCATCACCTTCACAACCCACATCACAACCCA
>CM025634.2:15514-26694 GCA_014621495.2 Entosphenus tridentatus | reverse complement strand
AATCCATCACCTTCACCATCCACAACATCACAACCCATCACCTTCATAATCAATAACATTACAACCCATTTTCACATTACATAACTTTAATATTAAATTACCATTCATACAATTTATAATCCAATACATGACAACGTATAACCTCCACAAACCATCACATTACAATCCATAATCTTCATAATCCATAACATTACAAGCGACGTAACCGTTGCAAGCCATCACATTACAAGCCAGAGCCTTCGCAATCTATCACCTTAATACTTTTGGCGCAAAACCACGACATCTAAACCCACAAGAGGGAAGGGATTTATATAACTTCAATAAAGTTGGTTTTCATAACCTTTATCCATATCGTTTTTAGTATTGTTGTAACTTGCTCACTCGCCCCTGCTGGACATCACGTGCTTGAAAAAGCTTTATAGCTCAATGGATTCTACCGGTCTAAAATATTCTTATAAAATATTCTGATTCCCCTTGTAATTTCGACAGCGTACGACCAACCGCGGGTTTACCCATTGCGGTTTTGCACAAAACTATTGAGGTGCTGTTCGCATTGTAACTGCACTGCCCGCGACGACGATGACGACGATGCTGCTGCTGCTGCAGTGGGACACCACCACCACACGTGTGCCACCACCACCACACGTGTGCCGTCTTGTGTCTACATCTTGTCTCCCACGCGGCCCATCGCGGGCCCCAGGTCACGTGGTGCTCCCAGCCTCCAGTGCGGTTCAGCCGCCCACAATTTGCCATTCGTGTACTGTACACAGATATGTGTACTGTACACGCGCTATGCACGTGTACAGTACACACGCTGTGTACTGTTGTGGTACCGTGCGTACACGCACATGCATGTACGGTACATATGTAATATAAAATAAATATATGTTTTGCAGTTGCATACATTTACCTGCGGGGCCGTACATAAATGACGTCACGCACCTGGGAGGGGGTCAGACGTTTGTGACGAGGGGGGTGGGTGAGACATGTGACGTCACATAAAAATGCGCAACTTTAAATAATTATAGACAACACGTTCCACTTAATTAAATAGACTTTGTAATAAATGTTTTCTACAACAGAGTGCAGCGCCACATTAATTACGCACTACAATGACAGTTTAAAGCGATTTGAAGCATGTTTTTTATTTTTTGGGGGGGGGGGGCAGAGCTTTGTGACGTCATTTGAGGGAGGCTCTGACTTTTTGTGACTCCGTGTGACGAGGGGGGGGGGTCAAAAATCGTCCAAAATCGTGTGACGTCATTTATGGATGGACCCTTAAAAGTTATATTTAACACTACAACATTCATCATTTTACATTTTAAAGACTAACTGCAATGTTTGGGTTGGTGTAGGGTAACGTAAAATAAAAGCAGAGGTCGTATTACGAACCGTCAACCAAACCATAGTTTTCCCCACAATGCCTTTTGAGTTTGTCTATCGCAGATTTGCCAATTGCAGCTGTTTTCGAGAACGTAACCCCCTTGATGGGCAAGGGTTTGGTGTACTGCCATATTCTCTTCCAAACTTGCATCCTCTACATTCCCCAGATTTCAAATGCCAAACATATCTTAAATACTTTGTTAAAGTTGTCCGTGCTGTGCCGGCCTTCATAGGTGCTGCTTGCTAACAGCACTTGCCCAAATAGTCTGCAAAGGCTGTACGGGGGAAATTTGTCTTTGCTGTTCTTTTGTTGCTTTTCTTGGATGCTTCGTAGGAATCCGAGTGAGTGTGGTTGTTGTGGTTGGCGCGACCGTTTCTCGTGGTGCAGGAGGCGACGTGCAGCACTCACAAAGGAGGCCAAGGCCTCGGGAGACGCCGCTGGGAGACGTGGCTTCATCTTCATCACACGACACCGCCCCAAGCTGAGATTCGCAGCAAGAGGTGCGTCACTGGTGTTGTGTGATCAGGACTGTGGACATGTTTTATTTGCATCGTCATTTTCCATGACCGGTTTGCCTTTTTAAATGAAAAGTAAAGGGGAGCCACTACCATTGGTGTAACGGTTCGCATACTTGACTCAAATTATTAACGTTTTTTATAAGGCATAGCAGACCCAACAAATGACTTCAGAATGCCGTACAGAAACAAAAACATCTCTAGTTTATCTAACATCCTAGGAAATAAGTAGGTTTTTCGTTTATTTCTAAATGGGATAATCTCGGTGGTTCGGCACGGTAGTTCTGCAGATTATCCTGGAGGAATCTGATGAACTATGGAGCTCTTTTTCACAGATGCTGGCCATCCACCCCCTCGTGTGCCGTGCCGGTCTTCATCGGTGCTCGCTAACAGCACTTGCCCCAAAAAATATGTTAAGGCTATATGGATGATCTTTGTGTTTGTGGCAGACACAAGTTCAGATGTCTCGGCTCCTGTCGTCTCTCATCATGGACGTGGACGACCGCCTGTTGCTGCTGCCTGGGCTGGAGGAGCAGCTGCCGGAGGCCGGGCCCGTGTGCCCCCTGCTCCCTGCTGAGGGAGCCGTAGGGGTAGCCCAGCCCCTACAGCCCCCTCGCTCCCCTGACCGCAGGGTGTGTGGCAGCGGTGACTTCCCCACCACCAAGCTGCTGGGAACGTGGGAGGAAGCCCGGCACGGTGCGACACCCCAACCACCATCAACACCGATTCAATTCCACAATCACTCGGCTCACCGGCGCTCAGTCACCTTACCACTCTGCTATTGCTTTGTATCATCCAGTAAGTCCTCATTTAACACGATAGATTCTCCATGCAAAGTGCCGCGTTAAGCGAAAACAAGTGAAGTTAAAACATTTTGCCCATAAATAACGCCACAATAAAGTTTGGCGAAATACGATGTACGCACACAGTGAGATGGTGGGACATAACTGAGGGTACGCGGCCGCGTTACTGGATCATTCGGCATACTGTATCACTTTGCTCAGTCATGCAGCTCAAGAAAGTTCGTCATCGACCGCTCAGAAACCACGTTATAATGGTGCGCATTCCGCGTTATAACGGTGCACGTTCTGCGTTATTACGGGCGCATTCCCGCGTTGTGCGAAACATGTTCCCTAATGCACAAAACCGCATTATAGTGAAACACAGGATGGGCGTAACCATCTTAGATCTGACTAGAAGCAGTGCACCGAAGTGTTCAAGAATCCCCGAAGTTGCTCCAATAATATTTGTAAGTTGTAATCTTTTTATCTTTATTATTTGTCATGAAACTCCTTAAGTAATTGTTGTAATATTAAATGGATACGTATTTAGTTAATCCAGGGCTGAAATTATACATTACTAGGGGTTGTTCAGGGGCGCCTGTGGCGCCCCTCACAACCACTTACGGCCTTCGGCCAGAAAAGTCACCAAAAAAAATTCACGCGAACGACGCATTCACGCAAGCACCCGATGCTCCGTTTTGAAGTTTTAAAATGAAACATCTTTGAATTGTATTGTGTTTTGAATTAGATAATTGTATTTCTTCATTAAAAGCTTATATCATTTTACATCTGGAAGACTTAATTGAAAACGACATTTCGTGTGAATTTTCTCGCTAAGTAGATGGCCTTGCTGGGGATTCGGTTCTATGTGGACTTTCACCTGTTTGGGATTGCGGGGTCGAGACAAGGCGACACGGCGCTGCTGGTCGTGCGAGAAGACCGCCGTCTGCAGATCGATTCCAACGTTATCGAACGTCTGTCCCTGCGCCTCCGTCGTTCATGCAGGGGGCGTGTAGGTTTGCAGCGCCCCCTGCATGAAAACGACGGAAAGTGCAGCGTTCATCACAGATGTATAAAGTTGTGCACTTATATAAGAGTATTTTTATTCAATATCGCACCCCTCCCTTATAACATGTATATCTTTGCGAAAATTGGCTTTATATAGCGCGATTTAATTTACGGGCTGTTTTTCAGGAACGCATGTGGTACGTTATTTGAGGGACGCCTGTTTTGTGAATGCGCATTAAACGGCGATTTGTTTCATATCCGACCTCTATTCTGTACCTAAGACGGCTGCAGTTAGCACGAATTTCACTCTGTGACTCACAAATGGTCGAACTCTGTCTAGTACTAATTTCTTGAAAACAATAACTGAAGCATATTTTTATTCGCGTGTAAACATTTGATCCCCAGATCCATATGAAACTCTATTATTGAGTCCGATTGGGGGCAACTCACTGGTTGACACCATTGACCTGGAGCTGCTTGTGGACGAGCTGATGGGCGACACGACGAACGGAATTCTGTGCCTCGATTCCCTGCTGGAACCTTCCTCGCTCCACGGGACAGAGTATGTTGCCATGGAGCTTGACCATACCGAAGAAGAGTCGCCCTTCGATCTTGGGTGAGTGGAGAGCTGGGGTGCTGCTGGTGGAAACTGTGCATGACCTGGACATTTGGCTCGGCAGTGGAGGGAACGGAAGGTTGTGAGTTCAAATCTTGGTTAGGTGTTTGATTGCCTATCATTCTTTTGCTCCTCCGATTAGCACGGTTGGCTATGTACGGTGCAAAAGAAGTTCAACGTACAAAAATTTGAACAGGACTTTGTGGGGTCGATCTGCCTGGAACTCGCCTACCCAGCCAATCGGCGGTCCATCGGCTTGGAACTTTGCCGCAACGCGATCTTCTTGACTCTTCGCAGACATTTAACCAGTTCAGTAGAAAATGCAAGACAGAAGTGTTTCATAGAGCTTACAATGTATTAATATTGCGCACTCGTCATAACATAGGTTATGAGTTGTGCATTTAGAAATTTACTTATTGGTTGTCCTGTGGATACACTCCTTGGGTATGTGATTTTTTTATTTGCCACTGACTCCACTGTAAATGGGAGACTGAACACTGCCATAGCCCTAATTTAAGCAGGAAATCACTTGACTGGACTGTTTGGGAGTTTTATTTTCGTACATAAAGTTAACTACAGACAGACTTTGTTTAGCGCTACCCTGTAGACCTCTGATTCGTTAAAGCACTGTCCTGGAGAACATTTCTATTACAAAAATTAAGAAAATCATAACATCTACAGAGCGCTTACGATTGAGAACAGCAGCGCTGGCTGAGGAAATGTACCCGCCCCCATAATTCGCTCAGCCAATGAGAGCGACGCACACTCTGAACCAAAAAGACCCTACCCTCGATTATTTAATTATATTATCACAGTTCTTGGTCGGTTTCATTTGTTTATTTTTCTCCAATGTTAATACAGTGCGTTTAGCTATGTGGAAACTCACGAGACCAGGATCGTCTTCTTTGTGTTTAGTTTGTTCTTCCCCTGTACCTCCGATTAGCACGGCTGGCTACATACGGTGCGAAATAAGTTCAACATATATACATAGGCTTCGCCTAAAAGAAACCTCACCACAGAGATTTTGACTAACAGCATCTCCATTGCTAAGACCTGGATTGGGAGAGCAACAGCTCCTCCAACCTCGTTTCCCAGCGCTGCCTTTTAGGAGGAGTACGGTAGATTGCACGTGTGAGTACAGTACATAATTAATACTTATTTATATAATTATATGAAATGTTTACCATCTGTATTATTAATGCTGTTACCGATACCCCAATGATGAGGCCTCACTTCTCCAGGAATGTATCTTGAGCATCAAGCGAGATCTGCCTTAATATTTGACTTGGCTATTTGGGAGCTTTGTTCTCGTACATACAAGTCACTTGAATGCTCAGGATTTCACCTTCCTCAGTTCTCAATCCCAACCCCAACATACACCTATGAGGGTGTTGGATCTGCCATTGCTAGCTATTGATAGAAACTGACTTTGAAAAGCTCAGTGTCCATTCAGTGCTCAGCAACTTAAAATATTCTGGGTTATTTTCAGAGAGCTCCAGGACCTTCGTGATCTAAGTAATCCCGCTCGTCTAAATGTCTGTGGTGAGGTTTCTTTTAGGTGGAGCTTGACACTTTCAGTCTCTGGAGTTCTCAGCTGGCCAAAAAAATGTAATTGTGACCACGAATTGTGATGTAATCGGACCTCCGGGAGTGGGGTCTGTTTGGTTCACAGCGTGCATAGTTCTCATTGGCTGAGAGAATAATGGCGGTGGGTACGTTTCCTCGGCCAGCGCTGCTGCGGTTGCTGCATGTTTTCACTCGTAAACACTGCAGATGTTGTGATTTAAATTTTTCGTTTTAACAAAAATGATCCAGGACAAGCAGCGCTGTAATGAATTGACGTTCTATGGGGTTGCACTAAGCGAGGTCTGCCTGTAAATGTTACGAGTCCACATTGTGCACTGACTTCTCGTGTCGTTTTTGTCTTTCAGAGTTTCTGCCCTGTTCTCCAGCATCGAAGACACAGAACTCATGGAGCTGTCTGACCTGGATTTGCTGGAATCCTCATCGTTGATCAGTTCCACCTCCCCCATTGTTTCTTCTCAAAACAATAGCAGCGTTATTCCCGGTACCCACACCGATTCGGATACAGTGAGTACCGTCGAGGTAGCAAGACAGATTGATAGTGACACCAAGGTAAACTTTGACATCAATAATAGCCACATTGATGTTCCAGGGTGGATAAGCAAGTCTGATTTACAATCACGGTTCCCAAAGTGTGGCACTGTGGTGGAGAGTGGCGTCGGCAAAAGCTACGACCATAGCAGCAGCAGCGGCTATAGCAGCGACACCTCTGATCGGCCAGATTCTCAGATAATACCGCTTGGCAGCAGTGCCATTGGCAGTGACGAGGTCGTAGGCGATGGCGCTGCACTGCTGGGGCAGCAGCTGCTGACTGTAGCCGCCACGGCACTGTCTGGAGGGTGCGAGCGTCGACTGCGGAAGAAGCAGCAAAACCAGCGGGCGGCCGTACGCTACAGGCAGCGCAAGCGCACGGAGCACGATACTTTGAAGGGGACGATGAGTGGGGAACAGGCGCGGAACAGGCAACTCAGGGAGCGCGCAGACGCCATCAGCAAGGAGCTGCTGTACTTGCGCGGGCTGTTGGAGGAGTTGTACGGCACCAGCCTGTCCAAGCAGAGTGCTTCGCTTGCTTGATTACACCCCCAAGGGAACTTTGCGATGGGAGCCACAGAGAGTGGTTGTGAATAGGTTACGATGAAAAGTATCATTGTGCCCATTACTGCTGTTATTTGGTGGAGCTGTCAAGGGCTTTGACCTGATGTGTGGTAGAGGTGGAAGTTGTCATTTGACTGCCTTGCCAAAGGATGATGACATTTTGGGAACCGTGATATAACGTTTAAAGTTAGTGGTTTAATACTGTCTTTGGCCTCTTAATCTTTTTTTAAACAAATTAAGGTACAGTGCTGTGGGTAGTCCTAATAAAGCAAACAAGTTAACATTAAGCCTATGTTTAGTGTCGTGTGTGCTGTGGGAGCGGATGCCAATTGGGGAGGACCTTTACAGTTTGGGGGATATCTGGCATACAACAAACCCTTCTCGCGGGTTTAGCTTTTGTGGTTTTGCGCCAGATCTATTGAGGTACAGTTTACCGATCGCGCCGCTGTGCCGGCTGAACTATTCGCGGTTGACTGCAAGATTCCTGTACACAACGTAACTACTCGCGAAGATGCAGCCGCAGAAGAACACATGCGCTGTCTTATCTGTCTTGTCTCCTAAGCGGCCCATCAAGATAGCTAAACTCGCAAGGGGGAAGGGTTTGCTGTATAAAACAAGCAATTGCAGAGCACATGGATGGGTGAGGTATACAAGGGCACGATTTCGTACACCAGTGATAAGTGTAACCCTTGAGTTGCACAGAGAGTTGTAATCGGTGCGGTGACCACCAGGACGTCAAATCCTGCGGAACCTGTCCTGTGCACCAGATGATTGTACTGATGTCATATCGGGGAGCTTGCACACACATGCTACCATAATTCTTCTTAAGAGGTCGTTTCTGCTTTAGAGTTAGCAGACTATTTATTATAATTGTTTTTTTACCCTTTTATCTGGCAACAAAACTGACACCTTTTTTTACAAGGAGTCATGTTTGCATAGACCACAATACCTGCAGTCATAATGCTAACAAAAAACATAACTCTGATAATGTATGCACTGTCCTTGAAGTTGATTGGTCCACACCCGAGACAGCTTAAAAAAAGGTGTCAGTTTTGTTGCCAGATAAAGGGTAAAAAAACTATTAGATTTTTTACTGGCAAATGAGGTTCCAATGGTGAGAATATTAATTTCTTGAGTAAAACCCATTGAACTAAGAAGCTGTGTTTCAAGGGTGACTCGGCCGTTAGACAACATAAAAGCAGTCCACGATTACAGATAAGCAAAATTACAGTCAAACTTAAACTTGAGTTATTTTAATACATCAGTTTAAATGAGGTCGGACCTAGCCATAATTTTTTCTTTCTGGAGGAGCTCCTTGATGGGAATGTGTCCAGATCTGTCAAGGATTTGTGAGCTCACAATCCAGCCTGGATAAACCCAGGATGGATTGTTGGCAGGCCAACCGAAATATTTAAAACCGACACATGTTCCATTTGGGGGGGGGGGGGTGCACGTTTCGCAAACATAGAAGAAAGGCATGACGGACCAAGAAGACCCGAAGCTTCAGGTATTGAAACTTCACTCTCCACAACTGCCCCATCACTCATGGGGAATTTAGGAGGTGCTTAGTTTTTATGGGACTGATAGTAAGGCCTCACCTCTCGGTGATACGCTCCAGGTTCAGCAGGAGAATCTCCAAACTCCTTAGAGTGAGCAGCAATCAGATTATCAGCGTAACATTGACCAATAGGGAGCCATCCCTTGACCGAACCCGTGCATTTATTAGCCTCCATTGTCTGTACCAGACAAACAGCCATCGCCACTAAGTGGCTGTGGCGTCACCATGACACGCCAGGCCAGGTATACTCAGAGGCTTTTACATGAAGGCCTATGACTCAACATTTGCCGTTGATGAAACCTGGGTATACGACGACTCACCAGAAGTAATTAGGTGTAAGGTTTCACCTAACTGATAAGTTATTGTCAGCACCGTTGCGGGAAACCTGGCACCGACAGCTCGCGTGGTGGGGGGATCGCACTGATTCGCCATACAGACGTCTGCATGAAAGTTCTGAGCCGCTAACAATCTTGTCATTCGAGCTTTGGTCTGCTAGACTGTGGGTCACTTGGCTCTCGCTACATTACACTAACACCATTTTTTTTGTTCCTGGGTAGTAAGTGTTATTTCCTAATTTCTTATGCCTCAAAAGTACAGAAAATAGATATTAGTCCCCACAAACTTTGCTTTTGTGACCAGGATAGTGATATTTTGAAATTTACCTATTTTCAATGAGAAAACGGGCGAATTTGTCTTTTCGTTCACGTAAAGTAAGAAAAAAACATGAATAAAAATTAACATGTATTTATACTAAAGTAATAAAAATTTTACTACAAAAGATTTAGGCACCAAGGTGCACTATCACAGGCGGGACTGGCCACAGCGGAGTTCTCTGGGGAGTAACAACGTCAAGTGGGAGCCACTCGTGGACCCCCAGAAAGTGCTGATGCCACCACTGCACATCAAATTGGGCCTTATGAAACAATGTCAGAGCTGTAAATAAGGAGTCGGCAGCCTTCAAGTACCTTCAAGTCTTCTTCCCTAAGCTGTCTGATGCAAAGGTCAAAGCTGGTGTCTTCGTCGGACCACAGATAAAGAAGATTATGGAGTGCAATGAATTATCAAAGAAGCTTGTAAGGAGAAAGCGGCTTGGAACAGATAATACGTATTGTGGTTAATGCAGACATGAATCCTTGTAAAAAGGTTTCAATTTTGTTGCCAGAAAAAAGGGGAAAACCCCTATTATGATATTTTGGTACTGGCAAAGGAGGTCTAATGATGTAGATGGTCACCCCGAGCCCTCATTACTTTGATAATGCATTATTTGAGCTGTTCGCCTTTTGGCGTCCTCTGGTCGAGCACCAATTGGGTCGAGGCTCAAAAGAAAGCCGTCCCTTGGTGTGGACCAATCAGTTTCAGTGGCGGTTGGGATTCCACATAACTTTGAGATCCTTAAACAAACTCCGGGATAAGAAGGCTCAGCTAATCGAGTCTCTCACCTTTCTGAAGAGATGCCGCGACTCTAAGGTAATACCAATCGCATTTACACTAACCTCTGCTGCTGTAACTTCTAATGCGAATTGAGACCCCCTCCTACGCATTCCACAAGTAGTGACTCATCTCATATTTGCATTTTCCATAAATATGCTAAATTTCTCTGTTGATATGCAAATTCATTTGTCAAGGCGCTCTTCTTCCCCTAACCCAGCTTAAAATACGCTGCCAAGCTTGGTGGTGTTCATTCAGACGCTGTCTTTCCGACAGATCTGTTCTTCACCTGTGGACGGCTGCTTGCGTTGTGGCCGAAACGTCGTGAGAATTGTATTATTTTATTGTTTTATTTTTATTATTTTATTATCTCCCTTATACGTGACTTTACCGAAAGAACCAAGAAGATGAATCCCTGCAGTCACGAAAGCTTTAAATCGAAATTTAACCACGGCTATGCTCTGTACTAACTTTTATTGTCGGCGCAAACCCCGCACTGCCCGGAGGGAATATTTCGCGAGAAGAGCCCCGAGCCTACGGCTGCGCAAGTCCCCAGATACTCAGACGCCCGACCACGTGGCCCGCAGCTGTCCTCGCGGCGTCGCACGGACGCCGCGAGAGTCGGAGGGAGGAGCACGAGAAATCTTCGCCTGTCGCTGCCTCGTGGCGGCACTCGCTGGTGTCACACGGATGCTGCGAGCGGCTCGAGAAGGCCGGACGGCACCGGGGGGGGTCTTGGCGGCCAAGAGGTTGAAGACAGAAGATCTGCCCTGAACGGCCCCAGGCTCCTCTCTCGTTTTATCCCCCCGACTTCAAAAGCCCAGGGTCGCGTTATCCCGCGCGGCCAATCGTGCGTCTTCCTGTGATTATCCCTCGCTTTTATTCCCTCACATGGAGCACTGCGGCGGTTACTTCTGCGACCCATTGTCTATCCATCCGTACTCATGAATGTCTTACTCCTCCTGGTTAATCAGGAAGGATGCCTGGCTGGCGAATACGCGCCCTGCTCATGTGTATTCGGTCTGGGGCCGGGGGAGGTCAACTCAGGGGCACCGCAGTGTGACCTGTCTTGCGAGGATCGGGACTTCCCTCCTAGGGACCCTCCGGATTTAAAACCCGCCGTGCCAGGCAATCCCCCGCCAGGACACTCCGTGTGTGCGCTGCGTGTGTGAGCTCAGAGTGTGTGCTCTGTGTGTGCTCAGTGTGTGTG
>CM025634.2:0-14615 GCA_014621495.2 Entosphenus tridentatus | reverse complement strand
TGTGTGTCTATGTTGTGTGTCTCTCTCTGTGCGTCTGTGTTGTGTGTTTCTCTCTGCTTGCGTGTCTGTCTGTCTCCGTGTCTGTGTTTTGTCTCTCTCAAATTTGGTTCTACCTGATGACGGTTGCTTGTGTTGCAATCGAAACGTCGTACTCTATTATTTTATTAATTATCCTTCTCCGTGACTTTACCGAAAGAACGAAAGAGTGTTACATGGAAATGTACAATATTTTTTTATGCGTTTAACAATGCTTTCCTTTTGTTGAAATGTAACACATTTCATAACACTGAGCGTATGGGCATTTAAACACAGTACGTGTTCTCACCGACCGCTCGACTTACGAACGGGTCTCAGGAACGAATTATTTTCGTTAGTCGAGGACTCCCAGTGCATGCAGAGCACATCTAATATTGATTTGAAGCTTTCGTGACTGCAGGAATCCATACTCTTTGGTTCTTTTGGTAAAGTCACGTAGGTAGAAAATAAAATAATATAAAATAAAAGAACTAAAGAGATCACATCTCTTTCTCTGAATGGTACAGCCTACACCCCCTCGTCCCACACATCTGGAATGGTACAGCCCTACACCCCTTGCCCCGCACATCTGGAATGGTACAGCCCACACCCCCCTTGTTCCGCACATCTGGAATTGTACCGCCCACACCCGGTCACGTGGTGCGCACGGCGGGAATTTGAATGGCAGGGACTGGGAAATTGGCGTCTTGGTGGTAAATGGAGTTGGCCGATGAAACCTATTAAGAAGTGATGGAAACTCGGCACAATTATCAATAACATTGCTTTTAAAAAGGCGAGAATGAACACTGTAAGATATATAATGAGTGATTGAGCGAATGAGGTAAGGCGTGTTCGGAGCGAGCGGACGGGGAGCAGGCGAGACCCGGGCTCCAACGGTGACCAGGCCCCGACGCACTGTACGTACTGCGCACTGTACATCACTCGCGCCGTACTGTATGTACAGTGCGACGCCGCGCGGATACTCAAATCACAGTAACGCACGAGGGCGGATAAATGAGTGCCGTTGTGTGCAGTCTAAACGAGTTGAATGTGTGTGTGGTTATGGATGGGCTGGCCGTATCGTGGTAGTTAGAATGTGAACAATGAGCACAGACCACAAAGTTCCACATCGCCAACCGCTCGCGAACAAACAGCACTTCTGAGATGATGACAAAAGAAGAGGCTCTACCCGGCAACACATAATACAGGGCGTGTTGAGGTTTTCAAACACCAACTATTGTGGATACCTTATTGCAAGGCATCACGTCTGCATGCATGTGTATGCATTGCCATTTAAACCAATTGGCCTACACCAGAGACATTTCACAGAGATCTAACTGGTCAACCCGAGCTATCAATGATTTCATGCTTGCATAGCCTTTGTGCTGGTCACCTTTTGGCGTTGTTCTCTGGTCTAATACTGGTACAGACACAAGGCCACAGAGAAGGCTGTAGCTCTGGTATAGGCCATTCGGTTTCAATAATATATACAGCAAAGCGTGTATGTTTGCATTATCCGTGTACTGTTCGCATTTTGACGTTCTCTGGCCTAACGCTGGTACAGAGACAAGGCAATAAAGTGAGGTCTGCCTGTAGTAACCACAGTAGGAGTGAGTTAAATTACTGGAGCGAAGCATTGAGTTATTGATTAGTTTAACACGTAGGCTTTCGGAACCAATATCTATAATACAGGTTTTTTGTATTAGATCGCGTAAATATATAAACGTGTCGTTAATCCCGCCACTACCCAACACAGCCAATTTAGTAAGGTTTGTCATGTAAACAGAACACGCCAATTCGATACTAGTACAGCACACCGGATCGCAAATCTGTCTGTCGCCTGATGAAGCTAGTTGTAATTTCTGGCGAAACATTGTACTCAGATTTAAAATGTTGTGGCTTGGCTCCCCAACACACCGGTGTGCTGTACTAGTAATGAATTGGCATGTTCTGTTCACGTGACAAACCTTACTAAATTGGCTGTGTTGGGTGGTGGCGGGTTTAACGACACATTTCTATATTTACGAGATCTAACCCGAAAAAACCCCTGTATTATGGAGTTCTTTACTCTTTGGTTCTTTCGGTAAAGTCACGTAGGTATAAAATAAAATAAATCACGACGTTTCGGGCGCAACACAAGCGTCCGTCATCAGGTGGAGTTCTTGATCATTAACAAACCTGATTGGTTAACAGATAAAACATTTTTATGTGATTGAGTACGAATCGTGATAATCGAATCGCGGGGGGGGGGGGGTCAGAGCGTCCGTCGCTCTCATTGGCTAAGCGAATGATGGGGGCGGGTACGTGTCCTTGGCGAGCGCTGCTTCGTGTTGTCACTCGTCAGCGCTTTGTAGATATTTTTTATTTTATATTAGTTTAGGTAAACAGTGCTGCAGGACAAATAACGCTCTAACAAATCAGCGTTCTACGTGGATGGGCTAAGCGGGGTCTGCCTTTATATTGAATTCTTCCAAGCTCACTGTAAAGCAATGTTGTGGAGCAGCCATTCCCAACCTGTGTGCGTTATATCTCTAGGGGACGCGACAGACAAGCATTCCGAGCTCGTGGTGATGGAGGCCGGGGTGGAGAAGGAGGAGATGACGGAGGAGATGACGGAGGAAAAGACACCGCCAGCTTGCCCCTTCATCCCCGAGCATTTACGAAGCTTTGTCACGATCCGGAGAAAGCGGAATGCAGTAGAGAAAAATCAACAGCAGCAGCAACAGAATCATCATCACGATCAGCAGAATCAGCAGCAACAGGATCTCCAGGATTATAATAATCAACAACAGCAGGATCATGATGTTGATCATTGTCATCATGATGATCATCTTCAGCTGGCTTGTGGGTCTGAGTCTCTCTTCTCCCAGTTTGACTCCACGCCCCCTCTTCCCACTCGCACCCCCCGCTTACGCCACCGCAGTAGTGGTGATGGTGGTGGCGACGGTGGTGATGGCCATGAGGTGATGGTGATGATGGAGATGTTCCGCCTAAGGTTGATGGCATCAACAAAGATGGGAGCGCGAGGTGGTGATGATGGTGGTGATGATGATGAAGATGTCACTCAAACGCTTTTGCTAAACCACGATTGCCACTCTGAGGATGCAATGAGATTTGGAGATGGTGGTAGTAATCATGGTGGTGTTGATCCTGATAGTGGTGGTCACGATAGTAGTTTTGGTGAATGTGGTGGTAGTGATGATGGTTGTGGAAACAACAGTCCTGTTGGTTCTGTTCACAATAGCTGTGGTGTAGATGTGGATGTCTGTGGTGATGGAAGTGATGATGATGGTGTTGGTAGAGATGGTGGTGATGGTGTTTGTGAAGAACAAACTTTGTGGGTGACCTGTGCACCATCACCGCATCACCATTCCGAACCCCCAAACCCTTACCAGAGTAACATTGTTGCTGATGATGGTGATACTAAATACATTTGTGATCAAGATCAGATTCCTGATCGTGATGATTATGATGTTGGAGATTGTGTTAATGTCCACTGCATTGTTCGAGATGATGTTGATGATGATGTGATTGGAGATGATCCTCAAGAAATCTGTGGACAAGGTGAAGATGATGACTATGACAATGCTGATGATGATCATGATGATTCCGATGATCATGATGATGATCATGATGCTGGACCTCCTAACTTCAGCACGAGAGAAGACACAGCCTCGTTGTCCAAGTGCACTTTTAACTGTTTAGAGGACTCGGACACATCCCATTGGACACTCGGACAAGACTCAAGTGTCTACCTCGACCCAGAACTCAAAGACCAGGACATTCAGTGTACCTTGTCTTTGTTTAGTGATGTATCTGACTTGTCTCAGAAGACGCTAGATCCATTGTTGGACTTGGACAGTGCTACACGGACACTCGGACAAGACTCGAGTGTCTATTTAGACACGGAACTCAAAGATCAGGACATTCAATGTACATTGCCTTGGTTTAGTGATGTGTCTGACTCGTCTGAGAAGACATCCTATTTAGAGGACTCGGACAGTGCTACACGGACACTCGTACAAGAATCGAGTGTCTATTTAGACACGGAACTCCAAGATCAGGACATTCAATGTACCTTGCCTTGGTGTAGTGATGTGTCTGACTCGTCCGAAAAGACGTTAGATCCATTGTTGGACTTGGGCAACACTACACAGACATTCGGACAAAACTCAAGTGTCTGCTTAGACACGGAACTCAAAGATCAGGACGTTCAAGTAACCTTGTCTTGGACAGAGAGTGAAGTGTCAAGCCTGGGTTGTGGTGCTGATGTTGGTGGAGGTGGTGGTCAGAGTGGTGGTGGTGATGATGTCGATTATTGCGGTGTTGGTCGTGGTGGTGATGGTGTTAATTATGATATGCACGGTGGTGGTATTAGTGATGGTGACAGCAATGATGGTGATCATGCTTTATGTCAAGATGTTGATGGTGAATTTCAAATTAGTGGCTTTGGCGATGGTGTTGATGATCGTGATCATCATGATGATGGTGTTGATCATTGTGATGGTCGCTGTTTTAGTGGTGATGGTGGTGATGGTGGTGGTGGGCGTGAAGTGGGTTGTTCTGTGCCACTGTGGGTGCTGTCCCTGCCCGATATGGAGTTGCGTGGGGCGCTCAACGCTCTGGGCGTCAGGGCGGCTCCAGTCGTAAGCAGCACCCGTGGACTCATGCAGAGACTCCTGCTCATGCGCGTGGTGGCATCAGCATCGGACTGCCAGAGCCTAGCCCAAGCCGCCACGCCACCCTCGCTCACAGGTAGGCACATACGTGTGTGCCACCCACTGTGCGCGTGCCACGCACCATGTGCCACGGATACAGAGACTTACACTCTGACACCCCTTAGTTCACACGGAGACAAAGATCACCCATATAGCCTTTACCGACTGTTGGGCAAATGCTGTTAGCGAGTAGCAGTTTTGAAGGCTGGCACTGCACACCGAGAGGGTGTGGGTCGCCAGCCCCATGCCCGGCCGGCCGCTTTTATCGTCTCAGTAGTAATGTTTACACACAGCACCAGGTACTTATTTCAGGATGAGTCGACCTAGGGGAGGCCCAGGACCGGTTCAGATAGTTTTCGTCACTATTGGCCGTGAGCGGGACTCGAACTCGAATCGCCGGATTTGTAGCGCAACACACTAACCACTGCGTCACCGCTTCCCACAGAAACACATGCTTACACAGACACACAGGCTCACGGAGAGACCTATGACCGACAGCGTCTTGAGATGTGGTCGAAATTTGGACGCTATACAAATCCTAATTGTAAATGTACATTATCACTAACACATCCCCACATTTGTGTGATGCTTATGGTGCTGATGATATTGCTGCTGATGCTGCTGATCATGCTACTACTGCTACTGATCATGTTGCTGCTACTGAAGATTATTTGTTTGGTGATGGATGGTTTATGATGATGGGTTATTGATGATGCTGGGTTATTGATGATGATGGGTGATGATGTATAATGATGTTGTTGATGATGCTAGTGTGCTACAGCCTGGAGATGCGTCGGGCCCTGTTGACTGGCCTGATTCCCGACTGCTCCGAGGATGAGGAGCTCGTGAAGTCCCAATTCGACTCCTGGACCCTAACCTCACGACCTAGGCCGAGGGGCAGATGGAGGAGCATGGGGAGGGTTCGGTGCATCAAGAACTGCTTCAACTACCTCCTGCTTGACCCGCGGTGAGCAGCAGCAACAGCATCATCCGCAGCAGCATCAGTAGCCTCATCAGCAGAATTATTAGTAGCAACAGAATTATCAACATCATCAGCAGCAGCAGCAGCAGCATCAGTAGCACCAACAGTAGCTGCAGCATCTCTGTGTCCGTGTCTATCTCTGTTTTATACTTTGTGTATGGGAACGGTGGCGCAGTGATTAGTGCAGTGCGATATGAACCTGGCAACCCAAGTTAAATTTCTGCTTCTGACCAAAAACAGTGACAAATAATTTAACCGGTCCCTGGGCATCTCCTAGGCCGACTCAGCCTTAAATGAGTACCTGGTGTGATGTTTAAAATCGCCATTAGGGAGACAAAGACGGCCAGGCGTGGTGCTGGCCATCCACCTCGTGCCGTGCTAGACTTTATAATTGCTACTAAGTAGCAGCACTTGCTCCAACAGTCTGTTAAAGCTATACGGGGGGTTTTGTCTTTGAATACTTTCTGTAGTTTTTTAGCAATTAAACCAGCATCTGTTTGACAAGAGTAGAGGGGCTAATAGATGTAGCACGACCTGGAGAAATGATTGACTGATGGGTGAGTAGGTTAGTGGGTGGGTTGGTGGATGAGTGGGTGGGTTGGGTAAGTGAGTGGACGAGTAGGTGGATGAGTGGGTGGGTTTGTGAACTTGAACTTCTTTCGCACCTTACGTAGCCAACCGTACTTATCAGAGACGAGTGGGTGAGTGGCATGGGCTAGACAAGAGATGGAGCTGGTGCGGTACAGGAGGATGTGGTGTCAAGATCAGCCTCTGCGGAGAAGGAGGCTTGTGAAGGATGCTACTGGGCAGCGCCAGGCTAGGTGCACCTTGAGGCGACTGGGCAGTTGGAGGCAGTCACCTTCTAACAACAGTGGGGGGCAGATGAGCGACGCTCATAACAACGAACAGAGTGCCGGGCGGCTAAGGAAATTGCCACAGTAGAAGGGGGCACAGGTGGTGCATCTGCCAGTCATCTCCGTAAGTCAACCCATAGCGCCGGGGTCTGTCCCGTGACCTCATGCACGTATATGTGACCTCCCGCACCTAGCCTGGCACAGTAATCAACCCTTGGAACCTGGGTCTGTCCCCTGACCTGCCAGCAGCGAGCCTTCCACACTTCACATGACGGCTTCAAATTGCACCTAGCCTGGCACAGGCGCCGTGATGATGTTACTGCCACTAAATAACAAACGACGGCTATTGTTGTTGTTATACTTGGTCAGCAGCAAACTTATGGCTCCAAGTGGAGGTGGTGAGCAAGGTGGTGAGCAGTTCCGTATCTTCGTGAGTTCCATCTTCTACGTTGGAAAAGGTTCAGGAAATCGCCCGTTTCATCATCTCCAGGAGGCAATGGCTCACCTCCACTCGCCACACATACAGGTACACTCACCACACTGTCACCCACCACACACGGATACACTCATCGCCATTCACCACAGACACAGGTACACTCACCAACAACAACAGATGCCATTCGCCACTAAGTGGCGGTGATGTCACCATGATGTCTGTGCCAGGCCAAATGCCAGGCCAACCACTCGCCACATTTAGAGGTACACTCACCACAAATATAAAGATCTCCCATATAGCCTGAATAGACTGTTGTGGCAAGTGCTGTTTGCAAACACCTATGAAGGCCAGAATGGTACACAGTAGAACCTCTGGTCACGACCATTATTCATTCCATAACTTTGGTCGCAACCCGATTTGGTCGTATGTAAATATGATTAATCCGTTCCAGACTCCTACGAACTGTATATAAATATTGTTTTTTAAAGATTTTTAAGCACAAAAATAGTTAATTATGCCATAGAATTCACAGTGTAATAGTAAACTAAATGTAAAAACATTGAATAACTCTGAGAAAACCTTGAACAACAGAGAAAACTAACGTTGCCGCGTCAAGGTTTAGAATCGTTCAACAAGATGATTGTTTCGTCTGCTACATCAGTCGGTCGATTCTGAGAGAGAGAGAGAATATTCGTACGAGCAATTCATGTTTATATTGAAAGTAAGTTAACAGTAAAATTTGAGTACAGAATTGTTTTTGGAAGCATTCATCGTAATATCGTATGAACGTTTACTTCACCGCATCATCGTATGAATGATGCGAGAAGAGATTAACGGGTTCTTATGTTAGCGATTTACGTACTCAGCGCTTTCGCTCTCTAAATTACGGCTTGAATGAGGGGGGAGGGGTATGACTACACTTACAAAATTAATATCTTACTAGGAATTTGATATAACAAAAGTGATATACATAACTGTTACGCTTTGTGTTGTTTGTAAACAAACAACAGGAAATTTGGTGCTTACAAAAAAATGGCGCGGAAAGGGAAATCGACCGCGGCCGAGTTTCATCGTCACCCGAGTTTGTGTTCGTGACCAGATTAAAAAATGTTGTGAATTTTTTGGTCGTAACCCGATTTGGTCGTGGTCAGAAGCGTTCGTGACCAGAGGTTCTACTGTACGATGGGGTGGGTGGCCAGCACCATGCCTGGTCGCCTTTGTCTCCCCAGTGGTGATGTTTACACAAACATCTGTGTATCTGTATGTGATTGTCTCTGTCTCTGTGTGTGTCTGTCTCTGCATCTGTTTCCGTGTGCCCAGCCGAGCCAGAAGGTTGCCCGCGTTTTGTCCGTCTGGGAAGCGGGACGCGGAGTCATCAACATCCCCTGCTTCCACTCCTCCACCTCTGCGGAGTCACTCACTCGGGAGTCGTGCATCATTGACGCATTAGGTTAGACCCCTCCCACTCTCACGCTATCTCTACCACTCTCTACCCCTACCACTCACACTTTACCCTTGCCGCTCATACTCTACCCTTACCGATCACACTCTACCCCCACCAATCACACTCTACCCCTACCAATCACGCTCTACCCCTACAACTCACACTCTGCCCTTACCACTCACACTCTACCCCTACCAATCACACTCTACCACTACCAATCACGCTCTACCCCTACCACTCACACTCTGCCCTTACCACTCACACCCTACCCATACCAATCACACTCTACCCCTACCACTCACACTCTGCCCTTACCACTCACACAGAGATCCCCCATATAGCCTTAACAAACCTGTGGAGGCTAGTGCTGTTAGCGGGCACCTATGAAGGCCACTCACACTCTACCCCTACCACTCACACTCTACCCCTCCCGCTTACACTCTACCCCTCACTGGAAGTGGACTGTAAGGCTATTTGGAGATATTGGTATGTCTTTGTGAGTGTCTATGCCTATAATAGAGGATTTCTGGGTTAGATCGTGTAAATATAAATGTGTTGTTAAACCCGCCACCACCCGACACAGCCAATTAGCAAGGGTTGTGACGTAAACAGAACGTGACCAATTCGTTACTAGTACAGCACACCAGTGTGTTGGAGAGTAAATACACAACATTTACAATTTGAGTATGACGTTTTGCCAATAATTACAACTAACATCATCAGCCAGATTTGTGGAAAAATCATCCTTTTTCATTCGTAAATAGAGGGATAAATCTGATGTCACTTGTGTGCCCCTCAGGTGCGAAAGCCATAGCGAGGGGGGGCATTAATGAATGCATATAAATTGCAATGGGTATCCATTACCGGTTGGGTTATTCATTTGATAATCAACAAACATTTTGCATTCACATTGTGCATTCACATTGTTCTTGTACATGCTGTTGTTTGTGTGCATGGAAATCGCAGTACCTGTTATTGTCTGCTCACAGTTAATCGGTATAGACGAGTGGTGACCTGTATAGGCATGCAGTTAAGCAGTGTATTATTTGATGATTTGCTTCGAAGCAGCACTAAACCTGTAGCTATCCGAACGGTTAAAATACATTTTATCTCTCAATTTCTATAGATTCTCTAATTAGTCTTGGGCAGTAGTCCCAAGTTTTGCACAGAACTTCAACATTTTCAAAATCAATTGTTGGCACGCGTTTTCTGCCACTGCCAACAGTTGTTTTTGGGAGTATTTAATATTTCTTTGTTGTTCATATTCTTCGGTATATTTCAGTAAAGTCACGTAGATAGGTTCAAAGAAAACACAATTAACAAAAAACTACGACGTTTCGATCGCAACGCAAGCGGTCGTCATCAGGCTGAAAAAAGAGAGGAAAGCTGCTGAGGCAGACTGTTATAAAGGTTTGAAATGGGTGTAGCCCAAGGGTCATAAACGAAGTGGGCGGGGCTATTGATGTTAATGTGAGAAATTAGCATGTTAATGTAAGATCGGAGGACGACCTCCACGATGAGCACGTGGAGGTGGCTCTGTTAATGTGAGAGAATTAGCCAATGTTTTCATGGAAAAATTTGAGACGGATGCCATCCAGGCATCCACTCTACGTCCGTCCTTGTGTAAGAGGTACGTAGATGACACGTAGTCATCTGGCTACATGGCCTATGTCTCCGTGTCTATGTGATTGCATTTGTAGTGCAGTGGTTAGCGTGCTGGGCTACGAACCTGGCGACCTGAGTTCGATTCCTGCTCACGGCCAACACCAGTGACGATTATCTGAACCGGTTCTGGGCCTCCTCGAGGCCGGCTCAACCTCACATGAGTACCTGGTGCTATGTAAACATTGCCACTGGGGAGACAAAGGTCGTGGTGCTGGCCACCCACTCCATAGTGTACCATTCCAGCCTTTATAGGTGCTACTTGCCCCAACAGTATGTTATGTCTATAGGGGGGAACTTTATATTTGTCTATGTGAGGCTGTGTATATTTCTATATGGCCATGTCTCTGTATCTCTTTGAGTGTGTGTATCTCTGTGTGAGTGTGTATATCTCTGTATCTCTGTGTATATCTCTGCGTATCTCTGTGAGTGTGTATATATGTGTATCGGTGTGAGTGTGTATATCTTTGTGTATCTCTATGTGAGTGTGTATATCTCTGTGTGTATGTCTGTGTGTCCGTGCCGTGTGTAGGCGTGGGCTCCTTGTGTAACGAGCGACGTGGCTCAGTGCCGGGCCTCGTGAGTGGATGGCCAATGAGCCGACGCCGCCGGCTCGGCGTTTTCCTACTCAGTAGAGCCATGGCCATCATGGACCTCGACGGACGGAGAGAGATTCATCCTCGTGACCTCACAGCATGAAGAGACATACACAGAGACACACACACTGTCACAAAGACAAATATCCTCCCTCTAGCCTTTAGTAAACCTCAGGGGTTAAAATCCTGTTTATGAGTAGCTAATACATAAACACTCTCCAAGCCAATGGTGCTAATTTCACATTCCAATGACAGGGCCAAGTCTGTATTATAAGAACAACTGCTGAACAACACGTTAACAATTTGTTTTTCTCAGTGCAGACGATTGTCTTTTAATAAACATACTAACTGAAGTGCTTATTATTTTTAGATTCTATTTACCAGGTAAGGCCCACTGAGCTATATACATTAACTCATATTAATACAGTGCTACAGTTACATGCAGTATGTTGTTTTATGACATTTTTTCCTATTATTCCCTGCCACTACATTCATGCTAATTTATAATCGTTAACTGCTCACGTCATTCCGCAAGGAGAAACGTGGAGCGGAAATGAAAATTAGTTTAGGCACAAATGACATTTTTTAACGTCTATTGTCCCCTCTTTATATCTAGAGCTTACCAGACAATTGATTCCATGCCACATCCCACTACATTTTCTGCCTTCATTTATTTATTCGCCACGTCAAACTAAAGCAAGGTCAACTTTAGGCTTGCAACTTATGCTAAAATATAAATTCCTCTGCTGTTTTGCCAACATTGCCTCCTATTCAAATTATTTGCTACTCCTGCACGCTACAGCATACCACCATAAGTAGTTTCAGAGCACTGCACCTAAAGTAATTGAATTTGTTTAGGCGCAAATTGCCCCTTCTTTATGGAGACATTTCTCGGTGATTTTGCAGATGTATTGATTTCCTATTTCAAACACAGCGACCGAAAGCAGAAGAGAAGAAAGTATCAGCGCAGTGAATTTTAACAAATTGAAGGTCAGTTATATACAGTGCTACAGTGACATGAAGTTAGGTGTTTTATAACATAGTTTTGTGCAAGAATCATTAATACAGTGCTACAGTGAAATGCAGTTAAGTGTTTGATGACATACTTTTGTGCAAGATTCACTGCCATTAAATTTACACAAGATACAATTATACTCTGCTCAATTATTTCGTAAATATTACAGCTTCCGTCCTAGGAAGGGCAAAGATGCTAGTAATAAATGTACATTTTCAAGTGTAGTGACATCGCGGGGTGTCACTGTGCTGTGCCAGCCATAGAGACGCACGGCGTGCGATGTAACGACATCGCGGACACCACTATGATGTGGGTGTAGTACCGGCCCTAGAGGGGCTCGGTGAGTGCTGGTTGCTAGCGTCAGGTGGCACCACGCTTGGCGTGCAGTGCCAGCCCTACAGGATAGGGTGTGTGTGTGCCGGGGTTACTAAAGACCATGGCACTCTGGTTGACCCAAGAGGACACGTGACCGGTTAAGTCTCCAAAGGGGCCGTAAGTGGGGGCTAGGGGTGGTCACGTGGTCCCGGTCCAGATCCTGTTCGAGGATTCTGGAAGGTGGTCGTGGCCAAGGAGGGAGGCAGCTATGCCGCATAGGATACAAGCCGGGTCCCCCAGAGAGACCGGCGTTGTTCATCTTGAAGAAGCCTTCGTCTACGTCCTACGTTCTACCGAGTCTCCAACACGTGGACCTGGACCCAAGCTTTGGTCCGGTTCGTTGTAGCAGTTGTAATTAGTGTAGTTAGCCTGGTGGTCACCACCACAGGTTGTTATTCTGTTAAGGGGCAGTTACCCTGTGTGTTGGTGTTAAATAAATGTGATGCCTCCAAGAGTACGTCTGCGACTCAGTTGAACTCACTACACATGGAACACTAAAAAATGATGTATAGTAAATGCCCTTTTTCGACAAAATTTGCCACATTTTAAGTGTACATGTTCAATGAGAAGTAAATACCTCCGTTGCCGTTAGTTTTATAAGGCTATATATCAAATACAACTGGGGAGTTTATCAAATGTATGACTTTTGCGTGAAATAAATAACATACTAACCTGCCTTTTTAGCCAAAAAAATTCACTCAGTAAATTATATAGCATAGTATGCCGAAAGGAAATGGAGGAATGTATTTGAAAAATCACATGCATGAAAATTTGGCCAATATTGATAATAGTTTTTTAGGGGTTAGGGTAATGGGTTAGAGTTCAAGGTTATCGTCCAGGGTTAATAGTTTAGGGGTTAATGTTAGGGGGTTAGGGTTAAGGTTAGGGGTTATGGTTAAGGGGTTCGGAGTTAAAGTTAAGGGCTAGTGGTTTAGGGGTTGGGATTTAGAGTTAGGTTAGCGAGTAGGGTTGGGTTTAGGGGTTTGGTTAGGGGTTAAGGGCTAGGGTTAGGTGTTAAGGTTAGGGATTAGGGGTTTAGGTTTGGAGTTACGGGATGGGATTAGGGTGTAGGATTTGGAGTAAGGGGGTGGGGTTATACTGGTAGAAACGAAGTGAACCAGCCTACAATAGATTATATCGTCCGTCCGTCCATGTAGCAACATCGCCCCCTACTGCAAACACTTGGCATGAACCTACAAAAACCTTTACACTCAGTGACGCTTTCCTGTCGAAACAAGTGTATTAACATTCCCTTATAATTCCCTCAGATAGCTTTTAATTAAAACTTTTAAATTAAAAATTAACTCGCAGCGGCCTAAAGCCTACAGCTAGGCCTAAAGCCTCGAACAACGCCTCAAACTCTCCCTTCGTATCGTACCCCCGCGTGTGTGCAAGGGAGTTAATGTTTAACAATGTTACATTCCCTTATGTTTTTAATAAATTTAAAGCTTTTACATAAATAATTAAAACATTTAAATTAAAAATTAACTCACAGCGGCCTAAAGCCTACAGCTAGGCCTAAAGCCTAGAACTAGGCCTCAAGCCTATAACTAGGCCTCACATTCTCCCTTCGTATCGTACCCCCGCGTGTGTGAAAGGGAGTTAATGTTTAACAATGTTACATTCCCTAATGTTTTTAAATAGAAACATTTAAATTTAAAGCTTTTACATGAATAATTAAAACATTTAAATTACAAATTAACTCACAGCGGCCTAAAGCCTACAGCTAGGCCTAAAGCCTAGAACTAGGCCTCTAACTCTCCCTTCGTATCGTACCCCCGCGTGTGTGAAAGGGAGTTAATGTTTAACAATGTTACATTCCCTGATGTTTTTAAATAGAAACATTTAAATTTAAAGCTTTTACATAAATAATTAAAACATTTAAATTAAAAATTAACTCACAACAGCCTAAAGCCTACAGCTAGGCCTAAAGCCTAGAACTAGGCCTCTAACTCTCCCTTCGTATCGTACCCCCGCGTGTGTGAAAGGGCGTTAATGTTTAACAATGTTACATTCCCTCATGTTTTTAAATAGAAACATTTAAATTTTAAGCTTTTACATTAAAATACACTCCCTACCCCCCCATTCATTTGTTCGTTCCTACCAGCCCACCCCACAGGGACCTGTTAGTGAATTCCAGAGCCCTTTTTTGGGGATTAGGCATCCTCTTGGGGAGCTGAATTCGCTCAACGGGAATTGGGAGCAACAAAATGGGAATCCGGCTCCACTTCCGGGAATTTTGGCGCCTTTCCGGTTTACGGGATTTTAGCTCAAATTGTTAATTGCCAGTGCGGGATTTTTACATTTCGGATATATTTTGTTGATTTAACATTTTCTTCCGTATACGTATATTATTTAACGTTGTTTGACCTTTAAACAGATTGCCAAAGGCTCGTAAAATAACCATGTGTAGTGAGTCCAACTGAGTCACAGATGTTAACTTGGTAGCAAAACTATTTATTCAACACAACAGTGCGCAACATAACACAACCTATGTGAGGGTCGCTGGCCCCCGAGA
>CM025633.2:13157431-13208684 GCA_014621495.2 Entosphenus tridentatus | reverse complement strand
GAGGAGAGGGTCACGCAGAGTCGAGGGTGTGTGACGTAACTGGTTCCCATGTCACAACACGAATCAGATCACAGCACGGACTCACATCATCTACACCGACTCTGATCAGCACGGTTGGCTATGTACTGTGCGAAAGAAGTTCAACATACATACATCACCATAAACCCACATGAAACAGGTCCCTGTGGGGTGGGCTGGTAGGAACGAACAAATGAATGGCTATAATAAAATGGAATGGCAAAAAATGGGCGCCAATAAGTGGATGGAAACGTAGACGTAGTGGAACATAGGAAACAATAAAGTAGTAGTAACCGTTGTGGAAAAAATACTAGTATTGCACAAGTATGTACCTACGTGAGTGCAGCTTGGAGCAGACACAGTGAGTAGTAACAATCTGCACGATATGCAGATTGTTACTACCCCTGCCGCGGTAGCCCCGCCCAGCCCTGCGTAGCCCCGCCCCCTACCGCTGTAGCCCCGCCCAATACACCCCTAGTGGGGGAGAGATTCCCAGGCCTGGCTCTAGGCTGGAGACCCGCCGACGACGGGGGGGTAGGGAGTGTATTTTAATGTAAAAGCTTAAAATTTAAATGTTTTATTTAAAAACATGAGGGAATGTAACATTGTTAAACATTAACTCCCTTTCACACACGTGGGGGTACAATACGAAGGGAGAGTTAGAGGCCTAGTTCTAGGCTTTAGGCCTAGCTGTAGGCTTTAGGCCGCTGTGAGTTAATTTTTAATTTAAATGTTGTAATTATTTATGTAAAAGCTTAAAATTTAAATGTTTCTATTTAAAAACATGAGGGAATGTAACATTGTTAAACATTAACTCCCTTTCACACACGCGGGGGTACGATACGAAGGGAGAGTTAGAGGCCTAGTTCTAGGCTTTAGGCCTAGCTCTAGGCTTTAGGCTGCTGTGAGTCAATTGCTTTAGGCCTAGCTGTAGGCTTTAGGCCACTGCGAGTTAATTTTTAATTTAAAAGTTTTAATTAAAAGCTATCTCGGAATTATAAGGGAATGTTACTTTTCGATTTAAAGCTTTCGTGACTGCAGGAATTCATCTTCTTGGTTCTTTCGGTAAAGTCACGTAGAAGGGAAGTAATAAAATAATAAAACATAATTAAAATAATTCTCACGACGTTTCGGCCACAACGCAAGCAGCCGTCTTCAGGTGAAACCAGGTCTGTCGAGGCAACAGCGTCTTAGAGTCGCGGCATCTCTTCAGAAAGGTGAGAGAATCGATCAGCTGAGCCTTCTTATCACGGAGCTTGTTGAAGGATCTCAAAGATATGTGGAATTCCTCCCCGTAGAGGCGGTTAAATTTCGATTTAAAGCTTTCGTGACTGCAGGAATTCATCTTCTTGGTTCTTTCAGTAAAGTCACGTAGGGTCATGCGAAGTGTTTGCAGTAGGGGGCGATGTTGCTACACGGACGGACGGACGGACGATATAATCTATTGTAGGCTGGTTCACTTCGGTCCTACCAGTATAACATGGGCTTGTCTCATCAATACGGACTCACATCAACACGAACTCACATCAGCACGGACTCACACCATCACCACGAATCCACAGAAACAACATGGTCTCACATCATGACCATGAACCTACGTTAATACCATGGACTCGTATCATCAATACGGACTCATACACTCAACATGAAACCACATAATCAGCAATAACCCACAATCGGCACGAATCCACGTCACCAACACAGACTCACATCTTCACCAACACAGACTCACATCTTCACCATGAACCCACATCAACAGACTGACACCCTCACCGCGAACCCACGACACGGACTTACACCCTCAACGCGAACCCACGACACAGACTCACACCCTCACATAATCCTCACCTCGTCGAGTCTCGCTCCGATGGCTTAAGCTGCTGGACGATGTCGTCTCTCCGTGCCTCTCGATCGCCGCCTTTCGTCCAAACTGCCAAAGGCACGTGGCAGTAAACCACGCCCTCCGTGACGTAACAGTCCGGAGCTCCTCCCCCTCAGCACCTTCCCCCCCTATGCCCCCCTCCTTCCACTAACACCTCCACTAAAACAGACCACCACTAACAACCCCACCACCACTAACACCACTAACAACCCCACCACTACTAACACCACCACTAACAACAACCCCACCACTAACACACCACCACGAACACCACCACCACTAACCCACAGCGGGGATCCACTCCTCCTCAGCTGATCTCCACTCGAGGCTGCTGATGCTGCTGCTCTCCGCACCTCTCTACCGCCGCCTTTCCGTGTATCCCTCCCCTTCCTCCCCTTGTTTATACCTCCCCCTATCTCCCTCCTCTTTCTTCCCGTGTCTCCTCTCTCTCCCTGTGTCTCCCTCCCTCACCCTTTCTCTGGGTGGTGACAGTTCAAGGCTCAGGAATTGTCTGGCTGCACTCCGACACTTGACCTTGGCTGCCGCCCAATTGGACTGCCGACTTCCATCACCTGGGAGGTGGTTGTGGTTCTGTGTGGTTGTGCGGTTGAGTGGTGGTTCTGTGAGGTTGTGTTCTCGTAGTGGTGGTGCTTCTGCCAGTTGTCTGTCTACCATTGCACTTGGGTCTGTCCCATGACCTCCTGCATCTATCCTGGCACAGAAGTCAATCCATAGCACCTGGGTTTTTTCCCGTAACCTCCTCCTGTGCCTAGCCTGGCACACCAGTCAACCCAAGGCACCTTAATTGTGGTGACTTCACTGCCACGTAGTGACGAATAGTGGCTCTTTTTGTTGTCGTTGTGTGGACTTGTGTGTGAGTGATGGTGAGTGTGTATGCACAGCCCATACAACCTTGCCACGCAGGGCGGTCGGGACAACAATAGCATAACGGCGCAATCCTCTGTCCCAATATATGAGCAGCCCGCTCCGCAGGACAAACGAGGCGACACCTCGCGGAGCCGTGCCATCGGTGGTCTCCCTGACATGCCGGCGCAACTTAAGGAGGGACGCGTCCTCCACCTGCCGGGGTCCCCACACCTTGTAGTCCAACCCCAAAATCGCATCCCGTGCGGCAGGGACGTCGCCCGTCCCTCCCATCGTGTCCACGGCAGACGCAATGAGAGGGGAGGGGGAGGTCGAGCCCGTCCGGTCGACAACAACCGGAACCCGAAAAACAAGCACACTCCCCGCCCGCTGGCAATCACGAAAGGGCATCGACGTTCGTATGGCGGAGAACCCTTACGATACATAACTTTGAATTAAAAATCATGCAGGATTTCGAGCCAGCGTGACAATTGACCAGAGGGCTGATCCACGCACAGTGCATACTGGAGCGCCGCGTGATCGGAGTGCACTTTGAAATGTCTCCCGTACAAGTACGGCCAATATTTTTGCACAAAAACCACAATGGCCAATAGTTCCCGGCGCGTTACGCAGTACCGCTGCTCGGCCGGAGACAACACCCTGCTGCCATATGCGACCACGTGCTCCACGCCATTTACAACTTTGGATAACTGCACCAATGCTGGTATTACTTGCATCCGTGTCCAACACGAATGGCAACGAAAAGACGGGATAACACAGGGGAGGGGCGTTAACCAGCCCATCATGAATAGAGCGGAATGCAGCTTCATCCTTTTCCTCCCAATGAAGTTGTTGGCCATTAGCTGTCAATGCATGGAGAGGTTTTGCAATAGATGCGAACAAGTTGGCCGAGGTGGGGTTCAGCCACGTCCGAACGCAAGCAGTTTCCTCCGGGTCTATCACGATTCCCGATTTGCTGACAATATGGCTAAAGTGTCGAACTAATTTTTGGGCTTGAATTTCAGGTCGGCCGCACACATCTTAACGAAAACAACCCGCGATCTAAATGCTCATCGAACGTGCAACCGAAAACAATGCCATCGTCCAAATATATTAGGCACGAATCCCACTTGAGGCCCGCTAAAACCAACTCCATCAAACGCTGAAAGGTGGCTGGCGCGGAGTGGAGCCCCATCGGAAGCCGGTTAAATTCAAACAACCCTTGTGGTGTTCTAAAAGCCGTTTTGGGCCTTGAAGATCTTGTCAAGCGGCAGCTGCCTAAAGCCCGACAGAAGGTTAAGAGTGGAAAAGAACCGCGCGCCCGCCGAATCGTCCATACGAGGCAAGGGGTATGCATCCGCAACAGAAACCTTGTTAAGCCTGCGGAAATCAACACAAAACCGCAAACTGCCGTCGTGCTTCTTAACAAGTACGATCGGAGCACCCCATGGACTGGTGGATGGCGAGATGATATCTGCGGCCAACATCTCATCAACCGCCACCCGAACGTGTTCCTTTTCGGCCGGGCTCAGGCGGTAAGGATTCTGCCGAATGGGTGCGGCATTTCCCGTGTCAATATTGTGGCTCAAAAGGGACATGCGACCGATATCAAATTGACTTTTACTAAAAATGTCCGAAAACTCCCGCAGGAGCAATCTCAGCTACCCCATTTGTCCCGCGGATAAATCGCCACATTCGGAGCACAGTCTATCCATCCAGCCCTCATCCACATCCCGAGGTCCGTGAGCCCAAACGCCGACCCCGACATTGTCCATGACATCCGTTTCCGGACACGCCAGAGATGCATGTGCAATCACGGAACCCTCCGGAATGACCGTCGTGTCCGACCCGGCATTAAGGACTTGTATAAATGGTGCCTGGTCCCGAGAGACCAGCGTCTGAGCCGCTACGAGTGACATCCCCTGACTAAGCTTATTTGAGGGACCCAACACAATACCGTCCCCCACAGCGCGCGCATCGAGCGGTTTACGCAATTGAAGGGGCACCGATATTTGTGCGCCGGGCAAACTCCGCACCGTTTGGCACACAAGTGCTTGCACCGTGGCATTAGCAGGACACATGCGGGTCGGAGATGGGAGAAATGCCATACACCGTCCCGACGGCAATTTCAAACATCCCTGGTCAATACAAATCTTCAAGGGCATTTTACCAAGAAAATCAGTCGCCAGTAAGCACGGAACAGCCAGGGCTGTAGAAACTATAACATGGCCCGACAATGTGACATCGGCAATGGTCAACTCAACAGTTATCCGACCGATTATCTCCAACGATCCGCCGTTGGCGGCGAAACACAGGATCCAACGGGGGTGAAAATTTTTGTAAATGAGGTCGGAAAAAATGGTTGAAGACGCGCCGGTGTCAACTAGCATGCAAATTTTAACCCCCTAAATTTACCCATGCACAGCCGACGACCCCGCGGCCGCCGCAACTACTCGATGTGCCAGCTCCAACCACTGATCCGGTCAGAGCGGCCGCGCGTCGCGAACACGCACTGACTCCCCCCGAAACCGCACGTGACCCCGACGCAAATCGGACCCCCCCGATGGGTGAAGTGAACCCTGGGGCCGAGTGTGGGGTGTGCCACGATTCGCCTTAGGAAGCAGGGAGTCTTAGGAAGGCGCACATCCCAGGGACCACCGTCGAGGAACCCGGCAGCTCGATTGGAAGTGCCCTGGTAGGCCACAGATGTAACAGGCGACCTGTCCACTGCTGGACTGGGATGATGTAGACCTCGCCCGCCGCTTGTCGTCGTCACCCCGATGATCGCCACTCCGCTGGTGCAGCAAGCACACAGGAGCCGTCTGCTCGTCCGCGTGGGCCCCGGGCTCCGCAAAAGACGCAGAGCACACCACCAACACCCTGTCACATTTCAGGGTCTGCTGTGCCTGTATGCACCTGGTGATCTTGAGTGAAAACACCTCACCGTCCTCAGCGGGGAGCACAGTATGGAGGTCTTTGGCGAGTCCCAACATCTTCTCGAGGACCAAGGCATCAAGGCCGTCGTGGTCCATTTTTGGGAACGCGGCCTTCGTCGGCGCCAAGAGCGCGCTTCGGTAGGCGAGAGCCGACTCACCATCCCCAGGCCGCCGCGCGCCCCGACTGCGCGAACTCTGCGACGTGTAGACATGACTTGCCTACCGCTAGCTACAGCTTAGCAAGTTGGCCACTTTCGATACCAGTTTTAGTAAGTCCAACTGAGTCACAGACGTTGTCTTCGGAGCAACACTTTATTTCACCAACTCAACACAACATAATGTAACCTCCACTTGGGTGTTGAATGCCCATCTAACCACGCTATGGCAGAACTCGACATGGTTCACTATCCCGGTCCGGACCACGAGCTGTGTTCCAGACCGCGTGGCTAGAGGCTTCTTCAACCCGACGTGGATCTTTTTCACCAACAACCTGAAGAACTCTGAGCCCCTCACGGGGCCCCCATTATATCGGCCTGGGCTGGGGCTGGCTCCGTCGCTCGCCCCGCCCACCTTCTAGATCTCTCGAGCTCTTTCCCGAAGGCTGCCGATAGCTCCTTTTTACCACGTGACCACCCAACGGCCCCCATCCACCGGTGGCCACCCTCCAATATCATCCGGTCACGTGTCAGCAGGTTAACCAGCGTATCATGCCCCAAAATAACCCTGGCTGGCTGACATTCCCTCTCGCTCCCTCACGGGAGCCCACACGGCACACTGTACGTGGTGCCTCCGCGCTTACCAGCGCTCACCCAAGCCCCGCTAGGGCTGGTACTACGCCCAGTAACAGGGCTGCACATAATGACAACATATTATCCGCCTTAGCTTCGCAAGCCCAGCACCACACAGTGACATTCACAGTCACTACACTTGTGTAATAACAGATGCTGTATTGTGCTGTGTTTTTGCATTAGTTTTACCTCGTTCTATTCATTAAATACGTTGGAGTCGGACGTTCACCCTGGCTCTGGAGGTTTATTGAATTCGAGGTTAACTACTCGGATAGTGGTACAACGCAGCGCACAGCAAGGCCGAGACATCACTCAAGAGGATGACTATTCCGAGGGGCTACTTTAGCTAGCACCTGTGACAGGGCGTCATAGAAGGCCTCCAACTCATCGGCCTTGCCTTCATCCTTCCACTGATGTTTATTTTCAGTGGGGGTATACGCAACCACCACTACCATAATTCCTTACTTCCAATTGATGGGGAGGCGATTCCACAGTAGTCTGGGGCTTACAGTTTTCCACATCTCACCGCCATGCTCCCAAGCATGTTCATCTACCTGACGGATACCTAGTGACAGCTTCCATAGCGGATGCGTCCACGGACACGTATGCCAAAGGCAACCAAAAGTCATTGTCCTGCGCGTGGAGGCCATTGGTTCAGCAGCATGTGGGGTGGCCTTCAGCCATTCCACATACCACATCTACATGACTGCGTACTCTCGGTGTCCCCTTAAATTTACTCATGCCATAATCACTTGTTCTTTTATTGTTGCGTTTTGTATTTATGTATGTTCTTTTGTTTTTTTTGCCATTAATAATAATGCTCATTTGTAACGCTCAAAATATTAACTCATCGCACCTACTGTTGTGTCACTGTTCTGTAAGGGTGCACTTGAATAACATAGATTAAGCTGATGGCTTCTCCTCAGAAAGGGAGGGGAGGTGATGTAAGGGAGGCTGAGAGGTCCTCAACATTAACTGTAAATAAACCGGGGGAAGGGTCAAAGGAAGTGTTACCGGCGCTGGCGATGCATGACAGATCAGAGGACTGGGCCGGCAGCATGCAAGGTCAGGAACCCTGATTAGCTACTCCGACAGCCACTCTGGGAAGCGTGAGAACATGTAGGGGTCAGGGGATTAGCCTGGGAATTCAAATGGAAAAGAGCAGGAAAGAAAAGATGGGGAAACTTGGATAGAGGTTCGAGGAGCTTCTAGAAGGTTCGAGAGAGAGGTAGCGTATATATGTGTAATAAAGGACTTCCAGGCGATGTCGTTCTCCGTGTCCTTTATTGGGTTCTTGCTCACACCCTGCGATGTCTCCGCTACAACCCGCACCTGCTCCTCCTCGCGCCTCCGCGCTCCACGCTGTCTCCCACTCGCTCTCTCTCTGCAGCCACACCGCTGCCCGTGTGCTCCCGCACATTCCGCAGCCGCCCTGCTACTCCGCGTTACTCCGCACTCACAGCAGCCACTCCGCTGCCCCGTGCGCTCCACGCGCACTCTGCAGTCTCCCCGCTGCTCCACGCGCACCGCTGGCCGACGGTGCCGTGACTCCAGCCTCTCGCTATCGCGCCACTCCTCGCCAGCACTCCACGTGGCCCCTCCCTTCTCAATCCTGACTTCACTCCCGATCCCCTTCCGGTTTTCCCCTTATATCCTCCCCCTCACGTGACCCTGACTCCGCCCATACTCACGTGACCCTGTCTTTGCTCGCATTACATATGTAAGGGGTGTGAAGTGAGGATGGCAATAACAAAGAAAAGCAACGTATGGTAGAATGGAGTAGAAAGAAAATAGTGCAGTGCGGTGTTAAAGAATGTTGGACAAGTACCTCTCAAGGAACAAAAGTGTGGACCTCCTTTACACAAGCACACAATTACACACACATCACCAATATCAGAACACCCACAGCTGCACACCCACAAATTTGCATCCAGAGCATTACATCCACGACATCACAGATGCACAACCCTGGCAACGCTTCACAGGGCTTAATCAGAAATGACAGAGCCGCTGTCTGCACAGATATATATACATAATGAGCCACAGCCATAATCATGCGCTTTATGTAATTTATCAGATGTAATTACTTTTTATAATCATATGAGTGGAAAGCGTAGAGTGGTTGTCCATTGGTTAGTGCGCTATACTAAGAATCCGGTGACTCAAGTTGGATTCCTGGCCATGGCTATCAGTGGAAATATATGAGAACTGGTCCTGCCCTCCCCCTTTTCACTAACCAGCACTGACCTTGAATAACATGGTGCGGGGTGGCCTAGATCCACTGGTAGATTGAGAATGGCTGAATTTTCTGGCATGACCTCCCAGCAAAAATAAGGGTTTGCAGTCAGTGCTTAAATATCTCTCAAAGACCACAACATAATCTCATCTGACACGCAGAGTGGCTGGTAATGCCAGTGCGCTTCCAAAAATGACCACAGCCATCACATGGGGAGGCAGAGCACTAATAAACCATCAAAGCCAAACCTGCTGATAGTAATCTGTTCAGGATGTAAAACTCCAACTCTCAGATTTCCCAATCCACACTCGATAGTTGGGGGCTATAATTCTGAAAAACACAGCTTTTGGCCATTATTTCCTGCCAAAATTGCAATATGTAAATTGTATCATCTGTGATTAATTCGCAATTAAATTTCCCTTCATCCTAACAGTTTCAACATGCATTTATGCACTCTTCCTACACAATCTTCATTTCATATTTGATGACTGTGATTGAAATATTTGCCAGTGATGCAAGGTTAGTGCGTAAATCAGCAGTTTTAATGACACATAACAACCATCACTCTGTTGAGCAGCTAACTTAATAACTTCTCTCATTCAGAGGGAAAAGTGGAAAAAAACAGCAATACATATATAAGGAAAACACTTTAACACATGGTAAGGCTTTCATGTCAGAGTAAACATTGAAATGAATATACTGTAGTCCTTGTATTCTAGTCTATTTTTATGAGTTGAGGTTACTCTGTTGGTTTAAGATAATTATCAGTTACTGAGAATAGGTTTTCCCCTTTTTTTCTGGCAACAAAACAGGTGTTAAGATGTTAAAACACCAAACTGAAACCTTTTACAAGGAATCATGTCCGCATTAACCACAATAATTGTGGTCAGAATGCAAACAAAAAACGTACTCTGATAATATATGCATCTTCTTTGAAACTGATTGGTCCACACCAGAGAAGTTACTATTTGGTGTTGTTATAAAACTTGCCCATTTGCTCTAAAATCGATATCATAGACATGTGATTTAATCCACTGCATCATCTGTACAATATTTGTGTATAAGCCATTCCTTTGTCCACCACCACAGATTGGAGTAACTCCCCAGCTTACAACACCAATCTGTAAGAAAAGAGTTGGATAAAATAAAAAAAATACAGGTGCAGAGCAGTTGCCTAAAGGCACAAAACGTCAAACAGTTACAGTAACTTTTATAAAAATGATACATAGAAATGAATGTGAAGATCACTCGTAGTTTTAATGGACTACAACATAGATATTCTGTCCTAAAACATGAAAAATGAATGACAAATTGGTTTTATGCGTATTGCTCTAGATTTGAAAGTCTCAAAGACAATAAACAGCAGTCGAACCTGAATCCAACGATCCGATCTTTTCACGATAAATGGTCCTCCAGAATCGCCTAGCAGGTAAAACAAAACATTAATTTGCTTGCTAAAAACATCACCAATACTAGAGCATGACGTGTGCAAAGATAATGCTGGAAAAATAAGCGAGTATACTTGGTGTTTAACACCTTGCAGATGAATATGAAGGATACTGAATTGCAAAACTCGATATATGTTGCAAAGCAAATTCCTACCATTGTGTGATTGACTATATCACGCTAGGGTGGAGTAAAACCAAATATTGCCAGAGCTGTTATACTCATCTATAACTTATATTACAACCACCTCATTTCACATTGACACATTCGGCAAAGAGGACCCTCATTCCTAAATGCTGCCATCAGCTTGGATACCTCACCGTGAAGCCATACGGGCAATCTCAGAATCTGCAGCTCACGAGCTGTAAATCTCCAGCCCAGCATTATTTAGCTTTTCTTCCATCCCGACCTTATGCTAAGCGTTTGGTGAAGCTTGACAATGAACAAAATGGCTCATTAAATACACAACATTCCAAAAAGATATGCCTTTTTAACAACGTGACAATTTTTTTAAACGTCTCATCAAATGTATCACCATGGCTTTTAACATGGGCTAAATGCTCCCGATTTTCCAAACGTACATTGTTTGCGTATCAAAGAAGACAAACATGCATATGCAATGTGGTGGCACCGTGGTTAATTCACTATGCCACGACTAACAGTAGTGATGTGGTGATATCTTAACCAGTCGTGAGCACCCCTTAACCAACCTGCATTGACCATCATGAAGTATGGTAAAACTCTAGATGGTCAAAAGGTGTGGCTACACATGAAATTTTATATTATCTCAAGACAGTCTCTGTGCAGGTGTCTGCTCTCTATGCCCCCTACGTCTAATTTAGTTAAACTCCGCTCATTGAACATTCACGTTATTTTTTATGTAAACCTTATATCGGTGAACCAATTTCTACATAAAATCTTAATTCTATATGAATAATCAAAACTTAGACATCTGGAGACAGAATTTAATGAATTGGGGAATACAGTAGCTGGGTTTGCTGTGACCCTCTCTCTCGGATTTGTTTATTCACTAAATGTATGAAAAATGACACTACATGAATCCATACCTTTACAGGCATCAGCTCCAGTACCGCCAGCACACAGCATATTCTTTGTTATAAATGATTTGAGTGTGTCTGCGCTGAAAGGTCTGTGGAATTTCACAAATTCTTCTAAACAAGCAGAATTGTCCTGAGCAAAGAGAGTTTATGCTGAAGTATGATTATTGAAAGTAAAACCACAAAACACTAGATTTGCCACGTTTGATACAAGGCGACCTCTTTCAATACACACTCTGTTACATGAACCTGCGGCATTTATATTTAACACTAAAAAAATACTGGGAAATAATGTATGATGATGTTTAAGTGAAAATATATTTCACGCATTTTTACTCATATTTATGACAATAAATTAATATTTTAATTCCAATAATGAAAAAAATAAAAGCACATGGATGCATTCTCAGTTTGCAGTTATTATGATTTAGAGGATGTGTATTCCTTACTTTAAGTTGAATGGTGGCCTGTTGAAGTTGTGTAGGTATTGCAGTTGCATTAACCATTCCAAACCCTGTAATGATTCCTTCTCCGTTTTCAGTCAATATTTGTTGAGCAGCTAAAAAACATTAATATGATCCGTAACATTACATGACACCACATTTCGATGTTAGCATGTTTACCGCAATGCAGTACTGCACAGCACAACCACATTTCACAGTGCATCTACAAATATGCTTTTAATGCACATACTTGAAGCAAACACTGAATATCAATTCAACGGTAGAATTCTACATGCACAATGCAGTGTGCATATCAGTGGCGAACCTAGTGGTTACAATCACTAGCAGTCTACAGTCATGACAAATCCCGCAGTGTTGTCAATAGTAGCAATTATTATATAGTAAGTTATAACTGTTAAAGTCATAATCACAGTTCAATAATGATGTAATGTGAGGTGCTATATCCCCCTGTCTTAGTTCCAAGTGGCAAGGGTTTCCATATTGGGCGATGATTTTCACAAACCCACACCGACCGGCATGGCGAAGTATAGCCACGTATCTTTCTCCCAATGGCAGTGCAGCATGCAGCTCATTCCTAAGATACTTACAAGTTTGATTTCATCACCCACGATGGTGGCAGAATAAACCACTCACACAAAAATTGCACATGTTATCACGTTTGAAATTATTCGAATTGTTTGTACAATGAAACGACAATATTTGAAGTGGGCGCACTTTGTTTAACGTAATGGCTGTAGGGGGGTGCGAAAGTTTAAGCTGAGGCTATGGATTGCACAATCGGAAGGGCCTTAACAAGCGTCTACCAGACGCAGAATCATAATATCTGAGTTCCTTAGGCCGCTGCTATTGGCTGAGCACTGTACAGTATCGACCATGAGCTTTGTTTCAAACTTCCAATGGCTTTGTTTCCAGGAGGCAATGGCGTTACCGTTGTGCTGCTATTGTCTGCACCGTGCGCAATCTACCAGTGTTAAAACTGTACAGGGGTAACTACCGGTTGAGTTTCTGTAATATGAGGTCGAATGCTGGTAAGCCTAACAGTATACTTACTTATCTACCAGTTATGTGTTACTTATTTATTGGATATTTACTTTTGTTACTTATTTAATGTTTTAAGTTCACTCGTTTCCGGTTAGTTTGTTTTCTTTGAGCACGTTATGATTTTAATGTTAACAATTTATAGTGGAATGTATTTCAAATGTAAACTTTGTATTAATATGATGGAATTAAGCTGCGGTAACGACGTTAAAGATATGAATGCATGCGGGGTATATGGAGGTGTGGGCTATCTAAAATTAGTTTTACACAAAACGCTATTTTTGTGGGGTATATGCGTCTGCGGGTTGTATGCGGGCTATATGCGGGAAAATCCGGTAATTTTAGAACATTAGGATTTTTAATCTCTCTGGGAAATCAGACATGGAGTTGTAGGGTTTCGAGGATTAATTGGAAAGTGTTGCCCAGCTTAAAATAAGGCTCTCAAAAACTGCACGTTCAGTCTATGCTCCAGCAACAGCTGTGATCAGGGATATTGCAGGTTACGGTGATCAAATGTGAAAGACACATAGTAATACTTACTGTGTTTGTGGCAAAACTCTTCCCAGTCTTTCCAAACGGTTCCTTCTAATTTTAATATTTCAGCTGAATCTTTGGTGCATGGTAAGCAAACAGGCCTATGTAAGACAAACATGTAAAGAAAATGTGCATTGAGTTCACAAGTCACACGTTATTACATGTGTATTGACATCGCGGATACCACTAGGATGTGGGTGCAGTACCGGCTCTAGAGGGGCTCGGTGAGCGCTGATCAAAAATGCTGGATGGCACCACGCTTGGCGTGCAGTGCCGGCCCCTACAGGATAGGCTGCGGGAGTGCCAGCCATGGAAATGGGGTTACTAAGGGCTGTGGCACTCTGGTTGACCCCAGAGGACACGTAACCGGTTAAGTCTACACAAGGGCCCCAAGTGGAGGCTAGGGGTGGTCACGCGTCAGGGTCGAGATCTTTCTCGAGGACAAGGGTGGAGCCAGCCACGCCACAGAGGATATCAGCCGGGTCCCCCAGAGGGACCGGTGCTGTTGTTCATCCTGAAGAAACATTCGTCTACGTCCTACAAGTCTCCGACATGTGGACCTGGACCTGAGCTGTTGGTCCTGGTCTGTTGTAACTAGTTACGTTGTAATTAGTGTAGTTAGCCTGGTGGTCACCACCATAGGTTGTTATTCTGTGAAGGGGCAGTTACCGCATGTGTTGGTGTTAAATAAATGTGTTGCCTCCAAGAGTACGTCTGCGACTCCATTGAACTCACTACACATGTTAACGTATACACAAGTATAGTGCCTAGAGGACCAAACAATTGTTTTGTGTATTAAATCATTGTTAGTACCAATAGTTGAATATAACCAAGGTTCAAAGCTTTGCACATGTACTCCTTGCATGATCGGTGCATATATTGTTTAAATACTTATGTAGTGACATGGAATGGGTCACTACGGAGCATGGCGCCAGTTGCTGGCAGAGAAGGGGATCTGCAGTTGCAGCAGCCCTGTGTCAGCAGGGCATGTGTTAAGCCAGAGAGAGAGAGATGTATGGCAAAGGTGATAGAGGAGGCATGTGAGGTAATCCGGGAACCCACGAGTAGGTGCCAGAAGGGGGGCGTGGCCTGGGGCGGAGCAAGGCCAAGCTAGGAGGATAAAAGGGGACCCCGAGCAAAGGCTTGGGGCTGTTGCTTGGAGTGGAATCCCGTCAGGCTGCTGGAGTCTTCGCCACCATCTTCACCTTCTCGGCGTTGGCAGTCAGGCAGTCTGTTAGCTGTTTTGACTGAAAGTGTAGTTACCCTTTGTACCGTGTGAAGGCTATAATAAATAGAGTGCCTCCTACTCCAAGTGTCTCTGAGTGTATCACTACATTTGGAATAAGTGTTCTATTGCTGCCACAATTTGCCTCATGTAAACTCCCGCTCGACGAGTTTACAGATATCAGTGGGGAGGCACAGTTGGTTGCATTTGTACGATTCAGGGACATTGACGATATTTGTGAGCATATACTCTTTTTCAAGAGCTTAAAGGAGAATACAACTGGAGGACATTTTTAATGGTGTTGACCACTTTTTCTCTGAACATGGTTTGAACTAAAATTTCTGCACCTATGGTTGTACCGACACAGCTGTGTCAATGACTGGGCAGATGAAAGGACTCATAACACGGATTAGGAAAGAAAATCCTGATGTGCAGTGGACCCACTGCATCATACGTAGGGAAGCATTGGCCTCCAAAGAATTAGTTCTGAGTTGCATGCAGTATTAAATGACGCTGTTAAAGTAATCAACTTCATTAAGTCAAGACCACTAAATGCTTGAATGTTTTGTAAACTGTGTGAAAACATGGGATCTGAACACAAGCAACTATTGCTTCACAACAAGATTCGATGGCTGTCGAGAGGGAGAATACCTTTCTGTCAGAGCATAAATCTCCATTCGCCACCATGCATGAAAACACTGAATGGCTAGCAGAACTAACCTATCTTGCAGATGTATTCAATAAGCTGAATCTGCCCCTGCAAAGGAACGCTACTTACATTCCACATTTGTATGACGTTGGTACTTTCATCAAGAAAACATAATTCTGGAAGAGGATATGTGCAGCTGGGGATTTTACTTGATTCCCTTCCAATTCGCAGTTTGAGAGAGCTAAAATTAAAGTTACATAATAAATAGTGTTGCTCCCAAGATAATGTCTGCGACTCAGTTGGACTCAGTACAACTGGTGTCGGAAGTGGCCAACTTGCTAGACTGTAGCTAGCGGTAGACGAGTCATGTCTACGCATCGCAGAGTTCGTGCACTTGCGTCGGACGACAACGACGAGGAGTTGATTCCGCCCACGGCCGCCGAGGAAGGAGCGTAGATGCTGCTCGCAGAGCATGGCGCAGTCGGGGCGCGGAGCGCCTCGCCTTCATTGGAGGAGCTCGTCAGGGACGCGCACGGCCGTCTTGCTGACCTCCAAGCTGCGTTCTCCTTCCTCGTCGAGATGCGGTCCCTACCCTCGACGGCGAAGGAGGAGGCGGTGGAGCTGTCCGGACGGGGCGACTCGGCCGCCATTTTGCCACCGGCGGGGAGCGCTGAGCCCACCAAGCTTGAAGCGGGGACGTCTCCGTTGATCGACGTCCAGTTGCTCCGCCATCGGCTGCCCTTAATAAAAAAAATTGTTGCTGCCAGCGGTGATTGGGTGGCATTTAAGCGGCGATTTCTCATGAATGCTGACTTGATGGGATGGTCGGAGGCGGACGCGCTGAAGGCACTGCCCGCCGCCCTCAACGATGATGCTTTGGCGGCTTTTCTCGCCATCCCGCTGTTCGAGAGGTCCACCCTCATGCAGGCATTTGATCAGATGGCCGCTGTTTTCGAGCCTCTGCTGAACACCCGTCAGAGGTTCGCCGTGAGGCAGAAAAGGGATGGTGAGTCGGCTCTTGCCTGCAGAAGTGCGCTTTTGGCGCTGGCGAAGGCCGCGTTCCCAAAAATGGGTCACGATGGCCTTGACGCCTTGGTCCTCGAGAAGATGTTGGGACTCGCTAAGGATCTCCATACTGTGCTTCCCGCCGAGGACAGGGAGGTGTCTTCGCTCAAGATCGCCAGGTTCATTCAGGCGCAGCAAATCCTGCAATGTGACAGGGTGTTGGTGGCGCGGAAAACGTGGAGCCCGAGGCCCACACGGACGAGGAGCCTGGTTTCGCATGCTCGATGCATCAGCGGAGCGGCGATCATTGGGGTGATGGAGATCGGCAGTGGGATGACTGGCGGCGAGTGAGGTCTGCTTCATCCCAGTCCAGCGGGGGACGGGTCACCTGCTACAAATGCGGCCTGCCAGGGCACGTCCAATTGGGCTGCAGGGTTCCTCGATGGCGGGCTCTGGGACGTCCGCCTTCCTACAACTCCCTGCTCTCTAAGGCGAATCATGGCGCACCTCACACTCGGCCCCAGGGTTCACTTCACCCATCGGGGCTGTCCGATTTGCGTCGGGGTCGTGCGCGGTTTTGGGGGGAATCAGTGCATGTTCGCCACGCGCGGCTGCTCCGACCAGATCAGTGGTTAGAGCTGGCTCATCGCTTGGTCGCAGCAACTGCGGGGTCGTCGGCTGTGCTTGAGTTCGTTGAGGAGGTTGAAGTTCGCATGCTTGTTGACACCGGCGCGTCTTCAACCATTATTTCCAAACTAATTTACAACATTTTGCCCCCCTGGTGTCAGGTTTTGGAGCCAGTGGATGCTCCATGTTTCGCCGCCAACGGCGGATCGTTGGGAATAATCGGTCGGATTTCCGTTGTTTTGCGCATTGTCAATGTCTCATTGTCGGGCCATGTTTTGATATCTACGGCCCTGGCTGTCCTGTGCTTGCTGGGGACTAATTTTCTCGGCAAAATGCCGCTGAAGATTTGTATCGACCAGGGCTGTTTGGAATTGCCGTCGGGACGGCGTATGCCATTTTTTCTGTCTCCAACCTGCATGTATTCTGCTAATGCTATGGTGCAAGTACTTGCGTGCCGAACGGTGCAAATTCCGCCCGGCGCACAAATGTTAGGTGCCCTTCGATTGCCTAAACCGCTCGATGTGCGCACTGTGGGGGACGGTATTGTGTTGGGTCCCTCCAATAAGCTTAGTCGGGGGATGTCGCTCATAGCGGCTCAGACACAGGTTTCCCGGGAAGGTTCTGTGATCACTCACACGTCTCCGTCGTGTTCGGAGATGGATGTCGTGGGGAATGTTGGGGTCAGCGTTCGGTCTCGCGGACCTCCGCTTGTGGATGAGGCATGGATGGACAAGCTGTGCTTGGAATGCGGCGATTTATCCGCGGGGCAAATGGGGAAGCTGAGAGTAAAAGTAAATTTTATATAGGTCGCACGTCTCTGTTGAGCCATCATTGACACGGGGAATGCTGCCCCCATTCGGCAGAATCCTTACCGCCTGAGTCCGGCCGAAAAGGAACATGTCCGTGCGGCGGTAGATTAAATGTTGGCCGTGGATATCATTTCGCCGTCCACCAGTCCGTGGGGTGCTCCTATTGTCCTTATTAAGAAGCACAACGACAGTCTGCCTTTTTGTGTCGATTTCCGAAAACTTAACAAAGTTTCTGTCGCGGATGCATACCCCCTGCCTCATATGGACGATTCGTTGGATGCTCTGGCGGGCGCACGGTTCTTTTCCACCCTTGACATTTTGTTGGGTTTTTGGCAGTTGCAGCTTGACGAGGCCTCAAGGCCCAAGACGGCTTTTCGAACACTGCAAGGGTTCATCTTCTTGGTTCTTTCGGTAAAGTCACGTAGAAAGAAAGAAAAAAAAGAAAAAACATAATAAAATCATTCTCACGACGTTTCGGCCACAACGCAAGTAGCCGTCTTCAGGTGAAGAACAGGTCTGTCAAGGAGACAGAATCTCAATGGAACGCCCCAGGCTTGAAGCGACTATTTATGTTGGGATGTAGGGGCGAAGAGCGTCTTGACAAAATAATTTGCATATCAAGAGGAATTTAGCATATTTATGGGAAATGCAGAAATGCGATTAGTGCTACTTGTGAAATGAGTAGGGGGTCTGGCGAGGGGTTTAAAGTCACTATGTCCATGCATTATGCAGGATTAGCAGCATCAAAGGGAGGAAGTGAGGTCAGAATTAATAAAGGGAAGGAATGTTAATAATATGGCGCAATGGGAGACTAGTGGTAGGAGGCTTGCAGTGGAGCAAAGAATCCATTCCTTGCAGAGAATACAATATATATAGTCAATGTCAGTGAGTGGACTGCAGTCTGAAAGTCACCATAAACGTGAACACAATCAGTTAAGATCCGAAATGGTTTATTACGTCCTTCCAATGATTGCTGAGCCAGAATTCATCTTCTCGGTTGAAATGGTCTCTCTGTTTGTATATGTGGATCGCCTCATGAACGAATCTCTCATGGTAGCCGGATGGCTTGCAGAGAACCTCTGTCTTGGAGAAGTCAATATCATATGAGCCCACTGAATTGTAACAGTGATCTGCCACGGCTGAGGTGTTTGTCCTACGGTGTTTCAAATCTGCTTTATGTTCACGGATGCGGTCCGAGACATGCCGTTTGGTTTCTCCAATGTAACTGCTACCACAGAGGCAACTTAGTTTGTAAACACCAGGGTACTGTATGTCTGGAACTACGTCTTTTACAGACGGGACCAGATCACGGATTTTGTGTACTGTGTTGAATCGGACCCGGATCTTGTGTTTTACCAGGATTTTGGAGATCTGTTGTGACCCCAGCAATGTAGGGTAAGGTGATGGTTTTGAAAGGCTCCTCAACAGGATCCTTCTTGATGGTTGGAGTGATGGCTTTGCGGATTGTGTAGTCGGAGTAACCATTAGCCTTAAGAGCTTGGCGTACGTGTTTGAGTTCACTGGCAATGTGTTCCTGGTCGGAGATGCATTGGGCTCTATGGTATAGAGTCTTGATGAGGGAATTCTTCAGGGATGGATGGTGGTGGGAATCCGGTTTTAAGGAAGCATCCGTATGGGTGGCTTTCCTGTAGACAGAGTGGCTCATTGAACCATCAGGTCTCCTTTTAATTAGGACATCCAAAAAGGGTAGCTTGCCATTTTTTTCGACTTCCATGGTGAATCTGATGGCTGGGTGTATGGAATTGATGTGGTCGAGGAATTGGTCTAGAGCAGGTCGGCCGTGTGGCCAGATGACAAAAGTGTCATCTACGTACCTCTTCCATAAGGTCGGGCGTAGAGTGGTAGTCTGGATGGCGTCAGTCTCAAATTTCTCCATGAAAACGTTGGCTACAACCGGAGATAGGGGGGAGCCCATTGGGGTGCCCTCAGTTTGTTTGTAGAAAGTTCCATTCCAGGTGAAGTATGTGTTGGTTAAGCAGTGTCTTACCAGGGGGGGTACCCCAGTATCTAGTCCTTGATGAACCAAGTCTTCAATGATTGTGAAGATACAGGAACTTTGGTGAATAAAGAAACCACATCAAAACTGACAAGCAGGTCGTCTGGGGACAGGGAAATTCCCTTGATTGTCGATACCAGATCAGTGGAGTTTAGTACCGCAGAGGTGGTTTTTCCAGTGAAAGGCCGCAGGATTTCAGACAAAAAACGAGACAGTTTGTAAGTGGGGATTCCAAGAACACAGGATGAAATGTTACTATCCTTTGTGCAAGCACTTCCAAGAGTTCATGAACAGTGAGCCTGGTGAAATTTGGGGAGCGCATCGTCAGTAGTGTACCTTTGGTTCATTGTGTGTTTCGGCCTTTTATACTATAAACCCTCCCAAAAGGCGGCCAGCGACAGGGTGATCAATCCTACGCTTGCGTCCCATTCCCAATTAGTCATAGGAGTTGCCTTGTTGTTGATAGCCAACATCCCATGGGACTATGCATGGCAGGGGCGTCTTCCTCCCTGAGTCAAGCATTGTTGACTGCATACCTCCTGGCCCTCTCACTTCGGGGCCCAGCTGGGGTCTTTCCTCTTCATCCAGAGCCACTGACTGCTGCCTTCTGCCGCCTCCGATACAGCTTTGATTGCCGAACGCTGGCTCTGGCCCTTAATTCCCAGGTCTCTAAGCAGTCTGGTTGTAGATGTTGCCACAAAACCTCTGCAGCCCACCTCCACTGGTCGGACTTCTGTGTTCCAGCCATGATGCCGTGCTTCGGCAGCTAGATCGGCATAGCGCAGATGTTTTCGCTCATAAGCCTCATCTACTGAGTCCTCCCAGGTTACTGTGAGCTCAATGATGAAGACCTTCTTGAGCGAACGGGACCAGAGCACCATGTCAGGTCTTAGGGTGGTGTTTGCGATCTCCGGAGGAAACACAAGTTGCCGGCCAATGTCAGCTAGCATTTTCCAGTTGCGGGCCAAGCGCAGCTGGTCTCGCTCTAATGGTGTAGAGCCGCTCTTCGGTGGTTTAGCCTGTTCGCGGACAAAGGTCGTCCGTAAGGGGTGTGATGCTGCTGGGGGTGGTAGGGAGTTGGTGGCAGCTTGCCTGTCCTCCAGGGCGGACGCAAGGTTTTTAAGGACTTGGTTGTGACGCCAAGTGTAGCGTCCTTGAGTGAGGCTTGTTTTACACCCTGTGAGAATGTGCCTGAGGTTGGCTGGCATGGAACAGAGGGCACAGTCCGAATCTTCACCATACCATTGGTGAAGATTAACTGGTGTTGGAAGGACGTCATATGTTGCTTTGATGGAAAAGCTCAACCGCCTCGCTTCCATGGCCCACAGATCCTTCCAGCTGATCTTCCTCTTCTCCACACTGTCCCATCGAGTCCACTGTCCCTGTTTGGCAAGAGAGACTGCCTTGGCCCACCTTGCAGCCTCCTCCTGATGGCGTACTTCCTGCACTACCATCTTCCGCCGCTCTGGTGCTGTGGCCTTACTCCAAGCAGCACGGCTAGTTAGCCCAAGGCCTCCTCTCCCTTGCTGAACATGACCCACAATGTCAGCATGTCTGAGTTGATAGTGGAGACAATGGGACGAAGAGGTGTATCTTCTTCATGTATCTTTGGCAAGCCATATAATCTTGGTGGCCTCGCTGCAGAAGGTTTCAACGAGAACTGTTTGGTTTCATCAAATAATGCGGTTGAATCAGAAATGATTTTGTTGGTTTTAATGACGAGGCTGTTGGTGGGGTCTCTTTTTATTTTTGTATAGCTACCATCGTTGAGTAGTTCTTGAATTTTGTTGTTGTATTCTATTTTGTCCATGATGACCGTGGCATTGCCTTTGTCGGCTGAGAGGATGACAATGTCATCCCTCTTTTTTAATTGAGCTAATTCAAAACGCTCATCTTTACTGATGTTGCTAGCTGGCATCTTAGCGTTTTTGAGGGTTGCAGTGATTTCAGATCTTGCTACGTCTGCAGCAATGTGACTCAGGCCCTTGAGAGACACATCTACTCAAGACTCTATACCATAGAGCCCAATGCATCTCCGACCAGAAACACATTGCCAGTGAACTCAAACACGTACACCAAGCTCTTAAGGCTAATGGTTACTCCGACTACACAATCCGCAAAGCCATCACTCCAACCATCAAGAAGGATCCTGTTGAGGAGCCTTTCAAAACCATCACCTTACCCTACATTTCTGGGGTCACAAAAAAGATCTCCAAAATCCTGGTAAAACACAAGATCCGGGTCTGATTCAACACAGTACACAAAATCCGTGATCTGGTCCCGTCTGTAAAAGACGTAGTTCCAGACACACAGTACCCTGATGTTTACAAACTAAGTTGCCTCTGTGGTAGCAGTTACATTGGAGAAACCAAACGACATGTCTCGGACCGCATCCGTGAACATAAAGCAGACTTGAAACACGGTAGGACAAACACCTCAGCCGTGGCAGATCACTGTTACAATTCAGTGGGCTCACATGATATTGACTTCTCCAAGACAGAGGTTCTCTGCAAGCCATCTGGCTACCATGAGAGATTCGTTCATGAGGCTATCCACATATACAAACAGAGAGACAATTTCAACCGAGAAGATGGATTCTGGCTCAGCAATCATTGGAAGGCCATAATAAACCATTTCGGATCTTAACTGATTGTGTTCACGTTTATGGTGACTTTCAGACCGCAGTCCACTCACTGACATTGACTATATATCTTGTATTCTCCGCAAGGAATGGATTCTTTGCTCCACCGCAAGCCTCCTACCACTAGTCTCCCATTGCGCCATATTATTAACATTCCTTCCCTTTATTAATTCTGACCTCACTTCCTCCCTTTGATGCTGCTAATCCTGCATAATGCATGGACATAGTGACTTTAAACCCCTCGCCAGACCCCCTACGCATTTCACAAGTAGCACTAATCACATTTCTGCATTTCCCATAAATATGCTAAATTCCTCTTGATCTGCAAATTATTTTGTCAAGACGCTCTTCGCCCCTCCATCCCAACATAAATAATCGCTTCAAGCCTGGGGCGTTCCATTCAGATTCTGTCTCCTTGACAGACCTGTTCTTCACCTGAAGACGGCTACTTGCGTTGTCGCCGAAACGTCGTGAGAATTATTTTATTATGTTTTATTTTTATTATTTTATTAATTTCTTTTTACGTGACGTTACCGAAAGAACCAAGAAGATGAATCCTTGCAGTCACGAAAGCTTTAAATCGAAAAACTGCTTGCGTTCGGACGTGAACAACCCCCACCTCGGCCAGCAAGGTGCGCAGTTTTATCGGATTTGCCTCTTATTATCGCCGATTTGTCGCTGGCTTCGTGTCTATAGCTAAACCTCTCCACACCCTGACAGCAAAGGGCGAAAAATGTTATTGGGGGGAGGAGAAGGCTGCGTTCCGCTCTATTCGCGATGGGCTGGTTAACGCCCCTCCCCTGCGTTATCCCTACTTGTCGTTGCCATTCATTTTGGACACAGATGCCAGTAATACCGGCATTGGTGCGGTGTTATCCCAAGTTGCGTATGGCAGCAGGGTGCTGTCGCTGGCTGAGCAGCGGTACTGCGCAACGCGCCGGGAACTGTTGGCCATTGTGGTTTTTGTGCAACAATATTGGCCATACTTGTACGGGTGACACTTCAAGGTGCGCTCCGATCACGTGGCGCTCCAATACGCGCTGCATGTGGACCAGCCCTCCGGTCAATTGTCACGCTGGCTTGAAATCCTGCAGGATTTTTCATTCAATGTCACATCGTAAGGGTTCTCGCCATACGAACGCCGATGCCCTATCGCGATTGCCAGCGCCCGGAGAGTGCGCTTGTTTTTCTGATTCGGGTCGTTGTCGACCGACTGGCTCGACCTCCCGCTCCCCTCTCGTTGCGTCTGCCGCGGACGTGATGGGGGGGGGGGGGGGGACGGGCGACGTCTTTGTTGCACGGGATGCAACTTTGGGGCTGGACTATGAGGCATGGGGATGCCGGCAAGCGGAGGACACGTCCCTCCTTAAGTTGCGCCAGCGTGTCAGGGAGACCGCCGATGGTACGGCTCCACGGGGTGTTAACTGGTTTGTGCTGCGGGGAGGATTGCTCGTGTAGTGTGTTCCAGGACACTTTCGACAACGTAGTTGGAGGCACACTTAATTATTAAGTACCAAGTACAGAACAGGCCGGGATGTACAACACTGGAAGGGGTATCGGCCTTTTCACCCGTCTAACTGGGAGGTCAACTCTCTAGGTCATAGCTAGCCTACTCCTAGGTCCTCCACTACCGGGCTAGGGGAGGCTAGCTAACCCAGCCCTGGTTAAGCTGGGATTACGGCACCCTGAGTCCCCAGACCGGCTCTGACAAGAGCATCGGCTCTGGGCTCTCGGGGCCACGCCACTGGCTCGCCCTGGTCGGCCCTGAGAAGGACAGCGATCCAGGGGTGTCCCAGGGCCTATCTTGCAGATCCCAGCTCCGTGTCAGCCCCCCAGGCTGAACGGTGCGGATGTCGCTGTAAGCACCTCCTCGCGTACAGACATAGCCACGCCCAGTGTGTTTGTTTCGCATCCGTAATAACTCTCCAACACCCCCTCCGTAACACCTCTACACTCGTACTGGGACGGAGGATTGCGCTGTTATGCTATTGTTGTCCCTACCGCCCTGTGTGGCGAAGTTGTATGGGCTGTGCATAAACGGCTGTTGCACCTCGGAGTGCAGAAGACGCTGGTCGCTCTTAAATTGGATTTTTATTGACCGGCCATGGCCTCCGATGTTGAGGATCTACTTAAAGGCTGCGTGCAATGTGCCCGGCGGAAGCCACCAGCGAGATCCTGTTGTCCTCCGATGCAATCCATCCAGGTGTCACGGGTAAATTAAATTGTTGCCCTCGATATTCTCGGACCGTTTCCCGCTTCTGCACATGGAAACAAATACTTACTTGTGGGCTTTGAGTATTTCTCACGCTGGCCTATGGCTTGGCTGCTCCCTAATCAATCGGCTGTGACCATCACCGAGGCGTTCCTTAATGTCTATGTTCTGGATAAGGGTGCTCCTGAGCGCCTCTAGACGATCGAGCGGTGCACATGTGGTTTTCACAAAATGAAATCCTGCCTGACCCTCAGGCTCAGGCAAAAACACTTGTGAGAGGATCAGGTTTGGCAGTAACAGACTCCATGATTCAGTTTTCTACTCCTATAAATAACCTTGACACCATACCCAACCAGAATATGTTGTTTGATCACCAAGTGCAAAATATAGTCAGATCCTGCAATTTTCATATCAGGCCTCGACAGCATATTCGACCACTATTAAGTCGTGCCATAGCCAATATGGTTGCATGTAGTGTAGTATCGACAATGCTCAATTATTGCAACTCACTACCCTATGGACGTCTTGGAAAATAATATTACCAAGCTGGAGCGTGTATAACATTATCTGGCATGTGTCCTGACAGGTACTGCAAGATCCGACCATGTCCGTCCAGTGCTCGCCGAACTGCATTGGCTTTCGGTTGCCAAACAATTACATTGAGGTCGTACTCATTTCATACAAAGTGCTTGCTACAAATAAACCACAATACCTTGCTAATCTCAAGGAGCATAAACCATCATGTACACTGGTTATCCTCGCAGGGGCTTTTGGCTGGCCACTGAACAAAGATAGCCACTGAATTGTGTTTTTCAGATGCAGTTCTGCGGCCATCAGGAATGCTGCTGCTTCCAATATTAGGCATCCACTGGAGCTATGCACTTTAAAATCATGATTGAAAACTCATCTCTTAAGAATTGCTTTTTGTGTTTAGTTTGTTGTCCTTTCTCCGCACCTCCAATTACCATGGCTGGCTACGTACAGTGCAAAGTTCAACATTCATGGTGAGCAGGTCTGGCTTGACATTCTTTGGTGTCCTTGTTGGCAACTCCATCATGGCATAACCTTCCGCAGCGGGGGCTTTCAGCTATGCAAGTCATCCTAGAATTGCCTGCTCGTAATTTTGCATGTTTGGGTTACCAAAAATGCTCTGCACCATTCAGAGCGCAGTAAAAGATAACATCTTTACCGTTGACCCAAAGAAAAGTTTATTCCGCCTGAGATGCTAGAGACACCACTATTGCCCGATGTCCACAGCCATTGAGGATACAGGTATCCACTTCCACATATGCTGCCGTTGTCGGACTTGTGCCAGATCCCTGTCAGCTAGGTGTCATCAGGGTTCCCAACAGGCCTGCACAGCTACCATAGCGGCCCAGAGGTGAGACACCACCATACTTCACCCTGTTAGCTGTCCACTAAACGCAAACTCATTGCTCTGGTTCCATAACTTGGACTGGGGGATGGTGATCTTTAAACACTGAACCGGTACTCATTTAGGCCTGGGTCGACATAAAGGAAGCACAGGACCGCTTCAGATATGTGTCACTGATGTTGGCCATGACGAGGAATCAAATTGGTTACAGGGTAAATAGTGCAGTGAGCTAAACATATGCTACCATTCCCCACACACATAGGCATATACATTTGCCATTAAGTGGTGGTAACGTCACCATGGCATATGTGCAGTGCTAGATGTACTTTTGAGTGTTAAAGGCTAGCCGGCAGGTCACGGAACAGACCTAGGTGCCATGGGTTGACTGACCGAGATGACTGGCATATGCACTTACTGTGCTCCCCACTGTGCAAACTTGCTCTGTTTTAATCGCCCAGTGCTCTCCTCGTTGTTGTGAGCATTGCTCCTCCACTCTCCCTTGTTGCTGGAGGGTGACTGCCTTCAAACTGCCCAGTAGCGTCCTTCACAACTCTCTCCACAGAGTCCAATCTCGACACCATTGGTATCAGTCATCAGCAAGTCAAATTAGCTCCATATCCTTCCGTAGCACATGCAGCATCCATTCAGCCCCATCCATCTGGCCAAACAGATGCTGATTCGGCATGCGATGGTTTGGCATCCAACGCTGGCTCGTTTTCCAGAAGAACTCGCTGATGTAAATCCGTCTACAGAATCTGTGAGCTCCTTACACAATTCAGTCTGGCTAAATCCAGGATGGATTGTGGGCAGTCTCGCCTGAATGTTTCAAACTGGTGCAGATTTCCCTTTAGAGGGATGCACGTTCTATAGGCACAGAGAAGGGAGGGCATAACAGTGGCCAAGAAGACCTGCAGCTTCGTCTAGAGTGATAGACCAGGTAGCTCACACGCAACATTACGCAGCTGATGAAAATATGCCACTCGGCTGATTCGGAGTAAGACTTCGGCTGCCAAACCGGGGCTGGTCATAAGCACACTTCTCCACTCTCTCCACAACTGCCCCATTGCTCATGGGGAGGGGAGGGAGGGGAGCATTCGATGACAAAAAATACTCATGCAAGTACTTTGTTTTTTGTGGGACTGATGTAAGGCCCCAACTCTTAGTAGCATGCACACATGCAAACAAAGACAAAAAAACTCCCATATAGCTTTAACAGATTGTTGGGGCAAGTGCTGTTGGCGAGCACCTACGAAGGCTGGAATGTCATGAGGGGGTGGGTAGCCAGCACCACACCCGGCGATGAGTACACACCACACCAGGTCCTCATTTGAGGCTGCGTCGACCTAGGGGAGGCCCAGAACTCGTTCAGATAATCCTCACTGGTGTTTGGCCGTGAGCGGGAATTGAACTCGGGTTACAGGGTACGTAGCGCAGTGCCCTCACTGCTACACTACTGCACACATACACACACACCCAAACATGCACATACACGCACAGAGTGAGGTGTCGAGTTTGAGTCAGATCATTTGCCTTTTGAGTTTCGTTTGCTTCTTTACTTTTCTGTTGTCTTTGCTTCTGGTTGTTGACTGTGACACAAAGTCCCGCACACCCTTGCATTCCCTCACATGAAAAAAAAATGCCCAGATCGTGCACCACTTGGTAAAGTTGGTGGGGATTTGGTGGCAGGGCAGAAACTAATTATTTAAACAACATCCATCCTGCCAATAATAGAAAAGCATCACTATTGAGGGCATGACATTAAGAGAGTGTAGAGTGGATACGCTGACCCAGTCCAACACATTCACTTTGTTAGTTTTAACCTGAATTCTGGTAAATTATGGTGGGAAGTCCATCAAAACTTCAGAGCATCTCAGAATGGGGTCAGATGTAGCAGCCGCTTTGTCTCAGTGAGCCTTTATTGTGACCTAAAAACGTTATTTATTTATTTAATGTGTCTTTCCGCCAATGACATGTTATTGTTTTACTCACTGTTTTGTATCTCCAAATGTCAAATGATGATGAAGTTCCAAGATGGCTATATCATAATCATAAAACTCAGATCCTGGCAATTCTCGTTGCATAGCCCGTTCATTATATTTGTCATGTATCAACACTCGCTTCACACTTCTGTGTTCTCCACCAGATGGTAAATGTGAACCTAAAACAAATGAGTAAGATGTATTCACAATAATAATATATGCATTACTCAATACCATTCAAACACCAATTGTATTTTCTACACATGGACACAACCTGTAACATCCTTATAAAACCTTGCCAAACACATTTATAGAATAAATAATAAGAAACAGAAAATGTACATCAACATTAAACAGTAGGTCTGATAAACTCATGAGGCATAAAGGTTTTCAATATAAATAGATAATGCGACTGAGTAAAATTTGCAGTGTTGAATAAAAACCATAGAACATAGAATGTGAATGTCAATGAGCTTTCTTCATTACACAAAGGGCGCCTGTATAAAAATATTACTTTCAATGGAATCTCACTAATTAGAGGACATATTTGAATACATATTGAATCTAAAGTTTCTCTCAAATGGTTAAATAAAGCATGTCAGACACAAGATGGAGCGATATTTAATGCGCTATATTACCTCATTAACCCTATTCTGTTCCAAACGTCTGGGTGGGTCGCGTTCACCACTGAATCTCAGAACGTGCAAGTGGCTACCATTCATTTTATTTAAAGGCATACCGCCGTTTTTAAAGACACTGTGCTGAACCCAGAGAACGGTAGCGACACAACGGCGCTCTATGATAGCTGGCGCCAAACTGTGCCACACGCCCTCCCACATAGCCTTTTGGGAGCCTCGGTATTTATAAAGTAATTTTAACAGTTTTTCTTCCAGTTTCCGGAGTGATGATGTACACGTTCCAATGATGTACACGTATGGAACGGAATCGGAAGAAAATTGATGATGTACATGTACATCATCAGTGTACATGTACATCATCGCAATGGCAAAGGGTTAAAATACATACATTTCATGACATAAATCTCAAGATGCTCTTGTCTAGTTTAAAGAAGATTAATCCAAAGAGATAATACATATTAAGAGTTTCTCACATCGATATTGAGGGATAATTGAAAAGAAGCAACTAATTTTGTAAAAATCTATCAATATCTTTTTTTTTGGTTGACTTTATTTAATGTCATGACATTTATGAGTTTCTATTGTGTACAGTGCCTTTGACAAAAGTATCAAGTCAAAGCGCTGAGCATAAAAAAATTATTAACAAAAACGATTCTAAAGAATTACATGAGAAAGAATAATAGCAATCAGTCAGCATAAAAATATTGAGAATGGGAAATACATTCGAAAATATACTTGTAATAAAAGTGAACACTGTACGATATCATAAAAAAAAATTTCAATGTTACTTTTAAAATAGCCCGAAAGGGAGGCTCCCTTACAGATCGTGGCAGCTAATGCTAAAGTGTAGCGACTAATGCTCTCATTCCAGTGGAGGGGCTAATTTTGCTATAACACGATGTTGGTATGAATGCCCTTATACCACACTGTAGATGTTAATGCTTTTGTAGTGGGTCCAACTGAGTCGCAGACGTTGTTCCTTTTAGAGGCAACACTTTTATTTGTAACACCGTAACACCGTAACACCGTAACACAAAGGGGTAACTGCCCCTTTACCAGACGACCGCAAGTTACTGCTATGAAGGGTCGATCCCTCACTCGGGTCTTCCGACCACGTGGCTGCCTCGTGGGATGGAGCGTTTCAGCTTGAGATGTAGAGCTTCCCACTTGTAGATGTTGAGCTTCCATCCTGTAGAATGCAGCGACCCCAGTCCCGCCATTCTGAATATTCTTGTTCCCTCTCGATCCTTCTCAAGAGTTATCTCCGGACACGTGATCACCCACTAGTCCCCCCACCTGAGGTCCCCTGTGTGGACATTCCGGATCACGTGTCTACAAGGTCAACCAGAGTGCCGCGGCCCGGGGCAACCCTGCCCCGGGCCCCCACAGGGGAGGCAGGCACGCACCACTGGGGGACTCGCAGGGAATGTGTCAATGTTTCGCTAGACCCGGCTCGTCACGAAGAGCAGCAGGCCAGGCCGGAGGGTCCACCTCCCTCAAAGCCCGCGAAACTGGCATGCACCTTTCAGGGGACGCCAGGTGTACCGCGACCGGGGACGGGACGGTATCGCTCTGCCCGAGAGCAACCACAGTGGCCACTCGCCGCGGGTCGCCGGACGCACTCGACACTCAGCCCCAGCGATATGGAAATGAGATGAATTTGCGCGGCAAGATGACCGGTTCAAGGCGAGAGGGGCGGACAGCATAGCAACTAACCACATCCCGGGATTGTCGCGTGCAAGGCTCCGCACTCGCATTCCCAACAACGCCCCCTACCGGAAGTGCCAGAGCCGCATGAGCCAACCTCGTACTTTCCTGAATGACCGTGGTGTCCAACCCAGCATTTTTAACCTGGGTTCCTGGTTGTCGGACACCAACGTCCAAGCTATAGCTCGGTACCCCACAGTGCCCAAATCGAGCGGCTCCCTCAAACGGAGGGGAACAGACGTTCGTGTGCCGGGCGGGATCTCCCCTATTCGGCGCGCAGACATACGCACCGTAGCGTTAGCCGCACACAACCGGGTAGGGGAAGGCAAAAATGCCACACGGCATCCGGATGGCAATTCCAAACAGCCACGGTCAATGAAGATTTCCAATGGCATCCTGCCAAGGAAATCAGTTCCAAGTAAACATTGAACAGTCAGGGATGTGGAAACAAAAATGTGTCCCGACAAGCTAACATCGGCAATGCGTACCCCGGCCATGATCAGACCGATGATACCCAACGAGCCGCCGTCAGCAGCGACACACGGTGCATCGACAAGATCGAGAACCCGACACTTAGGGGGCAGAATGTAAAAAATCTGGACTGTAATGATAGTTGCCGATGCACCCGTGTCGATCAGGATTCTTATCTCCACATCCTCGATAGACCCAAGCACCATAGCCACAACTCGATGGGCCAGCTCCGACCACTGACCCGGTCGGAGCTGACTCACTTCGCGATTACACGTAGGACTTTCCCCTACCGACACACGATCGGGCCGCGAACCAAATTGCCTAGATGAGTGAAGTGAGGCCCGGGGTCGAGTGTGGAGTGTGTCACGACTCACCACAGATCGTGGAGGAGAGCAGGATGGTGGTGATGCCGGAAGGCGCCGACGTGGGACGCGGCAGCCCAAAGCCACGTCGCCCGACAGGCCGCACTGGTAGCAGGTAACACGGCCGCCTCTGGAACGAGAAGATGACCTCGACCGCCCCCGCTTGTCCATCCGCCGCGTCCCACCATCACCCTGGTCCCCACCCTTCCGAGTCGACGCGCCTTCCGTAAGGGGCCCCACAGTATGCGGTGCCCCGGCTCCGTGCGGGACACAGCACAAGTCGCCAATGCCCCATCCCAATGCAAAAATTGCTAGGCTCGGACGCACTTGGCGACTTTGTGGCGCGCGCCTGCCGGAGGCCCATAGATGGATGCCAGTTGATCAAAGGCCTGCGTAAGGGTGGATCTTTCCAGCGGCGGGATGGCAAGAAATGCTACAAGGGCGCCTTCATCAAGGGAGGCAGGTAGCGCCCGCAGCACCTCCTCCGACAACCCCACCAAGCCGGCGTTCGCGAGGAACCCACGCTTGAAAGCCACCCAATCGCCGTCGGGAGCAATGAAGTCTTCGACAAAGGGAAGCCGACATTGGAGAGCCGGGCTGTCCCTCGGCGCTGACAGCGCACCTTCAAGTTTGGCGGGCTGCGCGCTCCGCACAGGCAGTAAAATGGCGGCCGATCGCGCGGGTTGCGCCACCGAATTTCCCGCCTGTCGTGAAATAGCGGCAGAGTCGCCATTCACGAGTGGTCTTGATGCTTCTTCCGTCCCCGGCAAGACCGCAAGACTCAACTCCGCCAAGAGCGAAGTCGCCGTGTCGAGGAGTTCCGCGAGACACTCGTGCGCCTCCCGGAGGGTCGCCAACGCCGACGGTGAAGCATCGAGCGCCTGGACGGCACCCGGCTCTGCTGATAGCGTCTTGCCCGCATCCTCCTGCAAGCTGCACGAAGTCCTCGTCCTCATCGACTAACGTCCAGGTACTCGGTCTGCGACGTGTAGACATAGTCTACAGCTTAGTTGAGTAACTAGCGTGTTGGCCACTTCCGACACCAGTTGTAGTGGGTCCAACTGAGTCGCGGATGTTGTTCCTTTTAGAGGCAACACTTTTATTTGTAACACCGTAACACAAAGGGGTAACTGCCCCTTTACTAGACAACAGCGAATTACTGCTACGAAGGGTCGATCCCTTACTCGGGTCTTCCGACCACGTGGTTGCCTGGGACAGAGAGCTTCAGCTTGAGATGTAGAGCTTCCTGCTTGTAGATGTTGAGCCTGTAGAATGCAGCGACCCAGGTCCCTCTCAGGGACCCCCCTTCTATCCCTCTGTGGCCTAAAATAAAATGTTTCGCTCTGGATGATCGCTACAAAGTATGACCTGTGTTTTGATTGAGTGTGCTGATCTTAAAGTTGCATTGAAAAATTAGAATACTCCGATTGATGCTCCTGCTGTTGTGGAGTGACTCATGCAGCCAGCTATGGCTGCAGGGTTTTGGTAGTACATGTTGTTTATGCCATTTATTGTGAAAATTCCGTCACAGTTCCTATGATCACTGTTTCATTACTTTCATGGCTTTATTTTGGTGATTTCGAAAAGTGTATTGGTTTAGCCATGTTTGTTTGTTGTAGTACAGAGTTAGCCTGATGGCCTTAATCTAAGTTGTCTTGTGGTTGTTGTTGGTTGTTTGACTTGCATCCCACTGGGATTTTTGCACACAGCGTTGGTGTACGGTGTTTTTTCTGCAATATTTTGCTGTCTTTTCTTGGATTTTCTGTTTTCACTCAGTCACATATTCACTTTAAGATGTTTTTTTGTTCATGTTTTTGTTTTTTGTTTGTTGCAGTTGCACCCGATTCAAGAGCCGAATGGCTCACAGGGCTATACCTAATACATGAACTTGAACTCTCCAGTCGGGGCGCTCCGCCCTCGGCCCTGCCCGCATTCCTGAACATTCTCATTCCCTCTCGATCCTTCTCAAGAGCTCTCTCCGGACACGTGATCACCCACCAGTCCCCCCACCTGGGGCCCCCTGTGTGGACATTCCGGATCACGTGTCTACGGGATAAACCAGAGTGCCACGGCCCGGGGCAACCCTGCCCCTGGGCTGACACTCACCCCCTCCCCCTCGGGGCAGCCCCCACCATACACTGTGCATGGTGCCCACACTATCCCAGTGCTTGCCAAGCCCCGCAAGGGCTGGTATTACACACAGCCACCCATACGGTGCTGTCCACGATGTAGGACATCAAACGGCAAGTCCCTTCCAGGCCGGAACCATACAGTGACATCCCCGATGTCACTAAACGTTCATGCGACAGAGCAGGGACATATGATCTCGTGTTAAAGTGTAATGACTAATGCTATCATGCCACAGTCTCAGGGCAAATGTCCTCAGACATCTGAGTGACATTCCTGATATGTTGCTTAAAGGAAAATTTTACTTGATAATAGCACCTGTACTTCTCATCTCAGCCTTCCCGTGGCAGGAGAAATCACAGGGATATTTTTAGTGTTTATTTACCCAGGAAAGCCTCACTGAGGCTCCATACTCCTTTTCAAGAGGGTCCCACCAAGTTTTCACACTCGGGGGCAATGTTGCTGTCATGCCATTTGAGTAGTGCAATTTATAGGCATTGGGATATTTAGTTGCATTGGTTTTTTTTTGCTATTGGAGCAAACCCATACAGAACAGGGGGAGAACATAAAAACTCTATGCAGAAAGGCGCCCGAGTCAGGAATCGTTCCCAAGCCCTTTTTGCTATGAGGTGTGTTACCACTACGCCACCCTGCCGTGTTATTTCATTTATTTTGAGGTCCCAAAAGCATAATCTCTGTTATATCAGAATTCGACATCAGGCCACAAACTCCTTCAACACCTATTATAAGCGGTGCTGCTCGTGGAGGTGTTTGGTGGTGCTGCTAGTGGTGATGCTAATGATAGGTGTGCTTGTAGTAGTGGTTTCTAAGGTGATGGTGGTGGTTATAATCAGTGATGGTTAAGTAGATATTATCGTAGGTGTGATGAAAGTGGCCGTGGTGATGATGATGGGGGTGCTGGTGGTAATGAGTGTTGTGAACGTGAAATCATTGCATTAGTGGTGGAGGTGGTGATTTGGTTTCCAGTGACAGCCAAACACACGGGGCTGACATGGGCAACCTGGTTGTCAAGAGACATAGCCACCGATTCAACCATGTGGCCTTGGACAGAGGACTCTGAGGCATGTGGGTCCACAGGAAGACTCATGGCTACAGAGGTGATATGATGACTCAACTTCGAATTATTTCATGGAGTGTACCAGCAGATGAAGTGACTCTGAGACTCCAAGAATGCAGGCCCTTTCTCTGCCTGTGAGGGCTGTGGACAACGGAACAAGCTAGAGTAATAGCATGGGAATAGGTGGTCCTTGGTAACCAATATATTCAATGTTGGATGATTCAACCTTAGTTCATAGTATCTTATTTTATAGAGCACCTTATTTCAAGGTGGTTTACTTAGATTAAAAGTGGTAACAAAAATAGAGTGATTTAGATGGCAGGGACGTGCAAGGATCGGGGAATGATTAGCCATAACAGAGGGCACATAGGGTTAAGAAAGAGCAGGTGAGAGACGGGATGGAGTGGAAGGGTGAGAGGAGGGAAGAGGAAGGAAATGGGCAATGGAGAAGAGGTGAGCTTTTAGATAGGAATGAAAGGAGGTTAAGGAGGGGACTGCTTAATATACAGAGAAAGTTTATTCCAGTGTAGCGGTGCAAGGAGCGAGGATCAAAAACGAGATTGGGCACGGGGAGGAGGGACAGAGAGAGATAGAGAAGATTGGGAATGAAGAGGATGAGAGGGGACATGGAAAGAAATGAGAGGCAAAATGAGGTAGGTCAAGGCAATGGAGATATTTAAAGACAAGCATCAGTTATTTGAAATGATTTTCTAAATATATTCAGGTCCTGCAATTTTCATATCAGGCCTCTATGACACGTTCAGCCACTTTTGAGTCATGACATAGCCAACACGGCAACATGCCGCATAGCATCAACAAGACTGGATTAGTGCAACGCACTACTCTACGGGGCATTTGGCAAAAATATTCCCAAGATGCAGTGTGTACAAAATTCTCTGGCACATGTCGTGGATTTAGCTAACCATCGAACGAAGTCGGTCACTACATCACACGCTTTTGCTTCTGCCACTTGTGCTATGCACTTTTAAATCTAGATTGAAACCCCATTTTTTTAGAGCTGCTTTTTGTGTTTAGTTTGTTGTCCTTCACTTGCACCTCCAAGTAGGCACGGTTGGCTCTGTACGGTACGAATGTAGTTCAACATACATTCAGGTATAGAGCAATGGGGGGAAAGTAGACGAAGGGATGACCAAATGAGCTCAACCTTATAGTAAAAATGGTAGGAGAAGGCCAAATTGGAATGAGAATTGTAAGGAGAGGAAAGAGTAGGGTCAATTCAATTACTCAATACTGTGGTAAATAATATAGGGTTACACATAGATATGCCTCAATTACCTGAGCCTTGTCTAAACAAGACCTTTTTATTATGGAGAGGTGATTTCTACAAACAGACATGAGCAACAATGGTCTTTCCTTTGTCTCCTGCTATTGCAAATCTGTACATGGAAAATTGTGAAGCTAGAGCACTAGCTTCAAGTACACTAAAACTCTCCAATTCGTTGATATATATGGAAGACACTATGGTTGTCTTTCCATATGGTAAAGATACACATTTCTAAATTATCTCAATTCGCAAAACCCATCCATCCAGTTTACCATGGAAGTATAGATGGATAAAACCCTACCATTCCTGGATATTCTGCTCGAACGTGGCCCAAATGGTAAAATAACATACAGCGTTTACCAAAAGAAAATGCACACTCATGCCTATTTAAATGCAGATTCACATCATCACCTCATAAAGAAAACCTCTCTCAATAAGACGCTCATGCATCGGGCTAATTAGGTGTCAGATATTTAAAGTCTGAGCAGTGAAATTAAACAAGGTAAAGAAGCATTACAATTAAAGGTTACAATAATGCACAAATTAATAGAGCACTGAATGCCAAAACCAAATTAAATAGCACAAATGTTGAAATGTAGCATGTAATTAAAACGATAAAAAATACTGTAGATTGCAAGAGTAACTAAATCGCTAGAGTTTTGGAAAATCGAAATCCGAGATTCGGCATGATACACAAAATACAAAAACTGGTATCTGGTACTAAAAAAATATGATGGAATCTATCAACAGAAGGTGTGTACCGGATTAGTTTATCCTGTGACCCATGTGATGTTGGTCAGACGCGACAAATTATTAGCATAAGGCTAAAAGAACACCAACTAAATATTAAATACTCATAACACAACTGTTGGCAGTTGCAGAACATGCTTGCCAACAAAGACATTCAATGTATTCATATTCTTGGTTCTTTCGGTAAAGTCACGTAGAAGGGAAATAATTAAATAATAAAAATACATCAATAAAATCCTCACGACGTTTCGATTGCAACACAAGCAATCATCATCAATGTATTTTGATAACGTTGATATGTTGTGCAAAACTAATTATTACTGGCCAACAATCTATTGAAATTGAGAGAAATAAAACATTATTTTTCATCCGTATTATTTGGGTCTTTCGGTAAACTCATGTAGATAGGTTCAAAGAAAATAACAAAAAAAACTACGTTTCGATCGCAACACAAGCAGTCGTCATCTTTTCCTGATGAAGACCGCTTGTGTTGCGATCGAAACGTCGTAGTTTTTTGTTATTTTCTTTAAACCTATCTACGTGACTTTACCGAAAGACCCAAAGAATATGAATTCCTGCAGTCACGAAAGCTTTAAGTCAATATTTTTATCCGTTTTGACAGCTAAAGGCTTAATGCTGCTTGGAAGTGTATTATTAAGTAATACACCTTTCAATTACATGCCTATTCAATGCATCATATAATTCAACAACTGTGATTAACCCATCTGGCAATATGTACTGCATATTTTCACATTAACATAATCCATTATAATTTATATGATTACAGTCAACCCCACTCCGATCTTCACACCTGATAGGATCACAGTGATGGCATCATCTTGCTCTTTTTAAGACTGGAAGCAGGAAGACATCTTCACAATTCCGGTAAATTGCCTAATAAATCTGGTAGTAATCACCAGTGAAACGTCGGTCTCAATTGTAAATTTTGTGGATTTACTCGCCATAACAACTATGCGTTGAAGTAATCGCTAATTGGCACGTTTTTTTACATGACAAACCTTACTAATTGGCTGTCGGTTGTGGTTGGGAAACGACACATTTATATTTACGCAATCTAACCCAAAAACCTTTATTATGAATATTGGTCTCGAAAGTCTACATGTTAAACAACACCTTCGCCCCACATTAAATAATACAGAATCTCTGAGCAGCTCATAAAAATGAACTGTCAAGATATAAGTGCATTCAAAATGAAATATTCACATTACCTATGAAGACGCTCACTCGTCGAGAGATATCCCCATCAGGAGGAATCATTGAAAAACAGTGTGCTGCTGTCATTATCCAATGAGGTGAAATGATGGTTCCTCCACAGGAATGATGCTAAAAAAGTATACATATATTAAAAATATAAAGGAGAGTGGTGACAAGTTTAGAAGCACCATAGTATTAAAATAAGTTAATCATCTTGTTCGGTATTATTTATTTTCAGTAAATTATGTTTAACATATCACACCTCAAGTGAGACACATCATCCTTTGTGGTATGGAAAAGGGAAGCTTTTGGACTTGTGGAATAATTGTGGAAATGATATAAAAAAAACACACACACACCAATACCACCATTCTCTTTGAAACCGAATTAGTTCAGACGAGTTGAATGTTTACGTAGAATGTAACAGATTATAAGTATTAGTCCCATCAGTTAGTCTCGCTTTGATGACATCCACATTTATACCATCTGGTCTAAAAGCTTTCCCATCTTCCGTGCGGCGAAGGGCAGAGTTGGCTTCAAGCGTTATACCTGGAAGCTCCACCTGGCAGATAGGGTCTATTTCCTGGGCTATGTGCATTATTCTGCTAGAGATATGCATAAAATCCCTGCCCTAAGTTTAATATTATATCTCTATGAGTTATTCCATTTTTCTCCCGAATGGCAGCCATTTGCAATTGCTAATAATAAACCTCTTTGTTGCTGCTCTCATTGCTTGTTATGACATAATCAATCGTTCTTGTAGGTGTGCGACCATTTTGCCAGTATCACGATATTGCATGAAGGTGTTAGGATGTTCAAACACCAAATAGACAATAATACAAGGCATTGTTTGCATACTTTACCATATGCTTGTGGCAAAAAAAACAATCTGCCTTGATCATATATGCACTGTCCTTGAAACTGATTGGCTTGCACCAGAAATAGTCCTACATCAAAGACCGCCAAAAGGTGAGCAGTATAAAGACAATGCAAATACCATTCAATTAATAGCTATAACTGCTCAACCAGAGGTATCTTCTGCTTTTTCCCACAAGTATGTGGTTAATGCGGACATTGGCGTCTGTTGGTGTTTTAACTTCCTAACACTATTTACGTGAGAAAGGGTAACGCCTTTTTATCAGTCAATAATCTTTGTTTTGTTGTACTCCTCTCCTAATCATTCTACAAATTTGTTTAGCCAGTCTCTTTTTCTAGCTCTCTTTTTCCTCCATAAATCTTTTGTGGTTTCAGACAACTTGTTCTGTTTGCTTTCTTACATTTCCTCCAGTTTGAATGTACAGTACTATCTATCACCAAGCTAGTTAATGCATTATATGAAGTGGTGATATCCATGTGATAATTCTGTTATATTTCACCATTATTTTACTTCTTTTCAGTGAAGGTCTTTGCACTGTCAACTTACCTCTCCTATTTGTATTCGGACATGCCAGGGCCATTCTGTAATATTTGTGGCTTTTCCATTAAAGATCCGAGATAACCTGAAGAGTTCATGATATGTTGCAATACCACATTTGTAGTATAATGTTTTATCTGTAAAAAAAGAAGTATATTAACACGTTGCATTTTAAAGAAACTACATGGTTACATTTGAGTCTAAATGGAATGAGCACTTATTTGAGTGCACGCCAATGTAATGTACACACTGATTTGTTACACTATTGTAACAAGTTTCAAGGCATAGCTCTGCATTTCATCAGTGCAGAGTATTTAGGAGTCACGAGTCTCACCACGACGCGTGTCTTCACATTACGCCACTGGATATTTTCCAGCCAGCTGTGAAGCGTATTATGGTGAACAAGACAAGAAGCCTGAGGCTGTGCAAACCATTGCGGGTTGGTACGTAGAACATGAGAACGTTTTTCCAAATTGGTGCAATATTCCTCCTCTGAAAATAACTTTATAGGGCAGAAATTATCATCTTGGGACCCTAGGAGGCACAGTGACTCGGTGCTGGTGAAACTACCACAGGAAATGACACTGTCCTGTGGTCAGGGCCCCCAGACAGCTATTCCCATCTTGCTGGAAGGCCATTGTCCTTGATCAGGCAGCCACACCAGCCCTAATAGAATGGCACCTAGTAATCGGAATCTTTATTTATACTGGAATAATAAGATGAGCTATGAAGATTTTTTTTCTTCACAGATATCCAGTAGGGGTGGGTTAGAAAGTTACAATACAAAACCTAGAGGAATGCAAAGTATAGGAAAGTTAAGCAAGTCGCTAATTAAAAAAAATATATAGTACAAATTACAAAAGTACATCAATTCCTGCCGATTTCCCATCAATAAATGCAAGCTTGAGCAAGGCAGTAAAACAACAAAACAGTCACAGACCACAGCAAGACAACACACAGTCCCTCAATAAAATTGCACATTAAAATTGAACTAGCTATATACAGGTGTAGTGACTATACTTGTCACTGTGTGGTGCCGGGATTTGTGAAGTCACGGCCGGTAATGTTATTGCGGGCAGCCCGGGTTGCGGGCTGCAGTACGAACACTAGCTGTAGTTTGGTGAGCACGGGTTAGCGCGAAGGCACCGTGAGCAGTGTGCGGTGCCAGCTCCCAGTGAGGGAGCGAGAGCGAGCGTCAGCCAGCCAGGGTTACTCTTGGGCATGATACTCTGGCTGACCTGTTGTCACTAGACCGGACGATTTTGGAGGGGGGCCACTTGTGGGCGGGGGCCGAGGGGCGATCACGTGGTCCCGGAGAGCTCTCGGGAACATCCGAGAAGGGGCTCGAGGAGCCTGGAAGGTGGGCGGGGCTAAGGGCGGATCCAGCCCCAGCACGGGAGCATATAACGAGAGCTCCGTGAGGAGCTCGGGGTTCTTCAAGTGTTGGTGTTCGAAGATCCACGTCGGGGAGAAGAAGCCTCTAGCCACGCGGTCCTCTTTTTGTCTCTCTTACCTTCCTATGCTGCTGATTGAGTCCCTCCCTTTTCATTGCGAATCGTTCTGTCTTATTCAAAAACGTATTTTGTTGGGTTTGTTATTCCAGTTCATGGCGGAATTTTTTTTCTGCCTCGCGTGTGTTTTTTATTATTATTAGCTGGGACGGCTATCTTTTAAACATGGGGGGGGTGATGTAATGATAGGGTGCCACCTGTCGGCCTGAAGAGGTAATCGCGGTTATGGGTATATTACGTAATGCCTAGTTATGAGGTGGGCATATCTGGGGTAAAGGTGAGAGGCGGGGTTAGTTGGGAAGCTCTGGGAGCCTGCTTGAAGGTTCTGGAAGGGGGCATGGCCGGAGGCGGGGCTTGGCCACGCTGGGGCATATATAAGGGGGACCGTCACCGCTGGCCGTCATCTCTCTTCATCGTCCGGCCACGTGGCCGATCTTCTGCAAGGCCCTCATCGTCGCCGTCGCTGCGCTAGTCAGACAGCTGTGTAGTTGGACGCCGACGATGGGGTTCTGTAGAAGGGTCGGCTATGTGTAGCTACGTAGAACGTTACGTAGATGTATCGCCCAGTGTTGTGCTTAAAGTGAGAATAAATAAGACACGACGTGTCTCGGAAGTCGCTCACTACACATGTATACGTGCAGTATGTATTAATGTATGACCACTTTATAAAAGTAAACATGCCAAATGATACATTCTGATGGTGTCAATAGTAACAAACCTGTATTAACAATCCCAATTTTCTGAAGCTCTCTGTAATTCAGCAACATAAATGAATGCCGTTCACCCTTCTTCTGGGAAGCAATTGACACGAGCTCTTCCTTGTAGACATTTCCAATTCCAAACGTGTAAATATCTAGAAGATGACAATGTTAGTAAAGAATGACACCAGACATCTGTAATTCGTAGCATGTGTACATTATATGTACCATAACAAGAATACAAACTGCTTTACATTTCGATAGTTTTAATTTTGTATAATTATGTTTGTGACAGAAATATTTACGACTATAATGAGCCAAGAATGTCTGTGTGTTCCCGCGCATGATGTCACTCCAAGTCGGCCAGCCCCCCTCATTAATACTCATGAACAGGTGATGTCCTCCACATGGACCCCCTCCCCTCATTAATAATCATGAGCGGGTAACGTCACTCCACATGTAGCACCCCCCCCCTCATTAAAAATAATGAGCAGGTAACGTCACTCCATGTCGAACAGCCCCCCACATTAATAATCATGAAGCGGTGACGTCTTCCAAATGGACATCCCCCGCCATTAATATTAATTATCGGGTGATATCACTCCACATGGGGGGGCGAGGCGCCTCCTCCCCCCTCCTCAGCATCAACGTGCAACCCTCACTACAAAGGCAGAACCCTCACGTCACGCAATCTCCGTAACGCTATTGAGACATAGAAGTAAAAAGGACATGATGAACAAGGGATTATAACCTTTAAATGAAATAGGTCTGTGTCACCGTGGCCTTACAAATTGCACACGAATTGATGCATTGAATATCACGTCGCGGTCTGCTTTTCGCTGCAAGTTTCAGATTTACTGAAATACACCCTTCCTTAGATCGGCAAAAGGCTAGTAGTGAGATAATAGCTGATATAAGTGCAAATAGTTAGAAAGAAAATACATAGTTGTCCTTGTGATATATAAACTAGAGAAGATATTAGAGTGATGTGAGCTACTACGAGAAGATGGCTAACCATAGATAGTTATAATAAACATAGTATGGATGTATGTTGAGATTCTTCTGCACCATACGTAACCAACCATGCTGTTAGCCATTTATGGTACCGGGAATTAAAGCGGCACACAGAGGTCGCACAATAACATTTAATTTATACAGTTTCTCAAATTGAATTTAGTGCATAGAGAAGATTTGTGAAATAGATTTTGTTTGTGATACAAGTCGTAAAAATACTGCTTTAAAAGGAATGTGTATATCAGTTTGGATTATCTGAACACATATAAATGGCATATTCAACACTTCTCCACATCAGTAGACCTTTGCCAGTACCATAATATAATAGGGGTTTTCCCCTTTTTTCTGGCAACAAAACTGAAACCTTTTTACAAGTGTAGAGGAGTAGGGGAGAGTAGTGGCGTCGCGTGCGCTGTCCGGCGCGCGATGACTTCACGGGACGTGGGGTCACGCGTGCTGGACAGTGCACATGACGTCACGTCTCCTAGGGTACTTAAGGGATACCCCGTGACGTAAGCGGGGTACTGTGGGAACGGGTAAAGTAAACAGGGTGAAGAGGGAACCAGGGATAGAGAGGGATCGAGTGGTGAGTCTGGGGAGAAGCCGGTGGTAGCTGTAGAGAAACCGGAGCTAGCCCCTGGGAGTTGTGTACCCTTGTGTATTATTGTAACAGCGAAAGCCCCTAACTTACCTCCGGTTCCGAGTACGTACGTCAGGAACTACTCAACAACTGGTGTCAGTAGTTTACACCGTCGCCACAATGTCTAAAGCGGGCGCACGACGTAAGAACCCACCGGCACATCACTTGGAGGGTGCCGAAGGCAAAGAGGAGGATCCAGCAGCGACCCCGGAGCCCGGGACCCCGGTGACGGTCCCCATGGAGAGGAGCGGGCCGGAGCGGGAGGAGTCGGCGGCGGGAAGTGCCAGCTCACCACCTCCGCCAGAGACGGAGAGCGTCCACGCAGCCCTGCTGCAGCAGGTCCTGCAGGCGGTGGGGCAGCTCACCGTCAGATTGGCCGAGGTGGAGGCGCGGACGCAGCTAACCGGCCCGCACTCGGGACGGGAGAAACCGTCAACCGCCATCGCTGAAACCACCGTCGTTTTCCCGGCGGCCGCTCCACCGGAAATGGCCGCCATTTTGGTTGCGACGCAGTCCGCGGCGGCCATATTGGCTCGGGAGCCATATGCGGCCGCTGCTACGGCTGCAACGCGGCGGACGGCGGCCATTGTTGCTGAGACGCCGCAAGTCGGCGCCATGGCTGCCATGGCAACCGCGACGCCGCGTCTCTCCACTGACGCGGCCAGGGTTTCTCGGCACACCGCGCCTGCGGGACCAGCCGCAGGCGACGACGTAGCTCCACATCAAGCTGCGCCCGCCGGGGGGGCCCCGGGTAAGTACGCGCGTGCCATCCTCCCCGGGCCGCCGGGGTGGGCAGCGGCAGCCGTCGCTGCCCCGTACATCGCCATGCCGCCGGAATGGGCCGCAGGTGCTGCCGCGGCTCCGCCCGTCGCCGCGCTCACGGGGCCGGCCACCGGCGATGCCGCGGCTCTGCACCTCGCCATGCCTGCGTCCCTTGTTGTGGATGCCGCCGCGGCTCCGTGTTACACCGCTGCGACTACGGTGTGGCCTGGGGAAGCCGCAATGCCGCCGCACCTCGCCGCATCGCGGGAAGTTGCCGCGGCTGCGGCCGCTGTCCCGCACCTCGCTGCGCCGGCGGGGTGGGCCGCGGGGGCCGCTGCAGGCCCGAATTATACCGCCGCATCTTCGGCGTGGCCCGTGGAGGCTGCAACGCCGTGGTCCCTCGCCGCGTCGCAGGAGGTTGCCGCGGCTGCGGCCGCTGTCCCGCACCTCGCTGCGCCGGCGGAGTGGGCCGCGGGGGCCGCTGCAGGCCCGAATTATACCGCCGCGTCTTCGGCGTGGCCCGTGGAGGCTGCAACGCCGTGGTCCCTCGCCGCGTCGTGGGAGGTTGCCGCGGCTACGGCCGCTGTCCCGCACTTCGCTGTGCCGGCGGGGTGGGCCACGGGGGCTGCTGCAGGCCCCAATTATACTGCCGCGTCTTCGGCGTGGCCCGTGGAGGCTGCAACGCCGTGGTCCCTCACCGCATCACGAGAGGTTGCCGCGGCTACGGCCGCTGTCCCGCACTTCGCTGCGCCGGCGGGGTGGGCCGCGGGGGCCCCTGCAGGCCCCAATTATACTGCCGCGTCTTCGGCGTGGCCCGTGGAGGCTGCAACGCCGTGGTCCCTCGCCGCGTCGCGGGACGACGCCGTGGCTTCGTACGCCGCCGCTGACAGGTGGGTTGCGAAAGCGGAGGCGCCTTCACACCTCGCTGCGTCTACGGCGTGGCCCATGAGGGCCGCAACTCTGCCGCACTTCACCGCGTCTACGGCGTGGCCCATGGGGGCCGCAACTCTGCCGCACTTCGCCGCGCCCGGGACATGGCCCGCGGGTGCCGCAACGCGGCCGCTGCTCGCTCCGTCTCCGGCGTGGCCGGGGGGTGCCGCAACACACCCGCCGTTTGCCACGTCTCCGGCGTGGCCCATGGGTGCCGCAACGCTGCCACCGCCGCACCACGTCACGTCCGCCGGGTGGCCCGCAGGTGTCGCTTGGCTTCCACACCTCGCGGTGCCGCGCGGCCAATTGCTGCGCCGGTTACCCGACGTCGCGCCGTTTGTCGCGAAAGGGGGCGACTGGTCGGCCTTCCAGGACCGGTTCGACGCGGCATACATGTCGGTCGGCTGGTCCATGGAGGAGGCCTTGCCGGTGCATCTGACCTGCTTGGACGAGAGAGCTCTGCAGGCCTTCAAGTCCATCCATCCGGCCAATCGGGCTACGCTCCCGGCGGCCTATATCCAAATGGCCAACGTTTTTGAGCCGCCGTCCTGCGCACAGCTAAAGTTCTCATTGCGGCGGCGGGAGGAGGGGGAACTGCCGCTGGCCTTCCGATGCTCGCTCCTGGCCCTGGCGCAGGCTGCATACCCTGACCTGTACGGCAGGGCACTTGATTCTATGGCCTTGGGGAAGCTGCTTGACCTGGCAAGGGAGCTAGGAATTGCTCTGTCGATCAACAATGATCGGCAGATCACATCCTTGGCGGTCGCCGAAAACATTCAGGCGCACCTCTCCCTCCGCCAACAGCCTCGGATGGCGGCGTGTGTGGGGGTCCCGGCGCCGGACGGGGGGGCCACCTCTCAGGGAGTGGACACTCTCGCGGCCCTGGCAATGCCCGATCGTCGAGGAAGGGGGGCGGGTGGTCGCAGTCCGGAGCAGCGGGGGCGGCCGGGACCTTCCCGTCCGCAGGAGGCGGCCATGGTGGCCTGCTTCTGCTGTGGTCAGCGGGGCCACATTGAGCGGGGCTGCCGGAATGCCCTGGGGGCCTTTGGAAAAGGGACTCCACCCTCGTTGGCATCGGATCCAGGGCCCCAGGCGAGTCGCGACGCATAATCTGCGCGGCCGCTCCCTTCACCTCATGCATCTAGCGGGGCTAGGGCCCATCGTCATGGGGTTGTCCTCGAAGGGTCGGGTGCACCATCGTCATCACCCCCTCAATGGCCCAGACAGACCCGCCACTGGGATGCGCTTGCGCATCGGATGGTGGCGGCAGCTGCCGGCTCCTCAGCGGTGGCAGGATATGTGCAAGGGGTGCACGTTCGCCTCCTGGTGGATACGGGGGCGTCGGCCACCATTATTTCTGAGGCCATTTTTGGGCTGCTACCCCGCAGCATGGGTCCGTTAAGGCCGGTTCGCGGGACTTGTGTCGCCGCGAACGGTGGCAGTTTGGGCATCTTGGGCCACGTTGTAGCGTCGGTTCGGGTTGACGAGATTGAGTTGGCCGGGCCTATTTTGGTCTCCAGGACCTTGGCAGTGCCATGCCTCTTGGGGACCGACTTTTTGTCTAGGATGCCCATCCGAATTCTCGTTGACCAGGGCTGTGTGGAAATGCCGTCAGGGAGGCGGCTGCCATTCCTACAAACGCCTACCGTCCTGTCTCCCTTGGTCGCCGATGTACGGGCCTTGAATAAAGCGCCGGTTACCGTACCGCCGGCGTCACAAATCCTGCTACCCTTTAGGTTGCGCAAACCGCTCGAAATGGGCTCCACGGAGACGGGTATCCTCCTGTCCCCGTCAAGCTACTTTTCAAGGACGAAAGGGTTGGTGGGCGCCTTGACAGCCGTGTCGGGGGGTCAGGACCTTTTTTTGCAGGTCCTCAATTCGGGACCCGTGCCGGTCGTAGTCCCGGCCGGCGCCGTCCTGGCGCACGCGACCCCGGCTCCTCCCCGACGCATCATGGATCGCCACGTTGTGCGACGAGAATGCCTCGTTGTCCTCCGGGGAACGTTGGCAACTCCACGACCTCATCGAGTGGTTCACCGATGTGTTCAGCCAAAGTAAGTTTGATCTGGGTCGCACTACTCTTTTGGACCACCACATAGACACGGGCGACGCGGCCCCTATTCGACTTAATTCCCACCGCTTTAGCCCAGCGGAAAAAGATCATGTCCGCTCGGCTGTCGACGAAATGTTGGCGGCGGACATCATCTCCCCATCTACTAGCCCTTGGGGTGCCCCCATTGTGCTAGTCAAGAAATGGGACGGGAGTCTTCGGTTCTGCGTCGATTTCCGTAGATTGAACAAGATCTCGGTGGCTGATGCATATCCATTTCCTCGCATGGATGATTCCCTGGATGCCCTCTCGGGTGCGTGGTTCTTTTCGACTTTAGATTTGCTCTCCGGCTTCTGGCAATTACCACTGGATGAGGCCTCTAGACCCAAGACAGCGTTCCGCACGCCCCAGGGGTTGTTCGAGTTCAATCGGCTTCCTATGGGTCTCCATTCGGCCCCGGCCACCTTCCAGCGTCTCATGGAGATGGTCTTGGTGGGGCTGCAGTGGGAGTCTTGTCTAATCTACTTGGATGACGTTATTGTTTTTGGCCGTACGTTTGGCGAGCACTTGCAACACCTTGAGGCGGTGTTCGTCAAAGTGCGTGCTGCTCGCTTGAAATTCAAACCCCAGAAATACCACTTGCTACAACCATCGGTGAAGTATTTGGGACACATTGTTAGCACGTCAGGTGTCGCCATAAACCTGGATAAAACGGCTTGTGTCCGGACGTGGCCGACTCCCACATCTGTCGCAGAGGTACGTAGCTTCGTTGGCTTCGCATCGTACTATCGCCGGTTTGTACGCGATGATTTTGCGACAATTGCGAAGCCACTGCACGCCCTTTCCGCCAAAGGCCAAAGGTTTCACTGGGGCGCGGAGGAGGAGGCGGCTTTTGCGGCGCTTCGCACGGCCTTGGCGGATGCGCCGCCCTTGGGGTACCCGGATTTTTCGAAACCCTTCCTGCTCGATACCGATGCCAGCGACACGGGAATTGGGGCTGTCCTGGCCCAGGTGGTCGATGGGGTTGAGAGGATGGTAGCCTATGGCAGTCGCGTTCTGTCCCCGACGGAACAGCGATATTGTGTGACCCGGAGGGAGCTTTTGGCCATAGTTTATTTTGTTCAGTTGTATAGACCCTATTTGTACAGTAGGCTGTTTACGGTCCGAACCGACCACGCGGCCCTGCAATATTCGCTGAAGATTAGTCAGCCCTCGGGTCAGCTGTCTCGCTGGCTCGAAGTGCTCCAGGATTACCCCTTTGATGTAATCCACAGGAAGGGGACACAGCATGGAAATGCGAATGGTTTATCCCAATTGGGTCGAGGCTCAAAAGAAAGCCGTCCCTTGGTGTGGACCAATCAGTTTCAAGGACAATGCATATATTATCATAGTGTGTTTTTGTTTGCATTTGACTGCAAGTATTGTGGTTAATGCAGACATGAATCCTTGTAAAAAGGTTTCAGTTTTGTTGCCAGAAAAAAGGGGAAAAACCCTATTATTACTTCTCCACATGACAATTTATTTTGGCTATGTCGGGTGGTATAAGGCCTTATCACAGAAAATTGGCCAGATCATTGTGACCCAACCGAAGAATCAATCATGAATCAGAACATTGGCTGCATAAACCTACTATGCATTATAAGTAAAAAAAACATATCGTTTAGTGACAGTGCAATTTATTCTTTCTGTATATATAGTGACATAAGTGGTTTACGTTTAACGATATTATTGTATATACTTATATTTAATTTGGATAATATAACATTATTTTGTTACATTTATTATTTTATTGTTTAAATAATTAAATTAGTGAAAGCATTAAAATAAAATGTATAGATGGCATTTGTTTCCCCATTGTTAGGTCATTATGCCAGCGCACAATGATCAAGACTCATTGTTACCGATACTCTACCTGCTTGCCAGAGATGTGGTTCATGTCATCTACAATCTCTTACCCATGGGAATGTCCGCAAACTTCTCATCCATAACAATCTTGGGAGGTGGTCCCATATTGGAGCGGCCTTAAAAAGTACAACGTGACATTTTTTAAAGCATCGAAACTACATACATTGGGTGACTATTATTGCATAACTGACAATTATTACACACTCATGTTTTGAGCATTTTATATGTATATACATCTTCATGTTATTGGCAAAATATTTTTTTGCTTTCTGGATGGCAGGGAGTAAAACGCATTTGAAGTAAACTTCTGTAAATTCCATGGAAAACAAAAACAAACAACACAACGGACAATGGCACAACAGGAAATGTTGGTATAGCCAAATTCGAAACCGTGACTTCAATATTACCAGCTTGCTTCTCTCGCTTGGCATCAGCCCCCAATGTCACATAACCTCATAATTAACAAAAAAAATCTCCGCACAGTCAATAACACTGTGGCCTTATATAATAGACGACGTTTTGGGTAATTGGCACTTATCCTTTGTATGTAAATATAGATGCCTAAGAGATAGAATGGATAATAGACATCGGAGATGTCAGTTGTCTAAACTTTCCAAAATATTGTAGCATGAGCCTGCCATAGGCAGCATGTCATTCATGCTGCCAGTTGATACTGGTAGGAACCTCCTGGTTACACCAGCCCACAGGGGATTATTGTGTCCGTCTGTCCGTCGTGCATCCAAAAATGGGAGAGGTGGGGCTGGGTGGAGAGGGCAGGGTGGGGAGGAGCTGGGTGGGGAGGGTGGGGAGGGGCTGGGTGGGGCTGGGTGGGGGGTGGGAGGGGTTGGGTGGGGAGGGGCTGGTCACCCCGTGGTGCCCTTATAAAACTCAACGTTTAACCTACTCACGCCGGCTTGTGCCCGCCCTCACAGTCGGCCATATTTGTGGAATACACCACGCTGCCGTTGACCCTGGCCATTGACCGAGCAACCCAACGTTCGTACCAGCTCCCTCCGCAGGAATGTGTTCCTTCTCTTCTATTTCCCTCTCACCACCTCTCCAATGCTTTATACTTATCTCTTCAAAGCTTATTTTTCACTCCATACCCCTATCGTGCCATGTTTGCTCCTCTCTCAATACATCTCTGCTGAGCCTCTCTCTGCTTCTCTCAGTCATACATCTCAGATCTCAGTCCACACATCTGCTCCACGTGAACAGCATTAACTCGTGTAATTGGCCATCATATGACGGGTATATTCACGTCGTAAGCAATCCAGTGTTTCTTGACTATGTCGATTGTGCCATCTCTGCTGTCTTTCTCTGTTTAATCGACGTCTTATTTAATATGCAGACTATTCTGCATTCATCTGAATGAAATCTAAATTACGTATGTGATGTGCCGAATGTAATGTACTCTTTCTGAGAGTAATTTATTGCAAACCTGGAAAAAATTTACGATTGTAAATCACGATTTAAAGCTTTCGTGACTGCAGGAATTCATCTTCTTGGTTTTTTCGGTAAAGTCACATTCAGACGCTGTCGCCTCGACAGACCTGGTTTCACCTGAAGACGGCTGCCTGCGTTGTGGCCGAAACGTCGTGAGAATTATTTTATTATGTTTTATTATTTTTATTATTTTATTACTTCCCTTCTACGTGACTTTACCGAAAAAACCAAGAAGATTGTAAATCACCTTTATCGTAGCATTACCTTTCTATCAGGATGAAAGTAAACGAAATGTTTCAATCAAAAGTTCCTTTTACCAAAATGGATTTGCGCTCAGGTACAATTACACTAACCTCTGCTGCTGTAACTTCTTATAATGCTAAACGAATTCTGTCTAGAACTAGCTTAGCTCTTATCTCAGAGAAAATCAGACTTACGCGCACCGAACTAGATCAGTTAGACAAGACACTCTACAAATCACACTTATCTTTGACTGCAACAATGTTCACATCGGATTGGGAACATGTAGACAAAATGACTGCCTCTTCAGCTGCCGCTATGTCGACCAAATGTAAGGACAACTTGATTTCCAAATTCAACCGCCTCTCAAACAAGAGACCGGACCCACACACTGAAAAGCTAGACGTTAACAAAGTTGTAATTAATCGCAATAACAGTTCTACTTCTGATGGTCTGAAATCCGTTTTAGCTAAAGGAATAAACTTTGCAGTCACACCTAGACACATACCAGTTAATGATATCATTGCCCGAGTAGATGTGGCTCTCAAGGGCCTGAGTCACATCGCTGCAGACGTAGCAAGATCTGAAATCGCTGCAACCCTCAAAAACGCTAAGATGCCAGCTAGCAACATCAGTAAAGATGAGCGTTTTGAATTAGCTCAATTAAAAAAGAGGGATGACATTGTCATCCTCTCAGCCGACAAAGGCAATGCCACTGTCATCATGGACAAAATAGAATACAACAACAAAATTCAAGAACTACTCTAAGATGGCAGCTATACAAAAATAAAAAGAGACCCCACCAACAGCCTCGTCACTAAAACCAAAAACATCATTTCTGCTTCAACCGCATTAATTGATCAGACCAAACAGTTCTCGTTGAAACCTTCTGCAGCCAGGCCACCAAGATTATACGGCTTACCAAAGATACATAAAGAAGATATACCTCTTCGTCCCATTGTCTCTACTATCAACTCCCCCACATACAAACTGGCTCGTTTTTTGTCTGAAATGCTACGGCCTTTCACTGGAAAAACCACCTCTGCGGTACTAAACTCTACCGACCTGGTATCGACAATCAAAGTGATTTCCCTGTCCCCAGACGACCTGCTTGTCAGTTTTGATGTGGTTTCCTTATTCACCAAAGTTCCTGTACCTGACACCATCGCAATCATTGAAGACTTGGTTCATCAAGGACTGAATACTG
>CM025633.2:13132971-13152431 GCA_014621495.2 Entosphenus tridentatus | reverse complement strand
GTTGCTTCCTCTTAGTATCTTTCACACTGTATAATAACAAATAGTTTTAAAAATGTATATGCTTAATACAATGTACAAAGTAATATATAGTATCGTAATTGTATAGTGAATATACAGCAGTGTGATATACATTAGGGTGGGTATAATAATACATAGTGTAATATTACAATGGATAAGGTATAGGGTGGTTTATAGCAATACAGTATATAATTTAATGTTTGGGTTTGCCTTTGGCAGTATATAGTACGGTGTAGACTCGTGCGATGTAAGAGAATAAAGTTTAGATGGAAGCATATTATATTTTTTACGACGTAGAATTGTAATGTATTACTTACTGTTAGTAACTCAGCTTATTGTAGAGTATGTTTAGTATAATGATGATACTATGTAGTTTATACTTTAGTTGTTTACGTGGTGGTTTTAGTTACTGCAGCTACATACTATTAACACTTCTTCCCTTTATTAATGCTACCCCTATCCCCTCCCTGTGATGCTGCTAATCCTGCATCATGCACGGGGACAAGTAGTACTAATCACATACTGCATTTCCCATAAATATGCTAAATTCCTCTTGATATGCAAATCATTTTGTTAAGGCGCCCCCCCTTCCCCCACCCCTTTCAACCCAGTTTATATATATGCTCCAAGCACGTGTGCTGTTTAATTCAGATGCTGTCGCCTCGACAGACCTGGTTTCACCTGAGGACGGCTGCTTGCGTTGTGGCCGAAACGTTGTGAGAATGATTTTATTATGTTTTATTTTTATTATTTTATTACTTCCCTTCTACGTGACTTTACCGAAAGAACCAAGAAGAAGATCGTAATTGTATAGTGAATATACAGCAGTGTGATATACAGTAGGGTGGGTAGAATAATACATAGTGTAATGTTACAATGTATAAGGTATAGGGTGGTGTATAGTAATACAGTATATAATTTAATGTTGGGTTTGTCTATGGCTGTATATAGTACGGGGTAGACCCGTGTGATGTAACAGAATAAAGTTTAGCTGGAAGCATATTATATTTTTTGCGACATAGAATTGTAATGTATTACTTACTGTTAGTAGCTCAGCTTATTGGAGAGTATATTTAGTATACTGATGATACTATGTAGTTTATACTTTAGTTGTTTACGTCGTGGTTTAGTTACTGCAGCTACATACTATTAACATTCCTTCCCTTTATTAATGCTACCCCTATCCCCTCCCTTTGATGCTGCTAATCCTAATGCACGGGCATAATATGACTTTAAATCCCCCGCCCACCTCCTACGCATTTCCCAAGTAGTACTAATCGCATATCTGCATTTCCCATAAATATGCTAAATTATTCTTGATATGCAAATTATTTTGTCAAGGCGCTCTTCCCCCTCCCCCCTCCATCTCAGCTTAAATAGACGCTCCAAGCCTGGGGTGTGTCATTCAGACTCTGTCTTCTCGACAGACCAGTTCTTCACCTGAGGACGGCTGCTTGCGTTGTGGCCGAAACGTCGTGAGGATTATTTTATGTTTTATTTTTATTATTTCCATTCTACATGACTTTACCGAAATAACCAAGAAGATGAATTTTAAAAAAAGTTACTATTATTGATCGGACGGGGAGAGGTCGTGGTCACTCATTTTCACAAATGTCACTATCAGTGCGAGGAAAATAAATCAGATCTCAGGCCACACATCTCCTGTGTGGACTGAGATCTGTTGAGTTGAAATTAAAAGTGATTCTGCTTCTTTATTTAAATTTATGTTCGATGTCCAACAAAAAAACCGTCACACAAATTAACTGAATAGAATACTCATTACTTATTATACTGTAATGGTGTTCGTTTCTTAATCTGTTTGTTCTGGTGAGGGTCACGGTGGCAGCAAGTTGAGCAGGGCGGTTCAGACCTCCCTTTCCCTGGTGACAGACTCGAGCTCTCCCTGGGGAATTTCCAGGTGTTCCCAGGCAAGCCGAGCGAGATAGTTCCGCCAGCGTGTCCTGGGCCAGCCCGGGGTCTTCACCCAGTGGTACGTGCCTGGTAAGTTCCAAGTGGAGTCTATTGGGGGTGTTGTGTATATGCCCCTTTTTCCAAAAATTAATATTAAGAATAATTCGGCCAATAATTTTTTTTGGTTCACATAGTCACTCGGAAGCGCAAACACCCATTTCCCCACCTCTGCGAGCAGCTGCTCAGACACGCTAGCAACAAAAGGCCAGAGGGCAGGAGATGAACCATAAATCGTCATAAACCCTCCCCGTATACACACACAGAGAGAGGGGGGGAAATCGCAAATGGGGTTAAAACAGTCACCTCTACTTCAAAAGGCCCCCACAATACAGACAGTAGGCGCCATGAGACATATATAATAAAAAAATGTTGTAACGGTTAAAAGTAAAAAAATTGGCAACAGGAAAAGCAAACAGACGGGTTTTGAGCCATATTAGTTAAACAAAGTTACCAACTTAGCCACGAAGATTAAGCAAACATTATCTATCCTCATCCTCACTCTAATTAAAGACACACGCACAAGCCGGGGTGCAGGATTACAGTGTGCTCTGGAGAGGGAGCCCCGACCGCCTTTGTCTTCCCGCACCACGGATAGCAAGAGTTGCACACACAAGCAAATAACATCTCCCCATAAAGAAATCAAACCACGATGGAAATACTGTGAACACGGCTACAACATACCTTGAATCACTTACAATCAAATACAATAATACTGTAAGCAGTAAAGTGAGTCTCATGTTAACTTCCAAACAGAAAACGAACAACTTAAAGCTGTGTGAGACAGGATAACGCCCAGAGCGAGGGAAGGGATTATATAACTCGTTTAACGCGTAGGCTTTCGCGACCAATATTATTCATAATCTAAACCCAAAAACGTTGACTATGATTATGTAATTCTCGGTGCGAACGCGAATCATCAGTCTGATTTTAGTCTGATGACTCATCTGTGACGCCGTTTCGCGAGGAAGACCCCCCCCTCCCTCTTTCCTGGTTAATTATTACGGACAGCTGCTTCGCTTGAAGAACTTTATTCCTCTAATAAATCGCACACACACGGACACACACGGATGCAGCCAAAACCACAAAGGATGTCCGGTCGTTTGAAGACATCGCAGAAGCTGAGTGGTTTTTCCAGATATATATCAGACACGACCATCGGAGACGATCGGAGATCGTTGGAGCTCATCGGAGCTCTGCTCATCACCTCCAACGGAGGAGCTCTCTCATCACCCAGAATGGCGATGCTCGCTGAGTAGCGACGTGCTAAGCCAAGCCGAGGTCTGCACCACCTAAGAAGAATCGCTACACCGAGCTGCCGAGGTGCGAGTGAAACTGACGGAGATTCCAGTTATTCTCGAGCCAACGAAGACACCCAATGTCAACCCAGCAACGAACGAGAGCATCGTTCATCGTCAGAGCGACAACAAGCAATCAACCTGGAGAAAAGGGCGGAAATCGCCAAGTATCGATCAAGCGAACACCCGCTGAGAACTGACTCGTCATCCCGCAGTAGAGGAGCTGCGCGCTATCCAACGACAGAATCATCGCGCACCACAACGGCAAGTGTCATGCCGACGCCACTCATCTAGCAGTGGAGAGAGAGTGTGCCCGAGCACAAGTGCCAGCCTGCCAGCGCACAAGTGAACGAGTACCGCCGCGCTGTCAGAGCTACAGAGTACGAGTGCCAGCGCCGAAGCGCCGCCAAGTGCCGACAAGCACCACCCGGGCGCCATCAAGCGCCAAGCGACCGAGCCTCTTCGAGGACATCGTGCCAACGCCGCTCAATCTAACTGTGGAGAGAGAAAGCCGGCGACGGGCTCGCTGCGGCCACTCCCAAGCGAGAGGGAACCTCTGAAGAGCTGGTTGTATACCCCTCCCCCACCCCACAAACTCCGACACAGCGCCCTGCCTCTGCTTAAAACAATAATTATCAAGGGAACAATACAACGCAGACACAACACGCACACGAATAAGACTATTTCAAAAAGTTATCTTTGTGTTTCGAAAAGGGTTGCCATTTCAAGGTGGTGCGTTCAATATCAACTGATCGTGAAAAGCAGTTGCTGCCCATCGAGTTACATGAACAAGAAGTGTTTTAGTCATTTATTTTCGTTAATTGCATAATCTTGCCGATGAATATATTGACGTATGCTTTCGCCTTTGCATATTAGAGTGTCATATGTTTGTTTAGAATGAAAATTTCTTAACACAAAGTGGTTGAGTGTTTCTTTCCAAGTCCATGCAAAACTCTTATTTATAAGAACTGTATCCTGCGTTGAGATATGAATTTGGAGACCTAACATAACATAAACACACTAAGATAATCAATAAATGTTTAATCAAAGATAATAGTTTTTTCCTGATTGATAGGCTAAGCCTAATTATCATAACTGTATACATTAAGATAATCGCACGCATTCACATAAATTAATACGATTACCCCGTGATTATCATAATTTATGCATATAATTACATACATTCGCATCATTTCCGCGAATTATGCATTTTTCCAAATTGTATTAATTTTTATTATTTTTATAAAAATGTCATAATCCGACATATACAACAGGGGGCATCCTTACCAGGTGCCAAAACCACGTCAACTGGCTTCTCTCAATCTAGAGCAGCAGCAGCTTGACTTTGAGGCTTTCTAGTTTACCGAGCTCCTCACCCGATCACGGATGGTGAGCCCAGCAGCCCTGCGGAAAAACCTAATTTCGGCCCCTTGTACCCGCGATCTCATCCTTTCGGTCAATTCCCAAAGCTGACTATAGATGAGGGTGGAAATGTAGATCGACCTGTAAACCGAGAGTTTTGTTCGAGAACTCAGCTCCTGCTTCACTACCATGGAACAGTACAGTTCCCGCAACATTGATGACACTGCACTGATCCTCCAGTCGATCTCCCGTTCCCACTTACCATCAATCGCAAAAGAGACCCTGAGGTACTTAAACTCCTCCACTAAAGGCAGCTCTTCCCTCCTCACCTGGACAAAACAATCCACCATCTCACGGGAATGAACCAAGACCTCACATTTGGAGATGCTGATCCTCATCCCAGCCGCTTCACACTCGGCATCAAACCATTCAAGTGCACGCTGGACATCACACACTGACAAGGCAAAGAGGACGTCATCTGCAAAAAGCAGCGACGCCATCTTCATGCCCCTGTACTGGATACTCTCTATTCCTCGGCTGCGCCTTGATATCCTGTCCATGAAAATCACAAACAAAAGTGGAGACAAGACGCACCCTTGGCGGAGTCCAACACCCATGTATGTATTAATGTATGAGCGCTCTTGCTGATTTAAGAGCAAGAATACGGACACAGCTTTAGAGGGACCGGATAGCTCACAAAAGCGTCACCGGTACATCATACTCCTGCAGTACCTCCCACAAGACAATGCTGGGAACATGATCATATGCTTCCTCTAAATCTACAATGCAGAGGTAGACTGGAGAAACACACTCCCATGACCCCTCACATATCTGTGAGAGGGAAAAGAGCTGGTCCATTGTTCCACGACCATGACGAGAACCGCATTGTTCCTCCTGAATCTGAGGCTCAACCACCAGGCAAAGCCTCTTCTCCAGCACTCTGGAATAGGCTTTACCTGGGACGCTGAGGTGTGTGATTCGTCTGTAGTTGGAGCACACCCTCTGGTCCCCTTTTTTAAATGGGAACCACGACCTCAGTTTGCCAGTCCAGATGTACTGTACCCACCTTGCATTGACAATTGAAGAGGTGTGTTAACTACGACACTTCTACACTGTCCAGCGCTTTGAACTCTGGGCAAATCTCGTCCACCCCAGCAGCGTTGCCGCTATGAAGGGCCTCGACCACCGCAGCAACTTCAGCAATCGTGATGGATCTGACTCCCCCAGCTGTTACCAGGGCTGCCTCCTGAAAGGAAGGCATTTCCACCAATGCTATGCTACCCTTACTGAAAACAGCCTAGGCCACGTCCCGTCAATCCCTCCTGAGGCATCGGATAGTTTGCCAGAACATCTTTGAGGCTGCCCGGTAATCCCCCTTCATGGCCTCTCCAAACTCCTCCTATGTCCGGGCTGCCGCTTCCACAACTGCTGCCCTCTTGACAAGCCAGTACTTTTCAATTGAGTCGGGAGACCTTTTTCCCAGCATAGCTTGGAAAGCCTCCTTCTTCCCCTTGACAGCTTCCCTCACCACCGGTGTCCACCAGTGGGTCCTAGGTTTGCTGCCATGAGAGGCACCAACTGCCTTCAGCTGCATCCACAATCGAGGTCCTGAACATCATCCACTCGGACTCAATGTCCACAATCTCCCCTAAAGTGCAGGAGAAGTTTTCCCGGAGGTGGAAGTTGAAATTTTTCTGCACTAGGTCTTCCGCCAGATGTTTTCACATTTATCTGGTCAGTGCCTCAACTTACCACCAGGTGGTGATCAGATGACCGCTCTGGCCCTCTCTTCACCCAAGTGTCCAGAACATACGGCCTTAGGTCCGATGATACAACTATAAAATCAATCATTGACCCTTGGCCCAAGGTGCTCTAGTACCAAGTACACTTACGAGCATCCTTATGTTCGAACATAGTGTTTGTTATTGATATTCTGTGACTAGCGCAGAATTTAAATAACATCTCACCATTCGGGTTCAGATCAGGGGGGGGCATTCCTCCCCATCACACCTCTCCAGGTATCTCCATAATTCCCCACGTGAACATTGAAGTCGCCGAGTAAGACTATGGAGTCGGTAGGCGGCACTCTTTCGAGTCCTGCATCCACCGTCAACAAGAAGGCTGAATACTGAACTGCTGTTTTGTGCATAATTACAGACAATAGTTAGAGTTTTCCTTTCTGAGATCCGAAGTCTCATTGAGGTGACCCTCTCATCCACTGGGACAAACTCCAACTGAACAGCACTCAGCCGGGGGCTTGTGAGTATCCCCACAACCGCCCGGGGCCTCTCACCAGGGTTTACTCGGGAAGAGGAGACCGCCCCCGATCGAGAAGTTTCATTCCAGTGCCAATGCTGTGTGGGGAGGTGAGACTGACGATATATAATCGGTACCTTTCCACCTCCTCCACCAGCTCTGGGTCCTCCCCCCTGCCAGTGACATGACATTCCATGGCCCAATAGCTAGTGTCCATCACCAAGGTCCAGTTTGTCTGAGACCATCCTTCTCCCTGCCATATTGGCATCACACCCACCCCTCACCCTTCGTCCTACAGATGGTGGGCCCACAGGATGGCACCACGTAGCCATTTTGGGCTGGGCCCAACCGGGTTACGTGGGTCACTTTCCAGAGAACACTACCCCCAAGGCCTGGTCTGGACAAAGTTCTTTGATTTTGTATTTAACCATTCATGAGGGGCTTTTCTTGGACCGTTATTTGTATGGAACCTCCTCCCAGACTTGTTCGCCAAGGGAGACCCTACCAGGAGTAAAAGACTGCAGGCGACATAGCTTTGAATACAAAAACCCACCAACATGATAAGGTTACAATCCTTCAGTGGGTCTGTAACGATGTGTAAGACGAAAAGATACAATCCAAAAACAGGGGCACACTTGGCGCTGGTATAATTTTGGAGAAAATTATTTTTCTTGTGACAAACAAATAATTAGTGACAATTTTAATAAGCCTTTCATGAAAAATAAATTTTGTTTAAAATAACTTGCATGAAAATCCACGTAAGCCTACCCAACGCTACACACAGCGTACAGAGTGTCAGGTGTTAGGCACAGATCAGCAAAACTGTATAATGTATAATGAGCGCATCATCATGTGGAGAGGTCTGGAGATGTAGGGAGTGAGAAATATGTAATGCATATGGAATGCAATGCAACGCAGAGTCGGCTAACACAGTTAACGCATAGCCTTGTTGATTACGTTGCATTGCATTACATTTCCCAAATTTGCTTAGTTTGTTTTCTCAACCTGCCTATTTCGCTCTCTAAAAAAATACCAGGCTCTCATAGGTCCATTCGTCCTTTCTCTCCCCCGGCCGCTTCGGGGTGGATTTCCACACAACTCTCTCTAAAAATTTACCAGACTTGCTGGGTCTTTCTCTCCCCCTGCCGCCGCAGGGTGGATTTCCACACAGCTCTCTCATTGACATGCTAATTTCTCTCCCCCGGCCGCTTCGGAGTGGTTTTCCACACAGCTCTAATTTAGAAATCTTTGGAGAATGTAATCAACTAGGTTATGCATTAACTGTATGTTAAGTTTGTTTTCTCAAACTGCCTATTTCTCTCTCTAAAAAAATACCAAGCTCTCATAGGTCCATTCGCTCTTTCTCTCCCCCGGCCGCCACGGGGTGGAGTTCCACACAGCTCTCTCATTGACATGCTAATTTCTCTACACCAGCAGACCCACCTCTCTCCCTGCCCCCCACCCCACTCTCTCTATTTAAGGCCACGACACAGGTCACTATACATAAATAGCAATTACTTATTTAGTGAGTCATTCTGAGACACTATTTAGGAGGCAATAACATTTATTTCACACTTACGTAATACCATTACACACGGGTCTAAATACACATATTCTCACTCTTTTTACGCATAGGACTACAACACACCTATTCTCACTCTTGTTACGGGACAATCTATAATCGGGACAGCGCAGCCACGTGCTGCCTGCCCACGATGTCGAAGACGGGGACGAAGATGTAGACGTAGCTCTTGGGTTACTCTTCACACTAGACAGCCCAGATATGTGATCAGGGTGTCTCTTTTATCCCTCTCCGTGTGGCCTGGCTCCACCCTAGGCCACGCCCTACATATAGAACTTCCCAACGGTTCCAGGCTACACCGCACCTGTTCCCTCTCTGGCTCCACCTTCAACCACACTCCTATCGAGAACTCTCCAAACGTACTCAGCTACTCCCCCCCGTGCAAACCTCATTCACCTTTGGCCCATATTACATGTCCTCAGATAACCCCTACCAGCCAACCGCCCCCCACCACACTCTTACAGTGGCGTACTCTGTGATGATTCCCTGCGGCGCTGGTGGAGGCTGCAATCCCCTACTCCTGCTAGCACCCAATACCATGCCCCTGGTAACCCACTGCATGGTACTGCATGGTGTGTTAGCTTCTGCACCTGTTTCACGCCACTTGGCGCTACACGCCGTAGTGATCCATTTAATATCACTACACCTGTACTCAGACAATAACATGCACTATTTTATTGCACACAAACGACATGAGGTACAAGAATAGGTATGCATAATTTGCAGGCATAATCTACATTACCATATGAATAACCCAACTGGCAATGGTTACCCATTGTAATTTATATGCAATCATTAACCCCCCCCCCCTTCGCACGTGAAGGGCTCACAAGTGACGTAATCACATATATCCCTCTATTTAAGGAACGAAACAGGATTTATCCACAAATCTGGCTATCGCCTGATGAAGCTAGTTATAATTACTGGCGAAACATCGTTCTCAGATTGTAAATGTTGTGAATTTGCTCTCCAACACACCAGTATGCTGTACTTGTAGTGAATTGGCATGTTCTGTTTATGTGACAAACCTTACTAATTGACTGTGTCGGGTAGTGGCGGGTTTAACGACACATTTCTATTTACGCGATCTAACCCAAAAAAACCTATATTATGGATGATATTGGTCGCAAAAGCGTATGTGTTAAAGAGAGTGAAGTGGAAACTATGTGTGGAAATGTGTGAGTGTTGGAGTGAAAAAAGCAGGGACACAGCATGGCCACAATATATGCAGCAAAATGTTGCATGTCGCTATGGTGGCGGCTTATGCCTCCATGTTGGGGCATGCGGTTGTGCTTTCGCAACGTTGTCCCCACCTGAAGAAGGACGCTTGTGTTGCGCCCGAAACGTCATGATTTAATCTAGTTGTTTTCATTTATTTTATTTTATTCTTTACCTACGTAACTTTACCGAAAAAAACAAAGAGCATGAATTAAGGTTTGATAAAATGTTCAAACCTAACAAGGTGGAATACGGGCAGTCCTCAACTTACGATCGAGTTCAGTTCCTGAGACCCTTTCATAAGCCGAATGGTTCGTAAGTCGGTATAGTGTAATATATATATATATTATAGTAAAATAAAGTAACATAAATAGAAACAAAAACCTGTATAAGTTTTACTTACCTTGACGTCCGATGCTGGATTGCTTGTTGGAAGCGGTGTAATGAGTCCCCACAATTGTGCACACACCCACGACGACACACGTGCGCAAGCACACAAAGACAAAGACGCACACACCGACGATCCCCCGTGTACCCTTAACAGACTGTTGGGGCAAGTAGTGTTAGCAAGCAGCGCCTATAAAAGCCGGCACACGAGGGGGTGGGTGGCTCGCACCATACCCGGCCATCTTTGACTCCCCAGTAGCGATGTTTACTCACCGCACCAGGTACCCATTTGAGCTAAGTCGACCTCGGGGAGGCCCAGGACCAATTTAGATAATAGTTACTGGTGTCAGTAATGAGCGGGAATCGAACTCGGGTCAACGGGTTGATAGGGCGCCATCATTTCACTACCGCTCCTCACAAACACACACGGAGGCACATGCGCACACGCTTTCACCCACTCACTTTCACACACGCGTGCGCAGACACACATACACACTCACTCCCAGCGAAAGGCTAACTCATAAGGGTCCGTCCATAAATGACGTCACGCGATTTTGGACGATTTTTAACCCCCCCCCCCTCGTCACACGGCGTCACAAAAAGTCAGACCCCCCCTCAAATATGACGTCACAAAGCTCTGCCTCCCCCCCCCAAAAGAAAACATGCTTCAAATCGCTTTAAACTATTGTCATTGTAGTGCATATTTAATGTGGCGCTGCACTCTGATGTTGTAGGAAAAACATTTATTTAAAAGTCTATTTAATAAAGTAGAACGTGTTGTCTATTTTATTTAAAGTTGCGCATTTTGATGTGACGTCACATTTCTCCCCCCCCCCCCGTCACACATCGTCACAAATGTCTAACCCCCCCCAGGTGCGTGATGTCATTTATGAACGGCCCCTAACATCTCACAGTGGATCGCTCCGCTGAACAAAATAGTTCCGCGGTTCAGTTTGCAAGCACGAGTTAACGTTTTAATTCATTGTTAAATAAAAAAAAGTATTTCATGGAAGCTGCGGGTGTTGGTAAGTCGAGGACTGCCTGTATATCGGGAAAATGCAAGAACAATTATTTAATACTCCATCGTGGAGAAATGTATATTGTATCAAAGATGAATTTTCAACCAAAACATGTAAATGATAAAAGTAGAAACATTCAGGAAATGGGAATGATTCATCATGTAACTCACCATCGCATGTTTAACATACCGTCTGTGACAATAAATGAGATATGTTTATTTTGATTCCATGGTATTCGAAGGCGTTGTTGTTGTTGTTTGTATGAATTGATTAATGCCACCACTTGCAGAAGTGCTTCTCCAGTATTGGTACCAGGGCTTTCTTCAAATTCTGAAGAATATAGAAATATTCGTTTACTCTATCAAATTTACTAAATACCACCTCATTATCTCTTTAAACTGTCTTGATTTGTATATTTTGTGTAAATCTACGTTTATTCGTTGTTATACTGACTTTTAAAAGTTTTCAAAGACGTTAATTTTTGTATTTTTCACAACATAAATTAATTCTGTAACCTGATTATATTCTAAAGCAGAATAACACTTACCAAGGCATGAGCTATGCTGCTGATGTATTGCTGAATAAAACATGCATTTGTATAAATTTTTATGCGAAATGTCATCGTGGACTGTTAACACATACACACTGATACACACGCTGGCATTTATTGGCAAACGGCGGTCATTGGTTTTGTATTAAGTGGTGTGTGTATGTATGTACAGTAAGTCCTTACAGTTCTTCCATTCGAGAACGCTGTTTGTACAACGCAGAACACGCATGTTATAATGCAGAACATGATCATTCTAATGCGGTTTCTGAGTGGTCGACAGCGAACTATTTTGAGCTGCGCTGTAATATTATAAAAGCTGACATGAAGTAAAAGTGGGCATGTTATGGATCGCGAATTATGATCCATAACATCGATTCTGCCACACAACATCGATTATGCCCCGTCAATTCGGACATGTACATTTTCTTGTTTTTTTCGGTAAAGTCACGTAGAAGGGAAGTAATAAAATAATAAAAATAAAACATAATAAAATAATTCTCACGACGTTGTGGCCGAAACGTGAGAATTATTTTATTATGTTTTATTTTTATTATTTTATTACTTCCCTTCTACGTGACTTTACCGAAAAAACCAAGAAGATGAATCCCTGCAGTCACGAAAGCTTTAAATAGAAAAATATGTCAATTTGTCAAGAAGATCCTTGGAGGCATGGATGCATCCATTTTTGTAGAAATAGAGATGTATTTCTAACTGAATGTATTTACAGTTCCGAGTGTAACAACCGTCACACTCGTGATTACTATCTTCAGCCCCGATGGTTTCCACCAAGTTGTTTCTTGAACAGACAGCTCCGATGTCGTCCACCTCTGGCCATCGATTAGACCCCGAGCAAGTGCGCCTACCGCGAGCCTTGCTCCCCCTTATATGCTCGCTCGGCCCCTCCCCTATCGGACAGTACTCCCACTTTACGATAACACGTGTCTTTTATTGAATAATGATTACAGTGTCTTCCGGCCACATGTTTACAATTATCTCAACGCATGGCTTCTAGCACTTTATCTGTACAGTCCAATAAACATTGAACAGAATCAATAACATGAAATCAATGCCTATTTTTATTTCAGTCAGCTTTTATCGTATTACAGCGCAGCTGAGCAATTGGTGCATTACACGGAGTGATACAGTATGTGGCAGCGTACCCTCATCTCACTTCTTTTTCCTGGTATACGATGGCTGCAGGATGGGTTTTTTTGTGCAAATATAATTTAGTAGCAGTAATTCCTTGCTTAACGCGGCACTTTTAAGAAACCCGTCTACTGCATTAAACAAGGAATTACTTGATGTGTGTGTGTAGCAGTTAGCATGCTGTGCTACGCATCTGGCGACCCGGGTTCAATTCCCGCTTAAAGCCAACACGAGTAACGATGATCTGAACCGGTCCTGGGCCTCCCTTAGGTCGACTCAGCCTCAAATAAATACCTAGTACAATGTAAACATCACCGCTAGGGAGACAAAAGCGGCCGGGCATGGTGCTGGCCAGGCACCCCCTCGTGTGCCGTGCCAGCCTTCATAGGTGCTTGCTAACAGCACTTGCCCCAAGTGTCTGTTCAGGCTACACGGGGGTCTTTGTGTGGGGAGAGGTGGTGTCGTGGTAAGCGCATTTCCCTACAAACCCAGCGATCCGAGTAACCAAGTTCGAATCCTGTTCATGGCTAACATCAGTGGCGAACATCTGAACTGGTCCCGGGCCTTCCCTAGGTTAACTCAGCCTTAAATTAATACCTTTGTTAAGTGTGTAAACACCAGCACTAGAGGGACATCGGGAGCTAAATAATATTGGTGAGAATAATGCAGGAATGTCAGATAATTGTGTTTCTGCAACTATTTCTCACAAGCTCAGCTTCTATTTTTCTGCAACATGAATTGCTCCAAGTGTTGTCATGCTAATGCAAATTGGAATCCCTCAACATGTATAATTGCATAGTCACATTGACTGGGCCACAGAATGGTGCTAATTTTCAATTGAAATTCAGTTCGAGTTGAAGGGAACCACTCGGATAACTCCGAGTGGCTACCTTCAACTCGAACTGGATTTAAACTTGCGATCTTCTGTGAGTAAAGCACTGGCCAAAACTCTGGCTGGCTGAATTACTTAAAGGCTTGCACAACATGTTTCAATATGAGCATGGATACTCACCACTGTAGCTCAGCTCTTTCAGAATGTTAATTACAGCCTTTGGATTTTGATTTGCTTTTTCAGTCAATGCAAGTTTTGTCTTTGCTTGAGACGCAAATACCATAATGGCATATTTTGCTTGTATCGCATAATTTGACATCTATAACACAAACACGTGCCTTTAAGTCACAATGAAAAACAATATTTAGCAATTTTAAATATCAGTGTATTTAACTTTAATTTAAAGGTGTATATATCATTGCTACGTTTAGATTTTGGGCCCTAATGCTGAATAATACGCTGTTTGCCCAAAAATCAGTTAGTATGGGAAATGTGTCAAGTAAAATGCCAATAAATGCTCAAAATACATCTGTAAATATAACATGATTATCAGAGAAGCATCAGCAATATGTTTATAGCAGTCTGTGCACACTGAGTTGGCTGATTACTTGTTAAGTGATTGAGTGGAAACCAGAACACCTCAAGAAAACTTACCACTGCAAGGGGATAACACGAATATTCTAACACTGACAAGTCAACAACCCACTTGCTGCACTGCTGTATGCGGTCATCACATGTCCCATTAAGGTTCCCAGAAATGTACAAAAACCAAATGAAACTTTTTCCAATTCATAAATACTCTCCCTTCAACTGTATGTCCAAAACGTAACATAAAAACGCATTAACTTCACAACTGAGGAGTGTGTGGAGGTAGAGTGCTTACATATGTAGTGACATAGAAAGGGTCACTACGTAGCATAGCACGGGTTGCTGGCAGAGAAGGGGATCTGCAGTTACAGCAGCCCTGTCTGTCAGCAAGTCACGTGAAAAGCCAGAAAGAGGGATGTAGGGGAAATGTGATAGAGGGGGCACGTGAGATAAGCCCGGGAACCCACGAGTAGGTTCTAGAAGGAGGGCATAGCCGGGGCAGAGCGAGGCCACGCTAGGAGGATAAAAGGGGACCCCGAGCGAAGGCTCGGGGCTGTGGCTAGGAGTGGAATCCCGTCGTGCTGCTGGAGTCTTCGTCACCGTCTTCATCTTCTCGGCGTTGTCGGTCAGGCAGTCTGTTCGCTGTCCTGACTGAAAGTGTAATTACCCTTTGTACCCTGTAAAGGCTATAATAAATAGAGTGCCTCCTACTCCTAGTGTCTCTTGAGTGCATCACTTTACATATATGAAATTCTAATTTGTAAAGATGGAATGGTTAATAATATAAAGGAAATAGAAAGTAGTATGTGGCTACAATGAACTGTGCAGACGGCCAGAGAAAATAAGTTCAAGACTCGGGGACAGCTACGGAGGAGGAGTCATATCCCAGGAAGCGCCAGTTTTTGGAGAGATTTTACAGAAGGCCAAGGTTGCTGAGAGCACATAAACAAGAGTAAAGTAAATAAGATGAGTGAGGTAGTTAGGGTTGAATCCATGGAGAATCTGGAAAATGTGAGGGCAGTAACACTGCAGTTTATCTGGGGCTGGATTAAGAGCCCTTGGAGGAATCTGAGAATCGAGGTGATATGATCTAATTTTCGGTCCTGGTTGAGGGGTTTGCCAGCACCATTTTTGAACGTTCATATGAGAATAAGATTTAGAGAAGAGTTTCAATCATTAGTGTTCAACGTGATGAATGCTTGAATGTCTCATTCAATCATTCATAAACATCTGACGTTTGACCAAAGCAGACGTTTAGCTCAGAGCACTTGGAGTGAAAGGTCGCCGTGTGTCGATGTTGAATTCAGTCATGGAACGTCTCAAGCCACCGGTGAGGAGCAGCTTTGTCGGTCAGAATGTGATCAATGCGTTGGCAACGTGTGGACAATATATTTGTGTCAACGCGACGATCTCATTGGGTGGTGGAGGGTTGACGACAAGAATTCTGGCATGCAAATACCACCATGTGGCCGAACCCAAACACAAATAGGAATCTCATTGTGTTGACTATGAGAACCTATGTTTTAAGTTAAACTTGCCTTGTGCTAGACTGCCATATAGTGGTTCAAATGGATATCAACGTTTTAATAAAAGTGAATTTCGTGGGTTGCTCAGGAATATTGCTGCAGCATTCGGAACCACATTCCATTGATTAGAGAGTATAGAGTTTTCATTTGATGGGAAATATGATTTAAGTTGATGTTGTAGATTAGAAAAATGTTGCACTGAAGATAGGAAAGAGGTCCTGAAGAGTTCTCAAATGATAGGAGATAACGAAAGTTCCAGGTCGAGGATAAGCCCTGAATAGAATTCAAGTTAACCCAGAGACAGACTGTATCAAGATGTAATGAGAGCACCATCGCCTAGATTATCAGGGGGGCATATACATATTAATGATACAGTCCATGCTTATCCATAGTGGGGTTCCACCAGGGAAGCCTCTGGAAGGTTCCAGGAGGGGTGTGGCCAGAGGCGGGGATTAGTCCCGGGGTAGGGGGATATAAGCGGGACACAGAGCAACGCAAGGGGTCGGTGCTGAAGACTGAAGAGGAGCCCGCCGCTGCTGCCCCGCCATCTCCATCATCCACATGGCAGCTCGTACTCCAGCCGCCCAGCCGCTCCCTAGCGCACCGTCAGCTAGCGGTGCGTTGGAAAGCGGGTGAGCGCCACGTGGCGTGGGGCAGCGTAGCCACACGAAAAGTGGATGTCCGCAAAAAGAAAGAGACGGAGACACGTGGCTGTACCGAGATTTGATTGAATAAACAACCGAAGTTACTTACCGTGTCGGAGACCACTCATTACAAAGACAATAAAGAGAATGGTGAGGACTAAGTGAAGTCAGTGTAGATGCAGTGCTTGTGATAATGTTATTTTTTTAGACTCAATATCCAAAGTGTGAGAATACATGTGGACGCCAACTGTCCAACCACACGTTAAACTCTGTATAGAAACTCCTGCACTCTGTCGACAACCACCCCGCTATTCAGGGAGAGCCGAGGGGAATGTTTCATGAGAAAAGTGCTCAGGCATTTATTTAGTTTTAGTGTGGCTGATAGTTGGGCCCCATGTCTTCATTACGAAGCTCCAAGTTCAGCAGCATGCTCTCTTCTGTCCTCAAAATGAGCATCAGCATGAACTCAGGTCATGAGCATACACCACATGAACATGAATGACAGCCGTCAAACACGTGCATACAAAATCAGACAAATTACAGATCCCCCACAATAATCACGCCAGTTCTGAAAGTAAACGCAAATATATTCTTGGTTCTTTCGGTAAAGTCACGTAGATAGAAACAAAAATCTAAATTAAAAGCAAAAAACCCACGACGTTTCGATCTCAACACAAGCGGTCTTCTTCATGGGGAGAGAAAAGAGGGGGCAGGCTTCCAAAAGCAGCTGCTTTTAAGGACTCCAGAGTGAGTGACTTTACCGAAAGAACCAAAAATATAAATTCCTGCAGTCACGAAACTTTTAAGTAAAAACAAAGTTCGATACCTTTAGAATTAGATTCATCAGGAAACCCACGCCAAGTTGAAAATTGTCTTTTCCCACACTTTGAGATGCATCAATCAGGAGATAAACATTGAGTTTTTCTTCAGTGTTACCTGAAAAATAAGCAATAATTTGCACATAAAGCTCTGAGATGGCATGAAGAGTATAACAAGATAAGTACCAGGAGCTATTCACAGTAACAATGTTTTATAAACTTTAGATTGAAAAATAAACATATTATTTATATCGGTTCAGTTTTCAGTTATGGTTTGCTAAATCTTGGGTTAATTCCATTTTATGGTTCTGGTTTTTGTTAAATTCAACTCCCTGGTTATAAAACGTAATCACAACACCTCTTCAATATCGTAATCATGAGCCTTAACTGTAGAATATTGATTTACAGTACCGACTGATATTCCGAGGGAGGGAATATAGAATCTCATTTCCAGAGATATTGGCATCTGTGTATTACGTAACTCGATTCTGAAAGCAGCTCTCAAAATCTTTTAATTCAGAAGGTGAGGAGGCATGTGATAAATGCGAATAAATCCCTATTCAACTTTGACTAGTGTTCATCCAGACCAGCATACACTATACAACCTCCATGTCCACCATAATTTAGAGAGGTCTTCATTCACCAGTGGATTCACAAGTCTATACATGTTTATACTCAGGAACAGTACCTTGGCGATGAAGTAGTGAAAGCATGGTATTGTTCAGAGCTTCCTCAATATCCTCTGCAGTATCAAAGCTGTATCTGCCTACAAACAGACGTAAATTAATCCCACTTCACCATCATTAAAGATGGACAAGACCACCATGAGAGAAATAAGATAGCAGTGGCTACAAGGGCTATGTTCTGTAAATCGTAAGGACATAATTCGCATCTCATATTTATCTGAATTTTTTCCAAAATATTCTCCTAGCAGTTGCCTTTTATGATTTTCTTTGCAGACACATGGCCCAACCTTGCCAGACAATGGACACATTGGTGAAAGTTGCCCAAGATTCGCTTATCCTACTATCGCTAGCAAAGGGGACAAAGCCAGGGTCGTTCAGGCAGAAAAGTGGAGATAAGGGTGTGCTGGCAAAAGATGCCCATTCTCGCCCTGTCATCTTGAGAAGAAAGCAGTGAGATAATATTCTCTGGAACTTGGCCTTCTGGAAACGTTGAGGTTTACAGGAAGTCTTAAATAGTCTTAACTCTTGTGGAGGGAGCAGGTGTGTTTGGGTGGTGGGGATGTCGAATTAAGGGCTCCGTGAGGTACAATACGTCATTGCTTATTTAAGATATTTAATTGCATACTAGGTGTTCATACTTATAGTGTTTCACTGAAGTGTTTGAGCTTCTGTATTGTGTGGAACATTTTCAGGGAGACTAATAGCTAGTCAAATGTTTAATTAAACTTGTTCTAAGGAGTAAGATTGGGAATGTGATATTGCGCGGCCGGATAGTTGTTGGCTGTCTCGGCCGGCGCCATCGGTGTTACACGGTCAGGGTTGTTCATCAAGCACACGTGCTTGGAGCATATATATAAGCTGGGTTGGAAGGGGGGGGGAAGGGGGCGCCTTGACAACATAATTTGCATATCAAGAGGAATTTAGCATATTTATGGGAAATGCAGGTATGTGATTAGTACTACTTGTGTCCGTGCATTATGCAGGATTAGAGGCATCCAATGGAGGGGATATGGGAAATGCAGGTATGTGATTAGTGCTACTTTGCTCGTGCATGATGCAGGATTAGCAGCATCACAGGGAGGGGATAGGGGTAGCATTAATAAAGGGAGGAAGTGTTAATAGTATGTAGCTGCAGTAACTAAAACCACCACGTAAACAACTAAAGTATAAACTAAATAGTATCATCATTATACTAAATATACTCTACAATAAGCTGAGTTACTAACAGTAAGTAATACATTACAATTCTACGTCGTAAAAAATATAATATGCTTCCATCTAAACTTTATTCTCTTACATCGCACGAGTCTACACCGTACTATATACTGCCATAGACAAACCCAAACATTAAATTATATACTGTATTGCTATAAACCACCCTATACTTTATCCATTGTAATATTACACTATGTATTATTCTATCCACCCTAATGTATATCACACTGCTGTATATTCACTATACAATTGCGATACTATATATTACTTTGTACATTGTATTAAGCATATACATTTTTTAAACTATTTGTTATTATACAGTGTGAAAGATACTAAGAGGAAGCAAC
>CM025633.2:13103566-13132571 GCA_014621495.2 Entosphenus tridentatus | reverse complement strand
TTCCATTCCAGGTGAAGTATGTATTGGTTAAGCAGTGTCTCACCAGGAGGGGTACCCCAGTATTCAGTCCTTGATGAACCAAGTCTTCAATGATTGCGATGGTGTCAGGTACAGGAACGTTGGTGAATAAGGAAACCACATCAAAACTGACAACCAGGTCATCTGGGGACAGGGAAATCCCCTTGATTGTCGATACCAGGTCGGTAGAGTTTAGTACCGCAGAGGTGATTTTTCCAGTCAAAGGCCGTAGGATTTCAGACAAAAAACGAGCCAGTTTGTATGTGGGGGAGTTGATAGTAGAGACAATGGGACGAAGAGGTGTATCTTCTTTATGTATCTTTGGTAAGCCGTATAATCTTGGTGGCCTGGCTGCAGAAGGTTTCAACGAGAACTGTTTGGTCTGATCAATTAATTTATAAAATTGATTTGTGTAAAGTTCAGTAAACAATGAATGTACAGTACTGCACTGTAACACAACACTTTTGGCCTATCTATTTATAGCACTATGAAACAGTTTTATAACATATAGCATTAAGGATAGTTAATACCTAATCCATTTTTTTGTCTTTTTGATGTAAACTTGGGTTTCTATCCCGTCTTAAGGAACGTTTTTGTCGTAAACGCGGAGACTGCCTGTAGTACTCTTTCAGTTTAATTAACATACAATTCCAGCAATTTAGGTATTTTCCAGCAATCTTGGCATTTTACGGATATTTTAGAGTTTTACGGTGATCTTCAAACTTTACGTCCTTGGATAAATAAAAACGGGCAGCTTCTACACTTCAAACCAGTGGCATTTACAGTGGTTGTGATTTCAAATGAAATTTTCAGCTTAACAATCTCAATATTCAGTTCAATTTTATACTCGAAACTGTATTGGATACAATTGTAATCAGTTACATTGAATCGGTGGTTGTCATTTACAGCTACTCTTAGCCACTCCTTCAAATGCCCAAACACAAGAATAAAAGCTCAGAAGAACAAACAAAAGCCTTGGCACGGGCGAATGAACCTGAACGAGAACATGAAGCAAGGCTGCATATAGCTTGGCAATGTGGTAACAGATAAGTAATAAGAGCCAATCTAAGCATCAACTCTGGTTGGAACAAATACATTAATGGAAAAAAGATGGGCAGACAAAAGCAGATCATGTGAGCAATTAATCTGCTGAACGTCGATCAATCTGATTGCAACAAATGCGTTGTTCCATGTGTAGTGGCATAGCGCTGGTTCCTGGCGGAAAAGGGGAACTGCGGGGTATGGCAGTGCTCATGTCAGCAGGCCACAATATATACGAGAGGGGGACATCTAGGGGAAAGGTCACAGAAGGGGTCCATCGGGAAGCCCCGGGAACCCGCTAGTAGATTCTAGAAAGGGGGCGTGGCTGGGGCAGAGCAAGGCCACACTGGGAGTATAAGAGGGGGCCCTGAGCGGGACCTCGGGGCTGTTGCTGGAAGTGGGATCCCCATCGTGCTGTTCAAGATCATTGTCATCACCATCTCCTCGTCGTCACCATCTCCTCGTCGTCGTCTCCATCTTCACCATCCCAGGGCGCTGTTAGTCAGACAGCCTACTAACTGTTCTAAGTAGTGCCGCCGACAATAGACCGACTAAATAATAAGTGTGCATCCACAAAGGGTGTGTATTATCCCGATGGTGCTTGTTTAATAAAAGAAGTGCCTCCAGTTATTACTGCCTCCGATCTGAGTCACTACACATGCAACACTTTCCAAGGAATGAAACAGAACTGCAGAGTCAAGCTCGGTTCCAAAAAGATTGTCAAGCCACAGCGAGTCAACATGGTAATGAAATGGAAGAGCAGAGTCATGGTCAGTTGGAGGAAGTGTGCCAATCCATGGAACGACGAAGAAATACAGCAGAAGAGCAGCATCAAGTCGAGTTGAAAAGACATCGACAAGCAATGACAAATGGGCACAAAGATAAAAAAAACCAAGAGAACTCAAGCTACATTGAATGCTGCAAGAGCCAATGATATTATTGCTTAGCCTTCATACATTGCAATTTAAGCCCGAAGGCCCCCAAGCCCAGGAGGGCCTGTGAGACCCAAAATATTCGAGTACTTACAAAAGATCAAATGCTTATCAATGATACACAGGATTTTATAGTTCTGTGCACTTACTTTCACATGACGGTTCTTTCCCAGACCACTGGTGGTTTGACAGACATACCCTTTTAAAAGTTCCTGAAGGAATGAGATTTGCCGGACATGTGTAGGTCACCACACCCTCTAAGTTGTAATCTTTACCAGACTTGCGTGATCCAAAAGGAATACCTGGGTTATGACAAAATGCCGCTGAAAAATATTAATAAAAAAAAATACACCGTCATCGTAAATTTATGTTCCATTACATCAGAGCTATAAATTGTCACAAATTGGAACGAGACTCACACATTTGGAAAATTTCTCACAGCCTTATGCTGAAGCAGATTAATGTCACACATTTACAGGATTATAACATTGCTTGAAAGTACCTTCAAAATATTCAAATTCCGCATGTTCAGTGCTATGCCAGTGTGGTGCCACGACCGCAGAGCAACTCTGCAAGTGCCGCGATTCCCTCCTGGCCCCCACACTAATCGCACACCCACACGCAGCGCACCCACGTAATGTCCTGGCAGGGGATTGCCTGGCACATCGAGTTTTAATACGAAGGGCCCCTAGAGAGAGTCCCACGGTTTCAGCAGTGCTAGGAGATTGGAAGACCCTCATAGAACAGGTTACATTGCGGTGCCCCTAAATTGGCTTAAAATTGTATGGGCGCAGAAAGCAAAGGTTCCCTGGGCCAACTGTAATGAGGTACAACTTGGAGGGGAGAAAGGAGGATGGAACACTTTGCAAGAAGGACACAAGAGACAAAGGCACAATGGGTAGTCGCCGCCACCCGCCGGCCACAGCCGCCGCAGCGCAGCACTCGAAATGGGACCGAGGGTGGCATATTAAGTAGGCAAAAGCGCGGGAGCCCTTCCAGACAAAGGGGCAACGAGGGGTCGCCGCCGCCCGCCGCGCTGCAGCAGCCAACGTGCAGTACTCGGGGAGGGACGGAGGGCAGCATATGGGGGGCGGGGGGAGGCGGTAACCGCAGGTAAGCGCACGATTGGCCGCGTGGTACAATGGGACCTCGGGCCTTTGAAGTTAAGAGAATAAAAAGAGAAGCCCAGGACGATTTCAGTCAGTTGAGTACAACCTCGAGGCCGTCAAGACCCACTCCCTGCCATCCTGCCTTCTCGAGCTGCTCGCAGCCTCCGTGTGATGCCAGTGAGTGCTGCCACGAGGCATTGAGAGGTAAGGTTTTCACCTGTCCTCTGACTCTCACAACGTCTGTGCGACGCTGTGAGTCCAGCTTGGAGGTACGTGGAAGGACGCCTGAGTGACTGGGTTCGTAGGCAGTGAGTCTAAGCCCTTCTTGCGAAATATTCCCCCTCCGTTAATAAACTTTAGTTCAGAGTATCGGTGCAGTGTGATTTCTGTGTGTGTGGGTAGAACCTCGGCGTGGTGTCGGTAATTTGAGTGTGTGCGAGGCACGCGCCGACATGCCCGCATCCGAGCAGTCGTGCCGCGTGAGTATTAGCGTGGGAGCGGGGTGCGTTAAACCCGCTCGCCGACGCTCGCGCGTGTTTACGCAGAAAAAATAGCATTAACGGCGTGGTGTGCACGCAAATTTGCGCAGCCCTTTAGCGCTAGCCTTGGTGTGCAGCAGATTAGGGCTTAACCACCCGAAGGTGTGCGCGCATATTAATACCGCCGTTTTCTTTAGTGCTAGCCTTTGTGTAAAACAAGCGCCTGCAGGGGCGCGCACGTGCACGCGGGGGAGGGGTAGACTTAGGTAGACTTAAAACCGCCCAGCAATGCTCGTGCGTGTTTACGCGCGCGTGTGGGAAATACGCGCGTGCAGGGGTGCGCGTATGCACGCCACCACGTTCGCTTTTGTGGTGGTGTACGTGGGTGTGTGCAAGATAACCCCCGGTGGTGGTGAGCTAGCTAATTAGCTATGTCCCTCGGAGAGGGCGCTGGCGCGGGTGGGGGCAAAAGGCGGCCGACGAGGAGGAGGGGGGAGTGGAGGAGGTGGACGGCGTTCCCCGCCCGCTCACAAGGAGCGGGGAGGCGGGCGTCGGCCTCCACACCAGTAACCCCATACCAGTGTGGTGGTCATGATTGACACACACGCGCCACAACCAGGGGGAGGGGTAGAAACCGGTCTGGACCGGTTGGGCCAACGGCGATTGGAACCCCTCTGAGGGGAGGGGGCTGGCAGAAGCTACGATCCCCCAGAACCCCGCCCCTCAGGGAGAAAGAGTATATAAGGCGGGTCCCTGAGAGCGCGAGGCAGTCCGTCTCAAGCCGAAGCCAGAAGCCGCCTGGAGAAGAAGACCCTGGACCCCAAGCCGCCGACGTCCTTCTAAGGGCCGGGGCTCAGTGCGGTGCCAGTGGTCGAGAGGCTAGGATCCTGAGGTTCCCTCGGCCTGATGTCCTTCTAAGGGCCAGGTCCGGACCGGTGAGTGGTCAGAGACCCACCAGGCCAGCGGTGGGTCAGCCTCCCCTAGGTCTAGCTAGCCGGAGGGCTAGAGTAGACAGAGTTGTAGGTACGATAGCCCGGAGGCTGTACCTCCCCAGGTTGTGGGTGAAAGGGGCCGTTACCCCTTTGTGTTAGGGTTTAAGTGTAAATTGTTTGGTATAATAAACCGTGTTGCCTCTACGAAGACTTCGTCTCCCTCCAAGAACATTACACCAGCACTGCCAACACACGTACCGAGTCCGTGGCACTGAACTCGCCCCTCCCCAACAGCTGGCATCTCACGTTAGTACAACCTCAACTCCCTATTCGCCACTATCACACACTGTCTCACAAGTAAAGAACTACATCAGGAGTGGAGTGGTTCATCCTCCATTACATTTTTAAAAAGCCAACACATTTTTTACATTATTTATTAAAACGTTTGAAATAATGATCTAGAAATAATTTTTTAAATCTAATATTGGCTCAAACATACGAAGCATAAAATAACATAAATCAACAGTTTCAGTCTACTTAATGATGACCGTTAGTATTATATGCACGCCATTTCCATGGCACACTATTTTTTCCAACACAGGTGAATACATTTACAATGTCTTGGATAAGATAAATACATCCAATACCACGAATTCCAAACATCACGTGAAAGACATTCAATACATAATTAAACGTTTTGTAATTCAAACTGAAATTATTTACCGTAACTTGCAATGTACCTTTTGACTTTGCAGCCACATGATTATTGTGCTAGCGTACGTACCATCATCGTCACATATTGGCAGTGAACCATTCCATTTCCCGTTCGGCTGGCAGGATAGAAACGAGGAGCCATACACTCTGAACCCGCTGTAGCAGGAGAACTGTATTTGATCTCCAACCTTGTAGACTGACTTTCTGGGGTAGAATTCACCGTTTTCAAACTCCAGAGGTTGCACACACGTCATAGCTGTGTGAGATAAGAGATCGATTAATAACATACTACGAAAAAATTCTTAGTTTTTTCAAGACAATTTCAGAAAATGCATGCTGTCTTGTATCCATTTGACATTTGTTAAAGTTAATCCACGTCAATATGTAGAAATATAATTGACGAGTGTCATTTGTCATCGGTGTGGTGTGTATCTCAACATTTTATGGAGATCCTGTATATGGTCCTGAGTTTCCCTAGCTGGTTACGACTTGGCTTGTCAGGATACTGTATGAGGCACTATCTTCATCTCATTTCCCGCACCTCAGATTAGCACGGTTGGCTACATATGGCGCAAAAAAGTTTTGCTCAAGAAGTGAGAAAACTAGTCTACAGAGTTCAAGGACTCTTGAAGCCAAACTATCACTATGTCTCTTATTTGGAGATACTGCGTTGGCAGTAAGGAAACAATTGTGACCTTTTGGGCAATGGCCCATATTGACATCACATTGCTTTTATATGTGTAGTGGGTTCAATCTAGGCGCACACTTCTTGAGAGGCAACACTCGTTTATTAGAACATTAAGTATTATAACACTGTACATTACACATAGGGTGGTGACCACCGACCTACTCTAGCTAACACATACTTCTCCACTCTCAGCTATTATAGTGTGACCCAGCCATGTGGGCTACTGGCAGGTCCGCTGACTGGAGGGCCTTGACTCTTCTTGGCGTCTTCTCGATGCATCTTCGTTCTTGATACGGGCAGCCCCGAACCTTGCGAGGCGGCTGCTTATATGGGCCTCGGCGTGCCCGGGCCCCACCCCGGCCACGCCTCCCGAGTCCAGAACCGGCCCTGACGTCATTCCCACCTCCAGCCGGGATGAGGTCATGTGTGTGTAGGCCCACATGGTAGTAACGCTCACCCACATGGTGACGTCACACATGTGCACACAGCAGTGATGCTACAATCACTACATCACCCTCCCCCATGTAAAAAAAACAGCCGTCCCGGCTGTGACAATACAGAAAAAGTGTGCCTCCAACAACAACATCAATAAATAACCGGCGACGATAATTACCGCGAGAACATATGTACACACACCGAGAGGGGGGGGGAGGGAAGAACGTATGGGACGAGGGGAACCAACAACAACACATGTACACCGAGAAGAACTGGTCAACCCCGCTTATCCCTCAGCACAACCCATCCATGTGAAATTGTACGCACGCACCGACTGGTGAATGCGACTGTTCGATAACGGTGTAGGCAAACAACAAGGTGTCAGAGTTATGCACAGCGGCCAATCTTCGAACAAGTTCGCGTGGCCAAGCCCCCAGGGGAGGCAAGCACGCTCTCCCTGGAGGTCCTGGGGGAACTTTGAAAAAGGCCCAAAAAGGGCAGGGCCCCTCCCCAGGAGTTGGGCAACAGGATGAGCAGGAGTGATGTATGGGTGCTCCACTCCCCCCTTCAAGTCCACATCCGGTCAGCACAACCGGCGACTCCAAGGGCGGCAGGTGCAGGAATCCTGTGACGAGAAGAAACCACCTCCTGAGGCACAGCATCACGAGCCCCCGCCTCAGCTTGTCGGACACAACAGCCACCCGGCCCAGGGAAGTGGAGATGATCGTATTCCCCCCGGCAGAAGAAAGAAAAACAAAAATACATAGATTCCGACACGTTGGATGCACAACCAACATCGGTAATCAAACCAAAATCACACAACCACCCCATGGATGGCAGGGTCTCACAGCACTGAACATTCCGGACGTCTCCCTACGTCCCAGGTCGAGAAGTCGCACTTCAGGGTCGACCCATGTACTGGCTCAAGGAAGCCACGCTTCAGAGTCGAGCCAGTATGCTGCACCCAAGGAACAACACGTTGGATGTTGTACAACATCCCGGGTCAAAGAAGTCATGCTTCCAGGTTGACCCATATACTGAGCAAAGAAGTCTCACCTTCAGGGTTGCCCCAGTATCTACATTTTTTTAAATTAAAATATGTCAATCAACGTGGCACAAACAAAAAAATGCCTGCTCTTGCCCAGAAATAGTTCACACGTGCAACCCCCACATCTCCGAGGCCACCCATGTACGTACAAAACGGCGGCCGCATGCGCGACCCGTGTCTGCACGGCTTCCCGCGCGCGCCCAAAATGGCGGCCCAACGCGCGAACATCTCCGTGGTTTCCCGCGTGCGTACAAAATGGTGGCCCAGTAGCCCTCACTGAGGAGCACCACAGACATTACCTGTCACCCGTTAGCACTCCCGCGCCTTTCCGACGTGGCGTCTCCATCCTAAAACCGTGCACGTCGGCCATAACAGGGGGGAATTTCCATGTTACCACCCCACCGCCTTTCCGACGCGGCGTCACAGCCCGTAGCACGCGTCGGCCATATCGGGGGGAATTCTATGTCACCACCCCACCGCCTTTCCGACGCGCGTCACAACCAGTTCCACGCGTCAGCCGTATCGGGGGGAATTTCAAAGCGTGTCTCTCACCAGGCTCGCATTTCAGCGTTCGGCTGTACAAAATCGAGCTGGGAGGACACATCGATCACTCTCTCCAAGACTCCCATTGCAGCATTCAGCTGTACACAATCGAGCGGAGAGAGCGATGCCATCTGGCGGCAATTCACAGCCCAACGCATCCCTGATCCACACAAAACCCAAGGGCACCCTCGAACCCATCAGCGAGTTCCAACCACACCGGTCATGTCATTCAAAAATCCCACAACCGCAACCATGGGATTTCAGCACCCAACTCAAAAGCAACTCACCATAAGCTACCTGAGCCTCTGTTTCACTGTTTCAGACGCGCCTCGGAGTGTCTCGAACTCCGGGCCGTCAGGTCAAGCCGCCAGCCACAGCATGACGGGACCACAACTCCCCGAGCCATGTGAGCGCACAGCCCACTAGGCTACACACCACGGAGTGTCTCGAACTCCGGGCTGTCAGGTCAAGCCGTCAGCCATAGCATGACGGGACCACACTCATGTTAACAGACAACCATAACAGGGGCATTCTGTGCAGAATCTTTGCCCCAGATAAGCCACAGCCAGCAGCACAATCCAATCACTGGCCCCATATGTCATCGTCACAATCTAACGATCCGTACCAAGGAACACAACAATGCACCTCACAATCCTTATCCGTGCAGAGAAACATATGCAGTACATACAGTCCGCACATCGCGATCGCGAGAAAAGCCCCATACAATAAACACATTGTTAACAAATGTGGCACATCGCAATCACATAACAACAAAAATGTAGATTTGACCAACAAAATAAACCGATGTCACACTGCGAGCTAATAACATGGCAACCCACGGGACATTAAAGGGCCTCGGAACACTCGACACAACCGAATTAATCATTAACTGCCCCATCAAGAGAGCGATCCTGATGCCATAACCTTACACACACAAAACATTCCATAGCAACACACGAGCACAAACGCCGCGTTAATTCTACACTCACACTGCCAGAAAACCCAGTTCCCCAGCTCCGCAAGCAAAAAAAACCCCGCAAAAATGACTCGGCGTGCGTAAGATGGATAATGTGTGTTGTTAGGGCCGGGTGCATTGTGTCACGACTCGCCTGAGAGACTGTGAGGGACGGAGGATGGCATGGTGGAACTTGTAGAATCTTGGATGGCGAGCACGGCATCCCCTTGCAACAGGATGTCACCAAGACGGCCGAAAATCTCCCTCCGCAGGAGTTGAGAATGGCGGAAACCGCGTGCCGCGCGTGGCCGCGCGTGGCCACGAAGATGGCGGCCACGCGCACAATGTGCGTGCGCGAATTTCCCGCCCAAGCACCCGCAGCAGCGGCGGCGTCCTCTCTCCTCCAGCTCCGGTGCTCTCTCTCTCGATGGCAGCGAAGCAGCGACGTGATATACGTCCTGCTGCCCCGCCTGCAGCTCCATCTCCCTCCTTCACCGGGGCTGCAGACCCCGGGGCTGCCCTGAAGACGATTTTCCCGCCGTCTCCATCGTGTGAAAGCATCAAGGTAAGTTGTAGTAATCGTGCACATTCTATACGGACTAGGATAACACCTAACGCTAGCCACTTCTGGCACCAAATGTAGTGGGTTCAATCGAGGCGCACACTTCTTGAGAGGCAACACTCGTTTATTAGAACATTAAGTATTATAACACTGTACATTACACATAGAGTGGTGACCACCGACCTACTCTAGCTAACACATACTTCTCCACTCTCAGCTATTATAGTGTGACCCAGCCATGTGGGCTACTGGCAGGTCCGCTGACTGGAGGGCCTTGACTCTTCTTGGCGTCTTCTCGATACATCTTCGTTCTTGATACGGGCAGCCCCGAACCTTGCGAGGCGGCTGCTTATATGGGCCTCGGCGTGCCCGGGCCCCACCCCGGCCACGCCTCCCGAGTCCAGAACCGGCCCTGACGTCATTCCCACCTCCAGCCGGGATGACGTCATGTGTGTGTAGGCCCACGTGGTAGTAACGCTCACCCACATGGTGACGTCACACGTGTGCACACAGTAGTGATGCTACAATCACTACATATGGTATGAAGGGCCATTACCTGGAAATTGCCTATTAAATATTGTTATTTTTGAGGCCACAGTGTTATTGATAAAGGTGTTGAGTTTTTTTCTCTAATATATTCCCAAGCGTTAGTGGTGATAGTATTAGAAGTTTTACTTCGAGCAGTAAAGTGTTCAAGTATCTGCCTAAGTGTCCAAGTCATTTTTGCCAGTGAAACTCCCCTAGTCTCTTGAGTTATCACCTGGCTAAACAAATAGACTAAACTTGATTAATATTTGTTTTTTGGGTTGCAGTTTTATGCCAACATTTGTATAACAAACCCTGCACCACCTGACAAGATTGTCAGAGTTACAAATACACTGCCGATTAGCACGATTGGCTACGTACCTAGGCCACATTGCCCGAAACGACCACAAATACCAGCTATTAAAGCAAATTCTGGAAGGAAAAATCGAAGGGAAAAAACGACCAGGACGGCCAAAAACGACATGGCTCAGTAACATCAAAACATGGCTACAATTAACAACAGCACAAACTCTCCACGCCGTGCTGGACCGGGACCAATATCATCGTGAAGTCGCACACGCCGCTAGGCAGCATTAAAGAAGAAGAAGGCTACGTACAATGCGAAAGAAGTTCAACATAAATTAATACATAGAAGTGCAAAGTAATTCTGACAAATACAGCTCAACGGTGACTTCAGACTTTTCATCACTAAATTTAACATCAACAAACAACATTTCGCTCAAACTGCTGTGAGCTTCAGCAGGTGGTGAACTTGAAAATGGAGTGGACTGGTTGAGTGGGCTGGTTGAGCGGACTTTGCGCGTGAGTATCCACCATGACATCACCAAACTGCTGCAGCATGAGTCATTACAATTACTTTGTAATTTGCTAATTGTTTTAAAATTTAAGGAAATCAACTTTTTAAAGGACTTTACTGAAATGGATGCCACTTGTGCTGTATGGTATTGATTTGTGTGGTTGAGTCATATTGTTTTTAAAATGTACTTGGCAGACTACATGTAGATAAAATACAAACTCAATGATTTAACAAAAAAAGTAAATAATAGGTGAGGTTTCCTGCAATGGCCCTTTCTCATATCCTATTGAAAGGTAAAGTGGATAAAAGTTGGCGACAGCACTTTATATACAATTGGAGCTAATTAGAAATGAATACATAAATAAATATACCAATAAATGTGCTCTTTTGAATATATCCTGATTAACAGTGATGCATTCCTGGGTTAATTTATGGGTTAATCTCAGTTCAATAGAAATATAACTAGCATAATATGCTTTGTGATTCGTTTGTCCTCAACTCTTCTATAGGATGAGCTTCACCTGTTTCATCAGTACAGAAAGTGAGGGAGGGTCTGGCTGAAATGAAGAAAGGCAAGGCTGATGGCAGAGATGGTATCCCCCTAAAATTCCTCCATCAATTAGGCCCTGGGGGATTCCAATGGCTGACAAACATGTAGAAGACAAAAACAATGAAAACCGGATGCATCCAAAAAACATGGTGGGAGGCGATGGCCTTTGCAATTCCAAAACCACGCAAGCCAATCAATTACCCAGGAAGCTATAGGCTAATATCACTCATGTGCATAACCTATAAATGTGTGGAATGCATCATCCTCCGAAGAATCAGCCCCTTGTCGAGTCAGTGATCCCTGAAGAACAAACGCGAGTCTGGCCTGGATGCAGATGCTGTGACAAAGTTTTGATCCTTGCGATGCACATTTAGGCCATTAATAGAATTGTCATCAGCCTACAACATAGTCTGGATTAAGAGATTGACGTTGAAGCTTGAAAGAACCATTCTTTGCCTCGAAGCAATACGCCTGATATTGATAATGCTAAGCAATAGGCAAATGTGTGTCCATATGAGCGACAAAGCTAGCTCACCCCATTTCCTCAATAATGGATTGCCACGAGGTTCAGTACTCTCGCCAATGCTCTGCAATGTCTATACAACTGACATGCCGCCAACCGAGTTGTATGGCTGATGTAGATGCAGAGCAACAACTACAACTTCACATGCAGGTTGTCAAGCCAGATAACCGTGTCAGGAGCAGCAGAGTGTATCGCTGTGATGTCTCCATCGTATTTGTGGATTTGACATTGTGTCATTGTATGTTGTATGGTCTGTTCTGGACGACCACAGTCACACACTGCAGAGTTTTAATTTTCCATTTGTGATGTAGGTTTCTACATCTGCCATGGTTTATGTTGATGCGATGTAGGGTGGACAATGAGCTTCGTGGAAGATTAAACCCAGGGATCTTGTGCGTTGAGTCTTTCACAAGGTGTTTGTGATTTATTGTAAACTCCATTCAGCTCTACAAGCATCATCGTGGTTGACTCGCATTGTTGAAGGTTAAAGTGCATGGTCATCATGCATTGATGACCAAGGATGAAGCTGTTAGTTGAGAGGAGGCTATGCAGATAAGTAGTTTACAAAGTGGCTATGTCTCCTAAAATTGTGAAAATGTACGAAAAAATTAACGTAATACATTTTTTATTCAATGGTATATTCTTGCTGCGTTGCAATAAAACACGTATGTTATAATTCAGCTTGTAGAGGAATGATTATGTAACCGCAAACCAGTAACCCGTTTCAGAATCGATCAACAATTACGAAAGTCAGGAACCGGTAATCGTTTACAATGGAAAATGTATTGACACAAACATCACTGTCGGTGTTGGAACAGATATGACTTAAAACGCTTCGCACCTCCAATTAGCACGGTTGGCTATGTACGATGCGAAAGAAGTTCAACATACGTACATTCTTTAATTTAGAACGTTTATGAGAGCTGCGAGAAAATTAACAAAGGGAGGTAATTCTATGGTGGAACAGTACGAGGTAAGAAGCAGAAAGACAATTTCGGTATGACCACAGGGCTGTAGCTCAGTGGCTATTCATAATGCAGGTGAAATGACCACACAGTGCATTATGATTGACTGTCACAAACATGATATGGCCATTCAGGTGTGAAAATGGCTCGCATTAATTATTTGTGGCCTTATATGTTTGTTGGCGACATGCTATTTTCACTATATCCTGTGTGAGTCAATACTTACGGTTACAACTTGCTAATCTTGAATGTTCTCGAGAGTCACTGAGTAGTGGAGTCCAGCTTCCATCCCTCTGACACACTCTCCATGCGACAGGATACGGATATGCCCCATTAGGGCAGACATAATGCAGTATGCTTCCTGGAATCGGGTTACCCGGAAGAATGACATCTCCCCCTTTGATCTTTACATCCAAGTTGCATAACTGTGCTGAAACACAACACATTAATAACTGCTTATACATCACGAGTGCAAACAAACCTCATAGTATGCGAAAGAGTGAGGGCCACGATTATAAGAGATTGTGCCTTTTGATCAATACAACAACAGAGGCTACACACTGTATCTCACAACATAGCAGTAAGGTTGAATAAGATGATGTTAAAGAGACAATTTATGAGAGAAAGCAGCGTGTCTCAAATACATTAGCCAAGCATGATGTTCCACTTAAAAGAGACTTCAATGCACAAGTACTCACTAAACATGTATATTGGAACACTGGGCCAATGTCAGTCCAAAGGATCAAACTACAGTACAACCAAACGTTCGTTCAAACATTGGCATGTTTACTGGGTAAGCACCAGTTACAATAAATGGGGACATAAGTGAGGTAAGCATGTAAAATATCAAGATAATTAAGGCATTTGCCATAACATGACTATAACATATTCTTTGGGTCTTTCGGTAAAGCCACATAGATAGACAAATAATAAATATAATTGCAATATTACGACGTTTCGATCGCAACACAAGCAATTGTCATCAGGTGAGAGCTGCTGAAGCAGGAAAAAATATATGGCGGAAGCGCTGCTAAGGCAGGAAGTTATAAAGGTTTGAGATGGGTGTAGCCCAAGGGTCAGTGGGCGGGGCTAAAGATTGAATTTGCATGTAAATGTAAGACAGGATACATCTTGATCAACGAAGTTGTGGGGGTGGCCATTGTATTGTGAGAGATTAGCATGTCAATGTAAGAAATTTGCTTGTAAATGTAAGCTAGAGAGAGCTCGGAAAGGAACATTGCACATGGAGGTGGAAATGGATGGCAAGCCGCCATTTACTAACACAGATTATGGTGGCTGTGTTAGTGAATGCAACTCAGAGAGTCGAAAATAACTGCTAACATAGGTAGGTAGGAAGGGAACAACACAGCCAGTTATGACCTAAACTGGTTAATAACGTCCTTCCAATGATTGCTCAGTTTGTACCCATTTTCTCGGTTGAAATTGTGTCTGTGTTTATATATCTGGATGGCTTCATGGACGAATCGTGACATGTTCACGTTATGATTGGCAGGCTGTGATAAAAGTTGTGATAGTTGTATAATTTAAATCAGCCAACCTTGTTTGTGTAAATACTGAACAGAAAAGCATAATTGGCGTGGTTATGACGAATGTAACAAAATAAGCGGTCCATTTGTCTCCTTCCCATATGTCTCACCACATAAAATAAATCAAATATTTAAACACATTCCATAAGCACTTTGCTGATAAAACACTGAATGTTGAACTGGTCCAGACTTTGCTTGGATTAAAATATTGTTGCTGAAAATTTACTCCCAGAAGACCGTGTGATTAAAGGGATGTGTAAAAACGTAGGTTTTACGCGGATGGACAGATAAGGAAAGGAGGGAGGCACATTGTCTGAATATTTAGTTTATGAAACTCTTGAAGATTGAGGATACATTTTCTGCAGTGTGTGTCCACTATGTATACATTTCTTCTTTTATTTGAATATCGCCAAGATAATCGAGATCGGAGTCTATTAATGTAGACAGAATTTGATTCTCAATCTTCAAAAATAGGTGTAAGTCGACAAAGATAGCTAAAGTAAAATATTCCAATGTCTCTAAAACATTGTTGTGGTACAATTATGGTCGTGACCCTATATGCCTGCATGCTTTGAGTTTAAGATACATTTGCCACTAAATGTGAAAGAAGTTGCTGTGCATGTTATTGTGTTTAGTTTGTTGTCCTTCAACATACATACATTCAACACTCCCGATATAATCTACCAATAGTATTAGTCTGTGGTAATTGAAATTGACAAGTGCTCACAGTTTTCGTCATGCATTTACGCCAATTTAAAAACATCAGGTACTGTCTAATTTCATGTTTAAATACATATTTTGTTACATTCATCGCGGTGAATCGCGACAGTCACATCGCTTTAAGACACAGCGCATACCAATGACTATTACATTATATTTATACCAATTACACACTGTGCAGGAATACAGTCATCGCTTACATGATAACATAGATTATGAATTTTAAAATGCATTGCTTACCAGCGACACCAAGATGCAGATTCAACAAAAGAATGACATTTGTACAAAAAACATGTTTGAGTGCGGCCCTGCGTTCTCCCATGGTGTTTGTGAAGCAATGCTGGACTGGTTGTGCTGTTCCAATATTGACTCATCCAATGAGCAAACAAACCCGGTCAGTGCAACGCCTCCTGCCCTTGAGAACCCTACCAGGGCATTGTGAGGATGATTTTAACGTTAATAAGTACGTGACAGTACTGACATTTATAGTCATTTTGAAACAAATCTTAAAGAGATGAACGCTGTGTGTGGAAATATAACGAGTTAAGTGACAACTCATATCCAATTACAGGAGACGATTGAATATCGCGATGGTTATGAAAGTGCCACGAAAACCAAAACCGCGATATTCAATACTTAATGCTTACCTAAATAATGGGGTTAGGTACACGGCAACCAAAAATAGACATCACAATTGAAATATGATATGCGCTGTATCCCAAATAAACCAAAAACAAAGTAATTAAAATTAGCATGTAACAACTCTATACAAAAAACATTCCTCGACAATGAAGAGTAATATAAGTAGTTACCGATGATGATGATAATTCAAAGCGGGTGTGTGTTTGTCCACGAGAGGGGAGCGGTACCGCTACAGTAAGGACGCTGCGAATCCGGCCACCCGAATTGGATTCCCGCTCATGCCCAACACCAGTGACGATATTCTGAATCTGTCCTTGGCCTCCCCTAGGTCGACTCAGCTTCAAATGCTGGTGCGATGTTTAAGCACCGCCACTGGGGAGACAAAGGCGGCCAGTTGTGGTGCTGCCGACCCACCCCCTCTTAGTACTTGCCCCAAAAAGTATGTTAAGTCTATACGGGAGGTCTTTGTCTGATGCTTGAAGGGAATGGTGGTATAGCGGTTAGCGCACCGCGCTATGAACTTAGCGGCCTGAGTTCGATTCCTGCTCACGGCCAACACCAATGACGATTATCTGAACCGGTCATAGTCTTCCCCTAGGTCGATTCAGCCTTAAAATAATAACTGGTGCGAGTGTGTAAATGTCACCACTATGGAGATAAAGGCAGCCGGGCCAATGATACGGTATTTCTTGTACCCACGAAAGGCAAAAACTAATCCTGCGATAGTTAAATTGGTTTTCAAAGAGGTTGCCCATGATAGGTCAAACCACGATATTAAAGGGTCTTTTGTCATAGATTTTCGGCATGATTCAACGCTCCTGGGTGCACTCTGTAAATAAAAATTGTCTCTAAACTGTTTTTTATTTTTTACCAGGTGAGGCCCACTGAGCTATATAGCTATTTTTCAGAAGCGACCTGGCCATCACAAACGATAGCTCAATGAAGTGGCTTATCACGTGGAAATTTATAGCAGGAGCGAAGTACTCTAAACACATGTTTATAAATGTGGAGGGAAAAATCGGAGGAACTGGAAAAAAATCCACGTGACCAAGGGGAGAAAATGCAAACTCTAAATATACAGGCGTCAGTGTCGGGATCAAACCCACGACCTGCGAAAAACCATGTCAGGTATTTAACATCTCGCCACCGTAGTGCACATTTGCGGATTAAAGGCGATTTATGGGGGTTTAGCAAACCACGGAAGCGCTGCGAATGTCAGGATTTACGGGTGGTTGTGACCAATGGGAGATGCAGTTTTGGGGGTACGAAGTTAAGCAAGAGAGAGCGAAAGGACGAGAGAATGGCAGGGCTCGGCGGGATCAAAGAGATGTGGGGCATATGACCGGGGGAGAGAGAAAATAGCATGTGGTAGAGACAAGAAAACAAGGGCCCAGGTAGAGATACAGAGAAACGGAGACGGGAAGCAGATAGAGAGGGAGATAGATACATATATACACAGATAGCGACAGAATGGGATGTATAAAGGGACAGACAAGGGTACAGAAAGGAGGAGACAAGGACACAGCTATCGACAGAGTTACAAGGCCCTTTGCCAGTTCGCTTGTAACACCAATAATGTGTGTGTGTGCACAAGTTAAATAGTGGACGGTGGCACACGGGCCACAATCCACTGCTATAAAAAATACCCTTCCCCAATAGTGCGGGGTCACGAATAGTCCAAGGGAAAGACGCGAAAGTTAAACTGGCATCCTGTACAGCTACGGTATAAAATAACGAATAATCTAATTTCGCAAAAAAATTAGTGAATGACAAGGCTTGACTGTACTGTATATAGAAGATAATCCGGCACGCGGGGGGAAAGTGCTAGATCCTGTGGAGGGCTTGGGGGCCTTCGGGCTTCGATTGTACCCTCTGAAGGCGAAGATAATTATATCCAATAGTTACCATTGGCTTTTGTAGCATTCAAAGTAGCTTGAGCTCTCTGGGTCTTTTCTTGTTTGTGCCCACTTGTTATTGTTTGTCGATGTCTTGCAACTGGGCTTGATACCGCTCTTTTGTTCATTTTATTCAACGTTGTGCCATGGATTGGCACACTTGCTCCAACTGACCATGACTATGCTCTTCCGTTTCATTAAAATCTTGAGTTTGCTTTGGCTTGATCATCTTTTTGGAATGGAGCTTGACTCTGCAGTTCTGTTTGATTCATTGGAAGATGTTGCATGGAACAACGCATTTGTTGCAATTGGATTGATCGACGTTTAGCAGATTATTTGCTCACATGATCTGCTTTTGTCTGCCCATCGTTTTTCTATCGATGTATTTCTTCCAACCGGATTTAACGTTTATATTGGCTCTTATTACTTCTCTGTTGCCAAATTGCCAACCTATATGCAGCATTGCTTTACGTTCTTCTTAAATTTCATTCGCCCGTGCCAAAGTTTTTCTTTGTGCTTCTGAGCTTTAATTTTTGTGTGTCGGTATTTGAATCTAGAAGGATTTACATATATATAAAAAAAAACAATAGCTAACAGTAGCTATAAATGAAAACCACAATTTAGCTTCAGGGATTACAATTGTATCCAACACCGTTTAGAGCAGAAAATTGAGCAGAATATTGAGATTGTTTAGCTGAAAGTAGAATTTGAAATCACAACCACTGTAGATGCCACGGGCTTTGAAGCGTAGAAACTGACCCTTTTTAGTTGTCCAAGCACATAAAGTCTTGGAAGTCAGGGAACAATATATTTGAAGACTGCCGTAAAACTACAAAATCTCAGTTTTTCGAGAATTGTATGTGAATCAAACTGAAAGAGTACTGCAGGCGGTCTCTGCATTTACGACACAATGCATTCCTGGAAACCCCATCGTAAATCAGATCGTGATTTTTCAGGCCCTATGTTGCCATAGATGTGAAATGGGCTCAATTAGGCACACACTACTTCTTGGGAGGCAACACTATTTATTAACACCAACACGTTACACTTAACATAGGGAGGTAATCACTGACCTATTCTGTCTCACACACACCAGCACTCTCTACATACAGACTCTGGGATACTCTAGGGCGACTCAGCCAGGAGGGCACCTGGCTGGTCCGCTGACTGGTGGCTTGACTCTTGAGATGCCCTCACGATGCCTCTTCCATATGTAGTGCCATAAGAGGGGAGGGGCTGCTGGGGGCTCTGGGATCCTAGGCAGATAAGCCCTCGGCGCCAGGCGCTAGGATCCCAGGCACCCCAGACACTTAAGCCCCTTGGCGCCACCAACGGGGGGGGGGGGGGCTTGTGTGTGCTCTGTGGGATATCTGGGGGCGCACACAACCCCACCCCTCGTTGAGGACGAGGCATAAAAGGGCAGCTCCCTGGCCGATCGGGGCCAGTCGCAGCTCAAGACCCAAGACCCGCCAGCCAGCCAGCTTAGGACCCTGGACCTCCTCGTCCCGCTTGTCCTTGTAAGGGCCGGGACGCTGTGAGGGTCAGTGGTGGGACTCTGGGACTCCCGGCTCTACGTCCTTGTAAGGGCGAGTTCCGAGGAAGCCAGAGTCAGATAGCCTCCACTAGGGTAATTGTAGCCGGAGGACCCCAGAGCGTAGCCAGAGTAGGGTATCTAGGCTGTGTATCTAGGCTGTGTACCTAGGCTGTAACAGAGTATCAGGACTGTTGGAGTGTTGTATTGTAATAAAGAAGTTACCTCTACAAGTGTCTCCGGAACCCATTACACATACTTGACACGAACAGCCCCGAACATAGAGATGAGGCTACTTATATGGGCCTCGGAGTGCCACCCCGGTCACGCCCCCCTTCGATAACCCTCTTGAAGCCACCTGGCTGCCCACGTGCCCCCCGGGGCCCCGGCTCAACCAGCCCTGACGTGATTCCCGCCTTCAGACGGGATGATGTCATGCATGTGTGTGTAGACCCGCGGGGTAGTGATGCTCCCCCGTATAATGAGGTCACATGTATGCGTGTGTGTATACATGCAGTAGTGATGCTGGCAGTCACTACAGATGCAATGCTATAAATGGGGGTTTAAGTTGTATATATGTGTAATAAATGACTTCCACAACGATGCTGTCAGAGTGCTTCTTTAGTTAACGGTAGTACAGTACAGCCCCGCTCTTTCCCCCTTCGGGTAATTTCCCTCTTCACACCACCGTAGACGAGGCATCCCTCTCCGAGCACCCACGAGGCTCACTCCGCTCTCCCGGCCTCGCCGCTGACTGACAAGGTGCCGGAAGAAGAGGTGAGCTCCTTTGGTGGATCCACCACGTGGACCGTGGTGAGGAGGGGATGAGCAGCGACACGGTCTGGACTCCAAGCTTCCCACATCGACCCCGAGTCCTCCCCCGATCTGCCTTATATCCCTCCCGGCGGAGCTAAGCTCCGCCTCTAGCCATGCCCCCCCGTGGAACCTTCCCGATGGTTCCCGAACCTTTCTTTGCGACTCTTCCTGTCCTCTCTGGCCCAGATATTATCCCCCCTTAGGATTGGATGCTGATTACATAACGGTGCCTGTACCCATTAACCTCTGGCACCCCCTAGATGGCGCTCTCTCATTACAAAATCCCCCCCCCCATAATGAAAAGACTAGCCGACCCGGCTAGAGGTGAAACCAATATAAGTAATAAGAAAACGCAAGCACGGGGAGCGTGTGGTGTGCGTGCAGAGGGGTTGCATCCAAAAGGCTGAGGGCCCATAACAACATATAACCATTAACAAGAGATTAAAACGAACGAATGCAGTAACACAAGGATGTAAGAACAACGTGTGGCGATTTCAATGAAATCGAAGCGTCTTGGAGCGAGTCCACGCCGCCAGACCGGCAACAGAGACTACCTCCTGCTCTTCTTTGGTCGGCACGCCAGACGGCAGGATAAGCGATGGTGGAGCGGAGGGCTCAGATATTGTGGGCGGTAAAACAGAGTCCGTCGGGCGATCATCACGTAACTGCACCGCCCCAGGTTTGTCAGACACGTCAGACTTCGGCAGTTCAATTTGTGGAGATGAAGGGCAAGCCGAGGAAGAACAAACGGCTTCAACCGCGAGGGGTGGACGAACCAACGACGGCGGCCCGCCCGGATACGCACACATTGTGGACGTTTGATTATGACCACCTCCACAGGTCCATGTCAGGGCTTATGCAGCTTAGGGGAGTAGCCAACGGGTACTTCAGAGCAATGTAACCAAGTCCTGTTGCCGACAAACCACGACACCTCATGGCCAGATCTGCGCGCTTGTGTCTTGGTGGTGTTGATTTTAGCCACCTCCCGTGCGTCAGAAATACATCGTAAGGAATCGTGGACATGTTCCGGCAGTTTAGACTTAGCATTAGCAATTGGTGCACCCAATTGGGCATCAATAGGGGGTACGTTTTCCCACCCATACATAAGGAAAAACCGTGAAAATCCCGTGGAAGCATGCGGGCCAAATATTATTGTAGTGGTAATGATGGAGACTCAGTCTTCTCTGGAGGCAACACGTTTATTTGTAACAACTATAACGGTAACACAATGTCGCTGACACAAAGGGGTATCGGCCCCTTCCACTCGATACCCTGGGGAGGTATAGCCTCCGGGCGAGCATGTCCTAATCACTGGGACCACTTCCTCTATATAAATCAACCCTCATAGCTAGGGCGACCTAGGGGAGGCTAGTTGACCCGACCCAGCCAAAGTCCTCAGGTCCTGGCCACTGGCCCACTCTTAGAAGGACGTTGGGTCTGGGGGTTCCCAGGGTTCTAGTCTAAGCTGGCTCTTCAGTTTTCAGCTTGACAACGACTAACAAACCCTTATATACAGCTCCCAGGGTCACTCCATCCCTGGCCACGCCTACTCTCTGGAACCTTCTGGAGGGACCTGAACTATTGCATAATTCTCCAGCCCCACTGGGGGTCTGGGGTGTATACCTCCAGTTCCCAACCGTCATCTGGGTTTCCTGGCCTAACGGCATTACTTGATACAGGCCGTACTCGCCGTTGGCCCCGGTTGACCCATGGCTGATGCTACACCAGGTAAGTAGTGGTAACCGCGTGTAATGCTCACAATACCCACTACATTACCCCCCCCCCCTTCATAGCACTCAACCATCTTGGCTGCCAGCCTCCCCTCTTATATTTTTTTAAGAACATCTAACGCAACAATAAGTATGTGTGCCTTTAACACAACAGGACCATCGTACGAGCCACAAGGTCTCTGTGGCGGCTCGGCAGAAACTGGTTCTGCGTAGGGAACAGCCCGCAAGGGCGACGCATGTCCACAGCGGGTGGGTGCTCGACGTCGGGGGCGGCCAATGTCGATGGCCGTGAAGGCCTCAATCCTGCAGCATCTGAGGGTGGGACAAGACGCCTCATCTCAGGGTTAGGTTCCGCAGATGTACACCCCAGCTCATCGGACACATCACACCTATGGCCCCCGCGACGTGAAGATGAGGTGAAAGTGCGCGGCATGATGTAGGGTTTCAGATACGACAGGTGGATGTGCCAAGACCGCCTTCCCCATTGGACTTTGATACATTGGGGGTGAACGATCCGGACGACCTCGACCGCCCCCCTCCAGGGTCTGAACAGTTTTAGGGATGTTGCAAAGGGAACCTGGGGGCAATGGAGCCAGGCCTAGTCTCCTTCAGCCCATATTGCGCACTGGACAAGGCACCTAGAGAGTCATCCATGCGCGGGAGTGGATATGCGTCGCCCACTGAAACTTTATTCAACTTGCGGAAATCGACACAGAATTTGAGGCTACCATCCTTCTTTTTGACATGCACAACAGACGCGGTCCAAGGGCTATTAGACAGGGAGATAATATCGGCAGCCAGCATGTCATTGACTGCCCGTTGCACGCGTTCCTTCTCCACCGGGCTCAACCGGTGTGAGTTTTGCCGAAAAGGGCTGATATCACCCGTATCAATATGGTGGAATAACAGATCGAATTTGAAGGGAACGCAATCTATTAGTCGGAGGACAAGGACGCATTCTCCACACACAACGCACCAACCCATTGCTCATCCATCACATGGCAAGGATGAGCCGCTCCCACCAACCGCCGTGGCTCAACCTCGTCATGGTCCGAAAACACGGTGGTGGCATGCACCATACCAACGGGAACTATCACAGCGTCCGGCCCCCCGTTGAGTACCTGTAAGAATGGGGCTTGCTCGGAGTGAATGATTGTCTGTGCGCCAGCAAGTGCCAGACCTCGGGTCGCGGTATTAGATGGGATCAGAAGGACCCCGGCCTTCGAATCAATGCATCCGATCCCCTTACAATAGCGTAACGGCACAAGCATCTGGGATCCCGGCGGAATCTCCACCTTGATTTCAATGAGGGCCTGAACTGCAGCGCGCGGTGCTGAACGCAGCAATGGGGCGGACAAAAACCACAATTTGCGACCCGAAGGCATCTCCAAACAACCCCGATCGACCAGGATCTTAACAGGCATATGTCGAATAAAATCAGTGCCCAACAAACAGGGCACCGCTAACGACCTAGAGATCAAAACACAAGCATCAACGACCAGCCATATTTGAGTAACAGGAAGCCCCCGTGTCCACCAAGATGCGAACGCTCACTTCCTGTATTGAAACAGGTACCGTCGAGAATCCCGCAGCCACACATGATGCGCCAATTTCTTCCATTGTGTGAGCGAATTGGGCCTATTCCGTGTAACTGAACCCAAATGACCAGAGTTAACAACCGAATCCAGCTGCGAACGAACGGGTTCCGTGACCTGAGATGCATGAGGTATAAAAATGGGCCATGTGTACCGACTCGCCTGTGGGTTTGGAGGATGAGCCGTCGGAGGGGCAGCAGGAGCTGGAGCAGCAGCCGAAGATGGAGAACGAGGACGACTCCGGAATTTCCTCGTGAAGTGACCCAGCCGGCTGCATCAGAAGCAGGTGACGGCCGGCCTTTGTGCTCCCCGGTCTTCATGGGGACGTGGTCCGTCGGACCCCCAGCGATGAGCAGCATCGTCCCGTTGTCTATCTCATCGGTAAGCTGCAGTTGCTAGATCACTCGTCCCCAGGAGGAATACCGATAACTTTATCTGGTGACCAACCCTGTGGTTCCTCGTCACAACTAGGGTCACCCATCCATGCCGCCATCTGCGACCCCCGCTGCAGATTCTCGTGTGCATGAAGACATCCAGCAGCCCATCGGGGTTATTGCATCTCGTGGTCGCATGCAGGTAGAACTACTCCCATATCCCTTTCCAGTGCAAGCATACAGTCCATGACAAGCAAGTCGAGTGCCTCTTGTTTCACATTGGGGTAGGCGGGCACAGCCAACGCCATCAAAGTACTGCGGTAGGCAAAGGGAAATTCTGAACTACCCCGCTTATGCTGCATAAACTTCCTCCATGTGTCGGAAGGTGGCTCATAAACTTTCGCCATCTCAGCATACGCATTTTGTAATGTTGATCTCTTTTCCGGAGGAATATACCTGAAGACTGCCAGAGCGTCGTCATCTAACATGGTCGGTAGAGCGACCAGCACTTCCTCCTCCGTCCAGTGGACCGATCGGAACACCGCTTCGAATATCCAGGTGAAGGTGTTCCAGTCGCCGCCGGCCGCAATTAATTCCTTAATGGTGGAAGTCGATGGCCGCGATCAGCACCGCTCCACACGACAGCAGCGGCCGCCGCACCCTTCCCAGCATGCAGTTTGTCGGAAATGGCAGGCTCCGAACCCACCTTCGCCACACTATCCAAGATGGCAGCTTCCCGCCGTGTGGGCGACTCCGTGCGTGCAATGGCGGACGTCCCCTCCGTGTGAGCAATGGCGGACATCACCTCAGCCAGGGAATCCATCGGAATCGCTGCCTTGAACCTCCGATCGCCGTTTCCTGGGGACGATTCAAGCGGACGCCCCACCACCGTGGACGCTATGACGAGTGAGACCGGCTGGAGAAGTACCCCCTGCAGTGACTCAAGCTGCTCCTCCACCCTTTTCCAGCCGTCGTCGACCCTTAAGGATGGAGGTACCGCCACCGCACCGCCCACCTCTGGAGCAGCAATTTCCCCTGCCGTGGCGTCTGTGACCGAGACCACAGATCCCGGGGTCGGCAGATCCTGGTTCTCCGCCTCATCATCGTCGCAAGACGCTACAGGTGGGTTCTTCTTCCTGAGGTTTTTAGACATACTTCACCCTTGGTAATTGTCTTGTCTTGAAGGGCCACTTCTAAAGTTCCTGCAATCACAGCGCATTGATGGCACTGGGCCAGGTAGCATACCCACGGCTGAACGAGACGGCGCTGGATTATCTGGCGCAGGAGATGGGAGTCGTGTTGCCAATTGTGAAGGAGTAGGCGCAGACTTCCCTGTGGGTGCCCCGATGCCTACAGGCGCATGAGGGGATGAACCGATGGCCTCGTGTGGTGGCATGGTTGGGTGATCTCATGTCGGGTGAGGTCTCGACAGTCCGGTCAATGGGGAGTGCGGTGACGCCAATGGAGGAGGATCCAGAGCTGGGGGAGGAGGTGACGGCGGCGGTACATGGTGTGTTTGCCGCTGGGGGGAGATTTCGCGATGGCCTCAAGGTTAGGGACCAAGGTGGGAGGTGACCGCTCCACAGCAGGGGCCCACCATCACCTGCTTCAGGTGCGGTCGGCCGGGACACATCACGCGGGGATGTCGGAGCGACACCCGGACAGCGGCGGCGGCGTCAGCATCTGTATTCCCACTGGCGGCCACTCCATAATGACAGCAAGCACGTCAGGACACTATAGACACCTGGCCTGAAGCGTCACCTCACACATCTAGGTGGTCATGTCTCCTAGGCTCCATTATCACCTTGCATCCTTTGTCGGTTGCGTCAGTTGTGTTGGTTGCGTCGGTTGTGTTGGTTGCGTTAGTTGTATCGGTTGTGTCGGTTGTGTCAGTTGCATCGGTTGTGTCGGTCGCAGGTGAGCGACGGGTTTCGAAGGATTGGGGGGATTACGGTGACAGGGCTCGTCCTTTAAAAAACACGGGCTATTCCATGCTTGTGGGACATCGACTTTTCGAATAGAATACCCTCAGAAATTGACGGATCAGAAGTGTGAAGAGATGCTGTCGGGGCAGCGGTTATTTTTCTTGGATCCTGTTGGAAGGGAGGCGGGTGCAACATCACGATTCAGGCCTTGGTGAGGGAGTCCGTAGAGATCCCGCCGGGCATACAAATGTTGGTTCCCTTGCTGTACCGTGAGTGGTTGCATTCGGCCGACCCAGATGCGGCGGTTCTTCTGATGTCGTCCAACAGTGTGGCCCATGAGCTTGCACTGGCAGGTGCACAGACGATCCTAGGAGGGGGCCGGGAGCCGTTCCTGCAGGTGTTGAGTGTGGGTGGAGGGATGACTGTGGTCTCAGCGGGTATTGTGTTGGCCCAGGTGAGAGCCCGCGTGTTGCGAGGCGGTGGCAATGGATATCGCGGAAGCGATGGAGGTGGGATCCCGCGTGTTGCGTGGCGGTGGCGACGGATATCGCGGAAGCAATGGAGGAGAGAGCCTGGTCAGATGTAACGTACCTAAGGTACAATGGGGTGATTTGAATTCCTGCAGTCATGAAAGCTTCAAATCAAGTTTGGGGCGAATTGAAGTCGTTGTTGCTGCAAATTCAGATGTGTTCGGTAACAGCAAGTGCGACATCGGTCGTACTTCTCTATTGCTGCAGCATATTGATACGGGAGACACAGCCCTGTTTGCCAGAACTCATATCGGATGTGTCCGGTGGAGAAGGAACATGTAAACAGGCGGTGGCTGGTGCATGCCGAGTACGCGTGTGGATGATTTGTTGAACGTGTTGTCGAGTGCTAGTTCATTTTTTTTCCTCTTTGATGTGTGAGTGGGAGCACAGGCCCCCCATACCATTTAACCGGGTGCAGCTTCGAGGAAACAAATGCAGGATGTCACCGTACTGCGGAAGGTTACGTCCAGACGAGTATCGGTGACAGAGCATGGCTGCATTGTCTGCAGGTGCCGCTGTGGACATCACCTAAGTAGCACCACCATGGTCGGGAGCGGTCAAGATTGTGGAAGTTAATTGGTTTTAGTGCGTGTGAGTACAGGTGGGGCGTCGCAATTGGTTCGTCCACCATCACGTCTCAAACCATACGTCCATCCCCGCCCAGACATCTGATCTCCATGTCCTGTGCGGCCGGGGTCTGGTGTGCCCAAAGTGCCAGGGTAGTCATCTGGGATGGTTGTGCAACCCAGGAGATGTGTTGTACCGCCCACAGAATGTGACCCTCTAATTTTCAGAGGCCCACAGGTCTCCGCCACGTGCGGCCGAGAGCTTTGCGGCTGCGATTGCGGCTCTTCAAGCCACGAGGTGGACTGTCAACTCCTAAGGTCAAGCGTTTTTTTTTGTGTGTACTCCAGTCCGGTTGCTGTTGTTCGCGTGAAGTGGCTTGCACCACTCACTCGTCATGTTGTGTTTTTTTTGGCTTCTATGGTCGAGTGATGGGTTCTTTTCCACGTGAATGTGGGTTGCCATTCTGCCCTAATTGTTGCATTTTTTAAAGTCTTGGTATTAGTCGGGACGGCTATATTTTTAAGAAGGGGGTGGGGGGGGGGTGATGTAATGATACTAAAGCCTGCATGTGGTGTGAGAGAGGACTAGTGGCCACGGGAGGTAATGACAGGGAAGTCAGCCTACGGTACGAGTGCACTAGTGGCCACGGGAGGTAATGACAGGGGTATCAGTTGTGATTACGAAGGGACTAGTGGCTACGGGAATGTTCGAGAAGGGAGCGTGGTCAGGTGACAGAAGAGGACGGGAGAGTCTGCCGGTAGAGGGAGCATCCAGAATCTGTGAGAATGATCGAGAAGGAGGGCATGGCCTCGTGTTCAGATATAAGGGAGATGCGCGGGCGATTTGGGGCTGTTGCAGTGGGGTCTCCGCCTGATGTCGTCCACCTGCAGTCGTCTTTCAGTTCCCGAGCCAGTGTCCTGATCACGGTCATCGCTTCCCCTTATATACCTGCTCGGCCACACCCTGCACTTTCCCCAAGTAGATTCTTCCAGCAGACTGTCTTCTACTTCCCTTCTCGAACCTTCCCTCGTACAGTACCCTGCACCTGTTTCCACCCATCTCCACTGACCCCACTATGACGATTGCTATGCACAGTACCCTACACAGGCATGCATTGCGGTCAACAGGATTATCATAACCTCCCTGTCTCATGTGGATTCATATGAATCTATAGCAACTCCTCTGTTCTGCTTTCCGTGAATCCATGTGCATTTTTTGTGCGACATCATCGCCGCTTGAATAGCATCATTTTGAACCCTTTTTAAATTATCAAAAATATGTAATGCCATGTTAGTTGCACAGCACTCAGATTTCTGTTTCGAGCGTTAGTCATCTGCCCTCCGTTGTTGTTGGAGGGCGACTGTCTCCAACTGCTTAGTTTTGTCCTTCACGAACCTTCTCCACAGAGGCCAATCTTGACACTGCATTGGTACCAGTCATCGACACGTCCAACCAGCTCCAAATCCTCGAGTACCACATCATCCCATCTCTTCTCTAGCGCATTCCAACAGAAGATGCTGGGCATGTGGTGTCTGGGAATGTGGGCTACATGACCTAGCCTGGAGGTCGGCAACCAAAATAACAAGAACCATTTTTTTCGAATTCAATAAAAAAAACTCAATATTTCAAAAGACGAGTGAACATGGGAGGGGGGAAGGTAAATGTTTAATAACAAATACAATAAAACATTATAAAGAACAAAGTAGTTTTTTTGTATTACCATTGATAATTATTTGGCGAGGCAGGTTGTGGTGATGGCGAGGAATCCAGGTGGATGATTCTTCCTGTTTGGGGAGCGATAGTTAGCGCACTGCGCTACGAACCCAGTGACACAGGTTCGATTCCCGCTCACGGCCAACACCAGCGACGATTATCTGAACCGGTCCTGGGCTTCCTCTAGGTCGACTCAGCCTCAAATGAGTACCTGGTGCAGTGTGTAAATGTGGCCACTCGGGCGACAAAGGCGGTTGGAGCAGCGCTTGCCACCCACCCCCTCGTGTACTATTCAGGCCTTCGTAGGTGCTCGCTAACAGCAATTGCCCCAACAGTCTGTTCAAGGCTACACGGGGGAAAACTTTGTCTTTGTATGTGCGTGTGTATGTGTGTGTAGACGAGACTACTCCACCTTTATCTTTGTGTGCGTGTTCACATTCGGAATTGACTGCTTTCTGTTCACAATCAATATTAAAATCATCTATTGGATACAGTTCCATTAGTTTAATAATGGGTAGTGTTAGGGTAGATATTCGATCAAATGAAATAAGGGGCCGTCCATAAATGACGTCACGCACCTGGGG
>CM025633.2:13078000-13102473 GCA_014621495.2 Entosphenus tridentatus | reverse complement strand
TTCAACATTAAATCTGCTCCACGCGGCAATGATAACTGCTCGTGGTCGCCTTGGGCAAAGGGATGACGCCATTGGTGACATTCGCGTTACACAACTGGGCGCTCTTGCCAGGGCTATAAAATGAAATACCACCCCAATATTCTAGACACGCGTCTCACCAAAACATCACTATACTCGCGTAAAATTACTACACCGTTTGATGACAGTGTCCTCGAGACGTGAGGCCTACAGCGTACACAGAACAAGTGCACGGCATGAGTATATTGCATATGTTTACATTGATATACGCCATATAAACATGTATATATTACCTTTATGTGCTGTGAGAGAAATACTTTGCAGAAAGTGGTTACTCTCTTTACTGACGCCTGAAAGGATGATGGGCTGAGTGAACTCCGAGTCATTTAACCTCGGCCACCTTCCAAATTGGGTTAAGCGCCATGTTACAGCGCCGCCAGCCCAAGGCGTCTTTGTGTGGCCACGAGGGTCAGTGACATATTCGATTGCTGGCGTGCCTTGAGTCTTACAAATATGAGATTTCTGAATGCATTCGATGAGCGATTGTATAGGTGCACATGGCCTGGCTGAAGTGTAATTTATTGTTCTTACGTGACGTGATTTTGGTGGATTCAGAGCCAGCTCAATGCATCTGATTGACGAAGAGTCGGGATATATAAAAATGTCTTAAAAACAAAAGTTAATCCTACATTTAAATCCTTAATTTCGTTTTTAATTCGTGGAGTTATGTCAATTGCGGATGCATACATAAGTGTTCAAACCATGCTCCACATGTAGCACCCGCAGCATGTTTGTGTGCACGCATGCACATCCTGGGATGTGCACCTCAGCAGCTGTGGAGGTGACAGGAGGTCAGGTCACGAGTCTCGGCCTGACTGCGAGAGAAAGATTCAATATCCCACATGCTGGAGTATTTTGAGGATGAATGATACCCAATGACTGTCTCCATTAAAGGTGTTCGATTTGCGTTTAGAGTTCCGTGGTGTGTTCTGTAAGGGGCATCAGTGCAAAACGAAGAAAGGCTGAATGTTACAGGGGGACCACGCATTTCAGAAATCTTTGAGGCCAGTCTGGAGATGTCAAGACAGCCGTCAAAATAGGGAGAATTGTAGCTTTGACGATGTCCATTCTAAAATTGAGGGTAATACAATGTCTGTTTATGAAGAAGAAATAAAATTTAAACTTGAACGTCTGGAGTTTATATTTATATATGTAGATAATGTGTACATGATGATGTTCGGAATACATATCCCTGACCAAATAAATATCTTCCATTTGGAAATACAAAAAATGTGGTAATAATCATAGGCAGGTGGGTATGGATGTAACCATGTGGATCGTGTAAAGATCTCAGATCTTGCAGAGGAAACCAATTTTTCTTTCTTAGAAGCATGTTCTATATGATCATGGAAAGAGATTTTGGAATCTAGGATAACACTAAGATATTGCACATTTTCAAAGAGTTCAATTTGCTGAAAGCCCAGAGACACTATTTTAAGTGGGGCACAGTTATATTTTCTCAAAAAACAATTAAATTGTATTTGCATTTATGGCAGGTCTAAGGGCAGCCAATTGTTATTGTAGGGACTGAAAATCCTGTTGAAATTTGTAGTAAAGATCATCCAGATATTTGCGAGAGACGATGAGGCTTGTTATCAGAAAATTGATTAATATCCAAGTGGATTAGCGATTGAGCTAGGTAGTTAACTTTGAGTGAGAACAAAATGGGGCCCAGGACAGAGCCTTGAGGAAACCCCTGCAGATTGAGGTTTTATTAGATTAATTGTTTAGAGGAACAAGCTGAAAACGGTTAGGTGACTATGGACACAACTTATTGTCAAGTTGGAAAAGTTTAGGCATTCCAATCAACTGTGTAGGATGTCATTATCGACAGTGTCAAAAGCCTGAGGTGCAGGAAGAACACCGTTGAAGACAATGAGTATGAAGCACCACTGAAGTAGTGCTGTAATTCTTGCGAAAGACATTTGTTTGGGATAGAGCATATTAGAAAAATAATAGATCACGACATTTCGATCGCAACACAAGCTTTCGTCATCAGGTGGGACAACCACAGCAAGAAAAAACTGCTGAAGTAGGCGAGAGATCTGCCGTGGCACGATGTTATATAGGACTCGGCAGTAGGGGGGGGAGAAAGCCCCCCCCCCCCCCCGGAGACGGGGCAGAAAGTGGACCCCGCAGCCAGCACCTTGGCATACCATTTGTGCAGACGGCAAACAAAAGCAGTTTTCTATTCTTGGGGAACTGGCTTTCTCTGAGGGCTATGGGTTTCAAACTTTTGTTTGCCACAAGACGGAGGCCAATAGCTGGAAGTTAATCTGCACCGACAGCAGAAGAGTTTAAACACATACGAATCGGGGAGGAATTTTTATTCCTGATGCAAGGTTGGTAAATGCAGAAGGCCAGGAGGCTGCATATCAGGAGTGGGGCAAGGTTTGTTCGAGTTAAAGTTACGGCCTACGGAGGCAAAATAGTAATTGGACCATTTATGACATATCAGGTAAGAGGCATTTACCAGCAATTGATAGCTTAGGCAGTACTCCATAGTCAACAGTTTCGTCATCAAGAGTCTTCATAGCGTTCCAGAAAAGCTTGGGATCGTGTCCTGACAGCTTTACTGTATCAGTAACTTTTTATTAAATGGTCTTTAATAGCATTTCATTGAATGCTCTTTGATGCTTAACTTACTATTTTCATATCATTGAATGTGTTTTATGTTTTCTACAGTGTCATTTATTTATAAAGATAATGTACATTTTGACTTTGATGGTTTATCTTTTCTATTAGTGCAGAAGGAAGATAAACAGAAACGGCCAAGAGGGGTTCTACACATCTAACAAGCTATGGCTGCCAACTACCAGCAAACACGCAAAAAGAGATCCTCACTGCAAGGTAATACAGGCATGCGTTGCGGTCAACATGATTATCATAACCTCCCTGTCTTGCAACTCCTCTGTTCTGGCGTCCCTGAATCCATGTGCATTTTCATGTGACATCATCGCTGCTTGAATAGCATCGTTTTAAACCATATTTTAATTATTTAAAATATGTAATGCCATTTTAGTTGCACAGCATTCAGCTTTCTGTTGTGAGCATCAGTCCTCTGCCCTCCGTTGTCGTTGGAGGGCGACTGCCTCCAATGCCTTAGTTTTGTCCTTCATGAACCTCCTCCACAGAGGCTAATCTTGACACCGCACTGGTACCAGTCATCACACGTCCAACCAGCTCCAAATCCTCCAGTACCACATCACCCCATCTCTTCTCTAGCGCATGCTGAATCCGTTTTGCCCCTCATTCCAACAGAAGATGCATGTGGTGTCTGGGCACGTGGTGTCTGGGCACGTGGTGTCTGGGCACGTGGTGTCTGGGCACGTGGTGTCTGGGCACGTGGTGTCTGGGCACGTGGTGTCTGGGCACGTGGGCTACATGACCTAGCTCAGGGGTCTGCAACCAAAATAACAAGAAGAGCCATTTTATTGGAATTCAATAAAGAACTCAATATTTAAAAAGCCGCAATGCATGTGAATATGAGATGGTGGTCCCTAATAAAAATTTGTTTAAGAAGCAGTCCTTAAAGAGACACGCTGCGACGAAGCTCACCGATGCAACTGTCCAGATTGTTGCAGGATATCTGAGCTCCTTACATGATCCAATCTGGTTACACCCATGTCAGCCTGCCTACGATTTAACACGTTTTTGTAGTTTCCAATAGGAGAGATTTATTTGGTCAGGGATCATGTATTCCTAACATCTTCATCTTCACATTATCCACATTGTACATAGATCTTGACTTAAAGCTTTCGTGACTGCAGGAATTCATATTCTTTGGGTCTTTCGGTAAAGTCACATTGCTAATTTCTCACATTAACATCACTAGCCCTGCCCACATCGTTTATGACCTTTGGTCTACACCTATTTTAAACCTTTAAAACAGTCTGCATCAGCAGCTTCCCCCTCTTTCTTCCTCCTGATGACAATCGCTTGTGTTGTGATCGAAACGTCGTATTTTTTATTTAATTTGTATTTATTTAAACCTATCTATGTGACTACCGAAATACCCAAAGAATATTATACATAGAGTTTTGCTGATCTGTGCCTAACACCTGACACTACTGTGTGTAACGCTGGCTAAGTTACGTGGATTTTCATGCAATCAAATAGTTTTTCATGAAAGGTTTATTAAAATTGTAACTAATTATTAGTTTGTCCCAAGAATAATACATTTTCTCCAAGAATATACCAGCACTGCTTTTGAAAAAAGCCAAGTGTGCCGCTTTTTGTATTTTATCATTTTATCTATTAGTTTTGCACACCATTGCAGAGTAATAAATTATCTATTCAGTTAATTTGTGTGACAATAGTTAATATTTTTTGGACATCGAACAGAAATTGAAATAAAGAAGCAAAATCACTTTTAATTTGAACTCAGTGCAGTTTCACTTTGATGACTTTTGCTCTCACAGTGCAAATTTGTGAAAGTGACTGAACACTGACGTGTCCTTCCAGGTTATAAACAGTAATTTTTTTGTATTCACATCAATGCAGAAATGTAATTGATTAAATAAATTCAACACAATCTTAAATTTGTTATCTTTTTCATTCAATATAAGTTGTATGAACACATCATAAACACTAGTACATAAGGTTTAGAAAAATGGAAAATCCTGACTTTGAAGTTTCATGTTTAATAGTTTTACCCGGGGGAAACTCAAGAGACCAGGATAGTAATATTTGCAGGTAACCTGGGTCACTGTTGCTCTGGTTGTGACATGGAAATTCAAATTACGAATACATTTTATTCCCACGTAATAATAGGTACAGATACTCACACAGATACTTCGCCTTTTACACAACGAAATTTCGGAGCATGCAAAAATTGCTGTTTTTATGCCCATTATTTTTTAATTTCCATGTTTAATCACTAGGTGGCAGCAGAAATGTGTGTGATCCGTAAACAAAGAACATCTACGTCAAGTGAAAATCTGGACTGGCCACAGGAAGGCGTCGCTGGGTCCCAAATACTGTATACTGTAATTGGAAAATAAAAATATAGCACTTAGGACCAAGGTCATGCCTCATTTATTCCACAAATGTATATCATAAATCAAACTGGGCCACCCCCACCTTCACCCATACCATGAATGCCATAACATTAGCTGGCTGCAGGGTGATGCAGTTGAAAAATACATGGCGGCGAGGGGGTTAACATGGACTACAGGACTGAGAATGACGTTTGATATGGCTTTGCAATGCACAACTCTATAAATGTTCGCGATTTGTTGCACATGCAACATGCTTTAGCTGTGTAGGGTAACGTGGCCGCTGACTGCTACATTAAACTGTGCTTGATAGTTTTTAATGCATATGACTGTTTATGCATATTTCGTAGGAAAACTGAATTCATTTCACGGCTCACGTATATGAAATTGCTTTGCAAAGCAGAGACAACAAAGTTATGTTGTTTTGTGATGCTGAAGTCATACCTGTCAACCCCTTATTAGTGCCTACCTTATTCCAGACCAATTCAGACCTTATTGGTCACCCCCGTCTCCTTATACATTTCAACATTCATCCTATAAAGTCCCATCACAAGGGAGAAACACAAAAACATTTCTGAAAAATTGTTTATTTTTACTCAATTTCCCTGTACAAGAATACGGGTAAACTGTATGGGTTGACAGGTATGCTGAATTGGCAGTGGTGCACAATTAACAAAAAGGCTCAGCACATTTGTCAATAACAACGTTGCCTGAAAAGGATGCATTAATGGTAACATTTTGGGCAGTGGTCCCAAATCACAGCACATTGAGGGGTCACTGAATCTCTGGCCTCTATGTGCTGTGACGAAGGGCCATTGCCAGGAACGTTCTCTGATGTATTTTCCATTTAAGGTAGTATTAAGGTTTAACATTATAGAGTGTTTTGCAGGATTGAAGAATGCAACACGATTATGTGCAGGAAATATGCACTGTTATTTATATTGGCTTCATTTGTTATTCAGGAAAGGAGCCAAGAGTACACAATCACCAGCACACGCCTGGCAAGAAAAACCATGGTGTGTTCGAGCGTTATCTGTCAGATAGTGAGGTCTCAGCTGGGCTGAAGCGCAAGGAGTTGATTCAGGTACCTTTTAATTGTTGTATCATCAATTTCTACAACCGTGCTCATAGTGAACCTTCAAATATAATTTTTACTTTATTTGTGAAGTCCATTACAGTAGCTTTGTCTTGGGTTTTGGTTACAAATGTAAGGGAATTTTTTATATATAAAATTATTTATTTGCTACCTGTACTTCATGACTAGCAGGGCATGGGCAGCCCACGTTTCCAGGTGCTCTCTGTGTAGTTGTTTATACTTGCGACGTTGTTGTGTGTCTGTTTTGTAGGGACCTTTGAGAATAAATCCCAGAAAATACCAAGAGGCATTTGTTCCTTCACTGGTAAGGTTGTGTTTATTTAAAGTCTGCTGAAATTGTATTGCATTGTTATAATGCATATAAAAGGCATCTGGGTTAATATTGTGCCTTTTGTTTACAATTTATCATGCTTAATCTAACCATGTTTGATTAGATTTGTAATAATTTTAGTGAGTTTAAATATTACAGATAATGTTTGTATTATGCAAATGAATACATTACCTCTTATGTAGCTGAAGTATCAATATAGATCATATTACTTTGTGTAAACATGCAAATGATATCCAAAAATATTTTGTGAAAACTGTTTCCATTTATATATATTCCAACTCGTAATACTTTCTTAGCTTTGATCAAAGCGGAATCAGTTAAACTAAACCCACTTATGCCTTGGGAGGTTGAAGCCAGGAACTTAAATAGACCCGATCTTTGTTAGGCGCATCCACGTGTCTCTATTCTTCACCCAGGAAGCGCCGACTTCCCACATCCTCTAGTCTAGGGGCCGTGGTAACACCCACACAGAGCATTGGGACTTCACATGCACAGGCCGATGTTTGAAGATGTCAGCGTGGAGCTCATCTAGCATCTTACTTGGCTTTGCGGCAGATGTTCGGTGGGTGGGATATTGTTTAAAACTGGCAGCCACGTTAGTGGGGTTATCCTCATTACTCCGGAGATGGTTCTCACTGTGACGTTCAGCTGATCAAGTTCATACAGGTGCACAATATTTTGCCACAGCGTGGCACAGGGGAAGGCCCGCGATACATAGTGTCGCAATGCCAGCACCCCACGAGCCAGCCAGCTGAGCCAGTAGACAATTCCATCAGCGCAACCTACTGGTTGTCTTAAGGTGTTGACACTATGTCAGACCCCTGTTGGGCATCACTCCAAGGAAGGATGGGCTCTGGGTTGTGCTTGAGCAGCTGACCATTCAGACTGTACTTTGAGCTCAAAGGTGGCTGGTGTTATAGAGGTCATATATACTGCAAACCATCTTGTGCTTGACCTGAAGTCATCATTTTGTAGTGTCGTGAATACAGCCACAGTGCTGGAGGAGCGCCGGGTGCCTCGATTGGACGAGCTAAGGGCACGTGACCGGAAGTGGGTCTCGATTGGAGGAGTCAAGGGCAAGTGACCTGAAGCGGTGTCTCGATTGGAGGAGTTAAGGACACGTAGCCGGAAGTCAGGGCGTCGTTCTTGATACAGCAAGGGGTGTGGCCGGGGCCAAGGGATAAATGGGGAGCGGGCTCGTTTATAGGGATCAACTGAAGAGGCCGTCGCTCTTCGGGCTTCGCTCTTCGCTCCTCGTTCGCTGTAGAGTCTTCGCTGGGGATCGTCGGTCATGCAGCGTATGTGCTAGCTGGCCCGTTCGTTCAGCTAACTCGCACACAGATAGCGAACAGTCTAGGAACAGTCTAGCCACACTTTATTGTAGAACTCGGTGATTAGTGAGGTTGTTTATTAAACGCGTTGCCTTAACAATAGTGTGTGCGCCTCTGTAATAACACACTACATTTTTTTTCACTCAGCTACCATGGCCAGGTCACTGCTCAATGTAACTTCAAGGCTGCCAAAGTCTAAAGCTTGGTGTTTGCGACGATGTTATCTGCATACACAAATCGTCATGACATTGTAATTGGTAGGTCGTTGATGTAAATATTGAATTGTGTTGGGGCAAGAACGGACTCCTGAGATCGTCCATTCTTTTGCATCTCCAAGTAGCTCAACATGTTCTTCATGTGCACTTGGAAGCAGCAACATTTGAGAAGCTTGGTGATGTACCCTTCTGAGCATGGCAGGACTTGACAGCTTTTACAGCAGTTTATAGTGCCAAACTGTATTACATGCTTCTGTGGTCCAGGAACACTGCACCTGTTTTGGAATGTCAGAGGAAACCATGGTCAATAAATGTTAGTGCCAAGTGCCAGGACATGGTCACAAGTGCTTTAGCCAAAGTGCATACTAGCCTGGTCGATGCTCATGATATTATTGACAGTAGGTGAGATACCTTTCAGCACCGATCACTCCAGAAGCTTAAGAAACACACTCAAAAAGATGGGCCATAACTATCGAGGACATTCATGTCCCCTCCCTGACTTCAAGAGTGCAATGGCACTTGGCCCTTCTCCAGAATTTGGGGAAATAATTCGGATATGCAGTCGGACATGGGACAATACTGTGTGTGCTCTATGCGCTACTCGGCAGGCTGCGGTGTCGTGCGGTTTCACACATCTACTGCCGCATAAAGCGAAGGAAACCTGTAGCTGGAAACGCCCTGCCTCATCATCTGAAATATGGGTCTTCCTGCAGACAATTTATTTTAGTATTGTGTACAACGGCTGATTAAAAATATCAAGAAATATTTATTTTCCAATAGTCCTGGGGCAGTGAGCTGAAGAATACGGATTGCTATCCGCACAGCCCAGGAACCTGTGCCTGGCGAGAAGTGTAACTGTAGTCACGTGTCAGCTGGCATCACAAAGATTTGCCTGCTGACTGCAGCTTTGTTTCGCTGGATGTGGCTGAGTACTCGCAGGGGACACGGCAAGAACGTTCCTGCATTAGCTCCCAAAATGTTGTTTGTGGAAGTTATTTGTATACTGCATCAGGAGACCGAGTTGCAAAGTGAAATTTTACCGATATTGTTTTTAGGATGGAACCGGTGACATCTTTGTGGATGGGATGGAGAACAGGAACCGAGCTCTGAATGGTGACGTGGTGGTGGTTCAGATTTACCCAAGAGAACAATGGAAGGTACTCGCTTAATCGCTTCAATACTGCTTCTGGAGTACTCTTATTAAAACATACAGTATGTTTCTGAGACCAATGCTATGTTGGGCAAACAGGATGAATGATCAGCATGAGAGTAAAAGAACACCAAATAAGTATGAAGTACTCCCAAATGCCACTGTTGGTAGTGGCAGAACACGTGTGCCAACAAGGACACTCAATTGATTTTGCTAATGTTGAAGTTTTGTGCAAAACTAGTTACTACTGGCCAAGACTAATTAGATAATCTATCGAAATTGAGTTTCCCTGTATGTCCCTCTCTCTTATGTCTCTTTGTGTGTATGTGTGTCTTTCTCTGTGTCACTTTGTGTGTGCGTGCCTCTATCAGAATCAGAAAGGGTTTTATTCGCCATTAAAGTTTGCACAGAAAAGGAATTTACTTTGGCAGGAAGGTGCATACATTCAACATATAGGAATCTTAAATCAGTGGTGTACAAGTCTAAATATACTAAAGGTATACTAAAGGTAAAGCCTAACTAATACAAAGGGGCTAAAGTATGTAAAAAAAATTGAATAAAACAATATAAAATAGCTTTAATATACAATATAAAAATACAAATAGGGTAACAGTGCAAATATGGCAAGGTGTCATTGTGCAGATAAAGTGTTAAAGTCAGTGTGAGCCCTTGGCCTTGTTGAAGAGGCCAGCAGCGGATGGGAAGAAACTGTTTTTGTGGCGTGAGGTTTTGGTCCTGATGGACCGCAGCCTTCTGCCGGAGGGGAGTAGCTGGAACAGAGAGTGTCCAGGGTGGGAGTAGTCAGCCACAATATTCCTCGCTCGCCTCAGGGTCCTTGAGGAATTTGTGTGTGTGGGTGTGTCTTTCTGCGTGTGTCTCTGTGTGTCTCTCTAGGTGTGTCTCTGTGTCTCTGTGTGTGTCTCTCTCTGTGTCTCTGTGTGTGCCTCTCTCTGTGTGTGTGTGTGTGGTCTGGTGGGGAGCGGTAGTATAGCAGTTAGCGCGCTGCACTACGAACCTGGCGACCCGGGTTCGATTCCCGCTCACGGAAAACACCAATGACGATTATCTGAACCGGTCCTGGGCCTCCCCTAGGTCGACTCAGCCTCAAATGAGTACCTGGTGCGGTGTGTAAACATCGCCGCTAGGGGGCGTGGTGCTGGCCACCCACCCCCTCGTGTACCGTTCCGGCCTTCATAGGTGCTCGCTAATAGCACTTACCCCTATAGTCTGTTAAGACTATAAGGGGGATCTTTATCTTTGTGGCCTGGCACAAGCGTTGTGGTGACGTCACCGCCACTTAGTGGCGAATGGCGGTTGTTGTTGTGTGTGTCTCTGTGTGTGGGTGTGCCTCTCGGTGTGTGTCTCTCTCTCCTTCCCTCGATGTGGTGTTGTCCCTCGTTTTGTTTCCCTCGTTTTCTAACGAGCTGGACGTCTCACTAGCACCGCCACCGTTGCGTTGGTTCGTTTACATTGACATGCTAATCTCTCACAATACAATGGCCACCTCCTCAGCTCTTCGTCGTTGTGGAGGTGCATCAACCACAACCCCCCCCCCTTTCCCCCCATCTCGGTTCCCATCTTCGGATTTCTGAATCGCTTAGGCACAATCTCTAGCCCCCACCCTCTTACCCGATGCGGCAACTGCCTCCCTCCCACCCTCTCGGCTTTATATATAAGGACTTGTTTCAGCAGCCTGTTTCTCTCTCCCACCTGAAGACGAGTGCTTGTGTGGCGATCGAAACGTCGTGATCTATTATTTTTTCTATCTACGTGACTTTACCGAAAGAACCAAAGAGTATGGATTCCTGCAGTCACGAAAGCTTCAAATCTACAAATATTTAGTTGATTGTTAAGCAGGTACTGAGTGTTGTTTAAATGTGTTCGGTGTTTAATACCTGTAATTATCGTTTAAATATAACATTGCATGAATGAATTGATTTAATTCTGCCAGACATTCCCCGTTACTGGAACGGCTGTCCTCAGTCTGACTTGGAGAGGTTTTACTCTCTGACTCCAGCTTGACTCCAGCTCCTTCTGAGTAAGGTGCTGGGTAAACTCCAGCTTGTTCATAATGCAGCTGCTAGAGAACTTATGTTCACACCGTTTCGAGAGCACATCACACCTGCTCTCTTGTCTCTACATTGGCTACCAGTCAAGTATTGAATGGACTATAAGATCCAGCTGCTGACCTACAGGGCTCTCAATTGATTATCCCCACAATATTTCAAGAACTGATCCGTTACTACTCTCCAACGAGGTCCCTGAGATCTTCGTGTCATCTTTTTCAAGTACTCCGAGGTCAAGGCTCTGTTCCTGGGGTGATCAGGCTTTTGCCAGTGTAGCTCCTAGGCTATGAAATGTTTTGCCTTTGGTAATAAGACATTCAAAGTTGTTTGCGCTATTTAAGTCTGTCTGGAAAACTCACCTCTTTAAATTGACATTACCCCTAGATCTGGTCACTTACCCTGGTTTTGATTATTTCCTGCTTTACGTACACGGCGCATTGGGATGGATCTAAGGATGTAATGCGCCTGTCAAATCTAAATTATTATTATGACCTACGTTGGATAATTCTAAAAAATCTGATGACTGTGCCTTCAAGTTCTGAATCAAAATAATGCATCCAATTCTGAAATATGTGCACATTAGAAATTGTGTTCATTATTATGATGTCTTTTTTTCAGAAGGTCACAAGGGCATTTGATGTCCCGGATATGGAGAATATTTCAAATCCATCGTTGCTTGGGCCTGCCTTAGATATGGCAGCTACCGGGAGCTGTGCGGAACTCGGAGGAATCGATGGTGCTGAAAGTCACGATGAGCAACATTGCAAGGTTTTAGCTTCAGTGGAAAAGCTCGCTGTTTCTGATAAACAGGGTAAATTTGTATACATTTCAGAAACACATGTACACAATTAATTCTGCATATGCAGTGCATGTTGTGACAACACATTAAGGAACAACAGCCTATATTTAAATACTAATAATAGTAATGTTTATGTTTAGCGTCATTCATGCAAATTGTAGGTCAGAGAATCGATTTTCAAGGCAGCCAGATCCAGTGCCAACAATTTTCCCAAGCTCAATGATCCTATACAGGGATGTTTGTTCAACTCTATTAATAAACGTTTATGCAATTATAATAAAAAAAGATGTTTCAACTACAGGAAGGGGATCATAGCCTTCAGTCTAATATATCCCACAGTCGCAGTTGAATAGAATACAAAAGCCCATGCTGCAGCAAGGGGTGATTGGCAGGAAAAAGTGAGAAAACAATCCATTATACATTCCAGCAACATTTTTTGTTAAAGAACAGTTGTCTTCTAAATAATTAAGCTGATAATATGCCTCCTTCACATATCTGTCTCTGCAAATATAAGGTTTTTTTAAACTATCAACGCGCACGTCCTTTGGACGCGACCGCTTATCCGTCCCTCCCAGCCACTTGCAAAACATTTATGCTGGCATAGAGCCCTGTCTCTCCATCCTGCTCTCAACTTCTTTAAACTCTACATTGCAATATTTCTATATTTCTGTATCTGGCTTTTTTTATCTATTTTCTCTATTCCTCTGTGCACTATTTTGCTTCTCCCACCTTCTGTATCCTTCATCCACCCTCTCACCCACTTCCTTCCCCCGATCTCACTCCCTGTTTCTCTCTCACCCTCGCTCTCCTAATTCCCACCTCTCCCTTGCCTGTCCTTCATTCTATCTCCCACTGCTTCTCACATTCCCTCACTGTCTTCTTTCCATTTTACTCTTTCCTTTATGTTTCATGCCCTTTTTCACCCTCCCAGCCCCTCTCCATTCCTCCCTCACCTCTCTCCTCTATCTCACTCCCCTCCTCTGTCTCCCTCACTCTTGTATCACCCTCCTCTCTTGCATTTACACGGGATACGCACCAGCTTGGTTTGAGGGTGGGTTGGGGGGGTGAGGCGACATGTCAGCACAACTCTGGAACCCTTCTCAATGGTATAGAATGTGGGTGATGTCATCTGATCAAAGTGTTACAGGGGTAAACAGGGGTAACAGTGTACAGAGTCTCAGATGTATATTTGGATTGTGGATGTGGAATCAATGAACACTCAGGAAGTGGGCTCTATCTGAACTGGATAGTCGTGTCACAACATTGAAGCTGTTGTAGTTATTTGGATCTTTGGGTGCTTTAGACACATTGTGTGGATGACAGCCAGGGTGTTAAATTAAAAGATGGAGCAATGAAATCAGTTTGTGTTCAGGCGCGAGGTGGTTTGCTACGTCACAGGATCGTGAGAGGTGATAGCGGCTTTGGGAGGCCTCCATCCAGGAGTGGACTGGCCATGGCTGATGATGATTATGGTGATAGGTGTTGACTCCCTAACAGGGGCAGCACTGCCTAAAAGGCACACATTCTTGGAGAAGTAATTATCTAGCAATGTAAAATGGATTCTATTAAAGGCTTAATGCTTTACATGTTTTCGTCAAAATATCAGAGATGAAGTCTTATTGTTTGTAACGGCCTTCTTAAAGCATTTTTAATTGATTCCTGTTGCTTTTGTCCACATTGCGGAGCTGCAGTGATGAGCATTACGAAGAGCCATACCCCACTGCCTGATAACTGCCTCCAGAAGACTGCAAAGGTGCTTCCCTGCATTGCACATTCACTTTGTGTCCTATGTCGGACCTACAGCACGAGGGTGTTTGTAGCTGTTATGCAGAAAACATCCTCTTCATCTCTTCACCTTTTTATTTGAGAATCCATCCACATTTACTGAGATTCATTATTTCTTGACTTAAAGCTTTCGCGACTGCAGGAATTAATATTCATTGGGTTCTTTTGGTAAAGCCACATAGATAGAAAAAAAAATATCACGACGTTTCGATCGCAAGACAAGCAATCATCAGCAGGTGAAAAAATAGCGGGAGAGCTGCTGAGGCAGGATGTTATAAAGGTTTGAGATGGGTGTAGCCCAAGGGCATAGGCGAAGTGGGTGAGGCTAGTGATGATATTTGCATGTAAATGTAAGATCGGGTAAATCGGAGAGCTACCTCCACGATGACGAAGCTGCGGAGGTAGCTATTGTATTGTGAGAGGTTAGCATGTCAATGTAAGATCGTAGAGCCACCGCTACAGAGGAAAACGAAACGGTGGCTGTTTTAGTGAGACGTTTAACCTGTTAATGTAAAGACATTTAACCTGTTAATGTAACACCCGAGAGGCGAAAATAACTACTAACATCGGTAGGTAGGATGGAAACATCACAGCCAGTTATGAATTAAACTGGTTCATAACATCCTTCCAATGATTGCTCAGTTTGTACCCATCTTCTTGGTTGAAATTGTGTCTGTGTTTATAGATCTGGATGGCTTCATGAACGAATCTTTGCTGATAGCCAGTGGGTTTGCAGTGTACCTTCGTCTTTGAAAAATCTATTTCGTGTGTGCCCACAGCATTAAAACAATGATCAGCCACGGCCGAGGTATTGGTCCTACCGTGTTTAAACATGGTAGGTATTGGTCCTACCATGGACCGGCTCTGGCTCCTGCCACAATGAGGGGTGGACAGTCCTCGACTCGGGGCAGGAGACTACCAAACAACAGGGAGTGGCTCTTCTTCTGAACAAAATAATGAAGGGGGTGTGGGAGTGTGGCGGTGAAGTATTGGAAGCTGTTAGCCCCAGGCTACTTTGGGCTCGCCTTCTAATCAACCGGAGGCGAGGAGTGGTGGTCGTGGTTACTTATGCCCCCACCGAAGACGAACATCCGTGGAGGGATGCAGGCAAGGCCGATGAGTCAGATGCCTTCTATGACCTGTCACAGGTGCTAGCTAGTGGCCCCTCGGAATAGAGTCATCTTGTTGGGTGACTTCAATGCCTGAGTTGGTCATGATGCTGGCACCTGGTCTGGAGTGATTGGAAGGCATGGGCCAGATCAGCTCAATAACAATGGTAGGAGGCTGCTAGATTTTTGTGCAGCCCATGGGCTTTTAATTACCAATACGCTGTTCCGGCATCAGCGCATCCACACAACATGGATGCATGCCGGGTCCAAGCAAGAATATCTGCTGGACTACATAGTGACGGAACAGCGGATGCGGGCCCATGTCCTTGATACCAGGACCTACCGTGGAGCTGATCTGCCCTCTGACCATCGACTTGTCATCTGTAAGATGTGCCTCCCATTCTTCCACTCCGGTGGTGGGTGTACACCCAGGACTCCATTCAAATCTAAGGTGGCCTGGTCTCAGCTAGCTGATGAAAGTTGCAAGCCAGAATTTCATCATCGCTTGTGGCTGGGGTTGGCATCGTCCCCCACTCCTCCAGATGTCGAGGGTAAATGGGTGAGGTTTAGGACTGTGACTCAGGAAGCTGCAATGGCTGCTTTGGGTACGCGGTCCAGACCTCCCCAGAGACCCTGGCTGACAGAGGTGGTGTTCAAGCTGGCTGAGAAAAAGCGATTGGCCCACTCTAATCGTCTGCAGCATCCCATGTCAGAGAATGAGGAGGCTTACCGCAGCCTTCGCTCGAAGGTTCGGAGAGCCGTGAGGCGCTGCAAGGATATGTGGTGGTCTCGGGTTGCTGAGGAGATGGAGTCTTCCTCAATGGCCCGCGATCAGAAATCCCTATTTAACTCCATCAAAACAGTAACCAGCAGCGCCACACCTATTACCATCATAAGGGGGGAAAACGGTGATCCAATCTCCGACCCCCAGGAACAGATTTGCAGATTTGCTGAGCATTTCTGTGAGGTCCTGGGGGAGGGGAAATCCCTTGATATGGAAAACATCGTGGGACAAAGTGGGGATGACCCTGCTGAGGCTGCGGTGCCTCAAATATTGGAGGAAGAAGTCATCCCATGTTAGTGGCTGGCTGAGTGCCATCTGTTGAGGAAGTACTGAAGGCGATCCAGAGTCTGAGACCAGGAAAGGCACCAGGCAGAGATGATCTCCCAAGCGAAATGCTGAGGGAGGGTAGCGTTTGTGCACAGACTGCCCTACATGACATCATAACAATAGTCTGGACCACTGGACGGGTTCCGCAGGATTGGAAGGATCCCTTGTGGTCCCCCTCTTTAAGAAGGGGGACCGCACAGACTGTAACAACTACAGGGGCATCTCACTCCTCAGTGTGCCGGGAAAGGTCCTGGCAAGGATTATTCAACATTTCCTTGCCAGGCACGCTGAGGAGAGGCTTGCAGAGCCTAAATGTGGTTTCAGGAAAGGGCGGTCCTGCACAGATGCCATATTCTCTGTCCGTTTGCTACAGCAGAGGTGTAGGGAATTCCAACCAGACCTACATCTCTGCTGTATTGACCTGGTCAAGGCCTATGATACCATCAGTAGGCCTGGGCTCTGGGTTGTTCTTCGTGCTTTCGGAGTCCCTGACCCTCTGCCCACGATCATTAAGGACCTTCATGATGGTGAGCGGGAGTCGGAGCCATTCCCTGTTCACCTTGGGGTGCGACAGGGATGTCCTCTGGCTCCAACATTTAACATCTTTTTGACCACGTAGTTCGTGAAGCCTTTGATGGCTGTACCAGAGGAATATCCATCTGGTACAGATACAATGGGAGGCTGATCGATGCCCGGGTGCAGTCAAGGGATGGCTCCCTATTGGTCAACCATGTTATGTATGCCAATAATCTGGTAATTGCCGCTCACTCAGAGGAGGAGTTGGAGGCGCTGCTGATGAAACTGGAGCGTGACACTAAGAGGGTGGGGTCTTTCCATCAGTCCCACCAAAACTAAGCACCTGCCTGGGTATTTTGTACCATCGGGCACTCCACCCCCACAACTCCCAATCGGTTGTGGAGAGAGTGGAGAGTTTCCCATACCTGGGCAGTGTGCTCATGACCGGCTCCGGTTTGACAGCAGAGGTCTCACTCAGAATCAGACGAGCGACATTATCTTTTCATCGGTTGCATAACGCTGTGTGGAAGCTACATGGTCTGTCGCTTCGCACGAAGCTTCAAGTCTTCTCGGCCACAGTCAATTCCCTCCCTTCTCTATGCTTGCGAAACGTGGACCCCCCAAATGGAGCATCTTCGCCGATTGCAAACATATAGGCTGGCCTGCCTACGATCCATCCTGGGTTTAATCAGGCTGGATTGTGTGAGGAGCTCACAAATCTTTGAAAGATTTGGGCAAAGTCCCATCGGTGAGCTCCTCCGGCAGGCAAGGCTGCGTTGGCTGGGTCAGGTAGCCCCCATGTCCAGTCACCGCATGCCTAAATAGCTTTTGTTTGGCCGGATAGAGGGGGCTAAATGGGCACGGCACGGGCTAGAGAAGAGATGGAATAATGTGGTACAGGGGGATGTGGAGCTGAGTGGACTTGCCAATGACTTGTACCAGTGGTGTCAAGATCGGCCTCTGTGGAGGAGGCTCGTGAAAGACGCTGCTGGGCAGTTGGAGGCAGTCGCCCTCCAACAACAACGGAGGTCAGAGGAGCGGCGCTCACAACAACGAGCGGAGCGCCGAGTGGCTCAAGCACAGCAAGTTGGCACAGTCGGGGGCACAGGTGGTGCATCAGCCAGTCATCTCAGTCAGTTGACCCGTGGCACCTGGGTCTTCCCCGTGACGTCCTGCCAGTGGGCATTCGACACTTCACGTGGCCTCAAGGTGCACCTAGCCTAGCACAAGTGTCGTGGTCACGTCACCTCCACTTAGTGGCGAATGGTGGTTGTTGTGGATTGGTAGCTGTGAACCTGACAACATGAGTTTGATTCTTGACCAGCATTGTGAAGTAAGGTCCAACAATCCCCATGATCAACATGGCATTGGGAGGCCTTTATGCAGCAGGTAATTGACAAAGGGCTGTAAATTATCATTTAGTTTTATGTTGTACAAATGTCTGACAATGTATCTATTTTTAACTTCTTTCACACCATACGTAGCCAACCGCATTAATCGGAGTTGTCGGGGAAGGACAACAAACTAAATACAAAAGCAGTTCTCAAGAAATGAGTTTTTGATGCCACTTTCTTTGTGGAAACCTAAGTAATATCAAGCTATGTAAATAGAGGACCTTTAAAAAGTATTAATTTCTTCCTTGGTGGCGGAGTCAATATCCTGGTTTAAGAATTCACTTCCGATGTTAGAACTTCTCCATTTCAACATGTAACGTATGTTTTTTATTTTATATATTAGTACAACAATGAACAGGGATTACATATTTATGATTGGCTGATATAATTTACATGTGCACTGGTGGATCTGGGCCACCAGTAGAGATGAACACTTTGATTTGGCTAGAATTTCAAATCCTCAACTTTCCACGATGACAATACAAGGCAATGAATTTATCCATGTCAGATAATACCGCAGAAGCGATTATGACGAGACTGCACCGTGAATGCGTCTTTCCTTCTTTGCAGGTGGTTTACATTCTGGAGAAGAAACACTCAAGGGCAGCCACAGGCCATCTCCGGGCCCCAAGCTGCGGCCAAGGCACAGTAGCATCACCTAAAGGCCCCGGCCCCTTCATCCTCTTTTCCCCCCTTGACCACCGCGTGCCCAGGATTCACATTCCCCAGTCCGAGTGCCCGCCCGAATTTCTGGCCCGACCTGGTGACTTTGTGAACACCTTGTTTGTGGCCCGCATAACAGAATGGCCCGAGGATACCAAGATTCCACGAGGGTATGCTCAAAACATACAAACACTTATCTGCTGCATGCTTAAATGTTTTGGGGTGATATTCTGCACTAGAGCAACAAAGCCAAAAACGGTAGCATTGCATGCGATGCGGGCAATCAGTGTGTGTACATATTCTTGGTTCTTTCGGTAAAGTCACGTAGAAGGGAAATAATAAAATAATAGAAATATAAAAAAAAATTCTCACGACGTTTCGACTGCAACACAAGCAATCATTATCAGGTGTGAAATCCATAGCAAATTTTTCAGCTGTGGATTTCTTCTACGTGACTTTACCGAAAGAACCAAGAATATGAATCCCTGCAGTCACGAAAGCTTTAAATCAAAAGTGTGTGTACAATTTAAGATATGAATAGATGCACAAATTACAAAAATTACTAAAAAGTTAATTACCGAAACAGGATGATTTTACCACAGTTGTGGCTGTTGTCTGATGAGGCTGGTTGGAATTACCGGCAAAAGTCATACTCGAGTTGTAAATGTGGGTTTACTCTCCAACACACTGGTGTGATGAACTAGTAACTAATTGGCACATTTTGTCTACTTGACAAACGACACATTTATATTTATGCGATCAAACCCAAAATATCTCTATTATGGGTTATCAGAATGTTTACTTGAATATATATCTACTTTATTGCTCTATGAAGAATATAAAACAATACGAATAGGTTTTATTCTTTTTGGTAATAAAACAGGTGTTAAGATGTTCAAACACCAAATATAAACCTTTTGCAAGGAATCATGTCTGCATGTACTTGTGGTGAACATACTAACAAAACATGCTTTTGTTTCTTGCAAAAGGTTTCTATTTGGTGTTTGAAAATCTTAAGACGTGTTATATTGCAGAAAGGGTAAAACCTTTTGATACTGGCAAAAAAGGTTCCATTTTGTAGCTGCTCACCCCAAGCTATAAATGCCCTGAAAGTGCATTGTTGTTGTACTGTTTGCCTTTTGGCATTCTCTGGGCTAACACTGGTGAGACTATGCCCTAAAGAAGGCTGTCACTGGTATAGACCAGTTTCAAAGGCAATGCATATATTATCAGAGCATAATATGCCACATTTATATAAAATACCAATTAATTTATCAGGCCCATTATTGACTTGGTGTCGTTACTTATTGCTTGTGTTGCATTGTATAATGTCACTGTTTTACTCATGCCAAATATTGTCCAGTCACTTACCAGATGAGCCAAGCATGCACGTTCCCTATTGTTTGTGTGACAGATCTCTGGCAAAGAGTCTGGGTGAGGCTGGTGATATAGAACCCGAGACGGAGGGGATGCTCATCGAATATGGCATTGATTTCTCCGAGTTCCCTGATGAAACTCTTCAAAATCTTCCACAAAATCTGCCTTGGACCATCTCAGCAGAGGAGCTGGCCAGGAGAAAGGACCTCAGGTGTTCCAACAGCCTGTTCACAGTTCCCGACACCCCCACACACGGAAATGTTACAGGATTATCATGTACTCTGTTCAACTGGTAAGGCTGTGTTGTGTTACAACACCGAATTACTTTTAGGCCTTGTTATTAAGTGAAAACGTGACAAAAGGAAAAACGAAACGTAAAAAAATTACATTGTTCAAAATGGGGGTCCGTTCCCAATGCAGAGATGTTTACTCTGATGAATGTACCAAATACACTGCTATGTTATCCTCAACACGGTGACATTAGACACCCTACCTGATGATTTGGCATGAGGACATCACTTCTTCATGTCATTATTGCTGAACTTACTATTGCAGTTAGCCCAGGTTGCCATGGAGTTCTCTGCCGACATCTGTCCTGCCACCACCTCGTGCTGTTCTGAAACATTTCCTATCTGAAATGGTGGAGGTCACTTGCCTTCTTGCTCTTCTGCTCTTAGGCTCATCAGTAAAATGTGTTTGACAAGTTTTCAAATTGCTTGACTCACTTCTTGGCATTGATTAGAGATATGCACATTCTGCATGCAAGCATGCACAGCAAACGGCAATAAATGTAGGGATAGGTAATACCTTTCACGAAACTTATGATCACAGTTTTCAGGTAGAACTGTATGTCCACTTCAACCATTTGTTTATGAATACCAGTGTCTCCATGTGGTTAAGAGTGAATAGACAGGTACAAAACACCCAAGGAGTGTTATGCAGATATCTACAGCAAACCAATTCCTACTCAAGGATACATTACCCTTCTATCGCACATGTAAATTGCTCTTGAAGGTCATGGGAAACCAAATAATGGACAATTCAGTAGCCAACTGACCATGTGTTTCAGTTATATTTGTAGACAGGTCTTTTATACGATCTAACATAAGATCAGGATCTAGAAAAATTAAAACAAGTTAATAGCAAACCATTATGCCTGAACGTTGTAGATGATGAAAAGGAATTGTATTCAATGGACACTGAAGCAGTCATTCAAGCTCAAAATCCAAGGCCATAAAAAACTATACAAATGATCTAAACCATTTATAGATGGCACAGCTTACACCGAGGTTACACAGAGAAAGGAAGACAAAATAAATAATAAGAGATCAAGCTAGAAGGTACGTTCCCACTCAGGCTATTAACAGAAACATTGGAAGATGTCCTTAACAAATTGGATTGGAGATATGGAAGTGTAGTGAGTCCAACTGAGTCGCAGACGTCTTAGGGAGCAACACTTTTATTAACCATTAACACAACATACTCCAGGGCTATTAACACAACATACTCTTGGGTGGTGACCACCCAACTAACCACGCTACGGCGGAACTAGACACGTTTCCACTATCCGGGGTCCGGACCACAAGCTGGGTCCCGGACCGCGTGGCTGGAGGCTTCTTCAAGCTTGATGTGGATCTCCTGCCTCTCCAACAGATCGAACTCAGAGCCCCTCCCAGAGCCCCCCTTATATCGGGCTGGGCTGGGGCTGGCTCCGCCTCTCGCCCCGCCCACCTTCTCGATCTCTCTTGCCCTTGCCCGAAGGCTCTCGAGAGTTATTCTCGGACCATGTGACCACCCATTGGCCCCCTCCACGGGTGGGCCCCCTCCACCGGTGGCCCCCCTCCAGTATCATCCGGTCACGTGTCCCCAGGTCAGCCAGAGTATCATGCCCCCAACGTAACCCTAGCTGGCTGACACTCTCTCGCTCTCTCAACGGGAGCTCGCACCGTATGCTGTGCGTGGTGCCACCGCGCTTAACCAGCGCTCACCCAAGCCCCCACCAGGGCTGGTACTACACCCCGTGTCCGGGGTGTGCACACAACAGTATACATCCGGCACCACACAGTGACATTCCTAGTCACTACAGAAGCATACAAATTTTTAGAGAAATTACTAACACAGATTTGCTGAAAAAGACAATAACATTGACGACTTGGTCAGATCATTATGTGATCTAACCCAAAAATCTATTAGCAATCATATTTTCGTTTTTTACATTACTTTAACTTTTGAATATATTCTTTGGTATAGACGTATAAACATGGATGTGTATGCATATCCTAACTGTACTGCGTTGTCTCACCCTGGTTAGAGAGCTGTGTATATTCTCCATTGACCCAGCGACCGCCCGTGATCTGGATGATGCCCTCTCTTGCGAACGTCTTCCAAATGGTAAACGCTTGTAAATGTGGGAAACTCTTATAATCTTTTTGTTTGAAGTACGATTTGGCTTTTGTTTTTAATTTAGTAACAATATTTGGCAGGTGTCCCCCAACCTGTCACTGTCAACCCTCAAACATCCTTCATGGACCACCATGCACCAATACAATTTTTTTAATGAAATAAAAAAATCTTAGCATCTGCAACTGTTCCAATACGTTTAATGTTTTAGGCAAAAACCACTTTGTGAAAAATAATACTTTCTATCTATTGTGTTGATACCTCTTCTGAAAACCGATTTCCTTTTCAAATGGCATTAAGGTAGTGCTCATCTCCTGTTTGCAGCCCTGAGGTAGAAGTGCAAACTTCACGTAATTATGTCAGGGACAAGCTTCTCCATAGGATGACCACTTTTGACTTCCCCAAAAAGTGGTATCTACTTTATTGATCTTGGAGAGATGATGGGCTGAGTCACCTCCCATCCAGGATTTGAGCTCGCATCCTTCCGATATCGAGCCGCTCGCTCTGCCGCTGAGCCAGCTGGCTGGCTGCTCCTATGGCTCCGTGTATGCTCCCCCACGGCCATCTGCAGGGGGGTGGAGTTTTGTGCACACTGCCGGTGTGGGTGGAAATGCACATTACCTCACCGGGGGTCTCGGGCACCATCCTCTCGCTTTTTCATCTCTGCACGATCAGCTGTCAGGGCGGGTCACACATCTGAAATATTGTTTTTCTCATTTCGTCATTAATTAAAAAAAAATCCTTTTAAGTAATCAAATATATTCTGTTATTGCCATGTGATTGTCATGTTTCTTAAGCTGTATCCCCATTGTTATTTTTAGAACATCCTCGAACATTCTGCAGGCTGATATTTCATAAATGACAACTTAACATTCCGTTGAAGTCTATGGAATGGCTGTTAATTCCACGTGTCTCCACAGATTTTCTTTAGGGCTTCATCATTAATTCATTCATTCTAGACACATCCATTAAAACAACTTCATGAAGGGCAACTTTATGAAGATTGAAATTAACGTGCAATTTCATTTGCAATAGATTTTATGACTAAATTAATTCACAGTTTATTTATTTTGCTCATTCCTTGGGAATATACAATATCATGTGAAAACTGTTTATTCCACCATTTACTTTTATCACAAAACACCATGTTTTTACTACCCATTGCCCAATGATTTGGATGAATCAACAGAAAGTTACTTTTAGAGTTCTGAATTTGCATTTTGAATCTTTCATGTAATTTATTTTTTATATGTTATTGGTGCACAATGGTCCATGAAAATGTTGTCAGGCTTATCAGTGGTGCATAGGTCCAGAATGGTTGGGAACCATGCGTTTCGTGGTGTTTGACTGGTGGATTTCTGGCCAGTACGAGCTCTTCTCATATTGTTGATGCCCCTGATGTCCTGGAGGCTCAATCTTTACTCTGCTTTGGCTGTAATTACTGAGGGTTCCACTGTCATCTTGTGGTTACCATTGGCTTACAGGAGGCTCTTCTGCCTTTTCATCATGGTGGTACCGCAACCCCATGCTGTACAGAGACCCCTTTAGCAGCTACTGCAGATGACTCCCATTGGTAACTTTTTTTATCTACCACACCAAAGAGAGGGGGGTTTGTCGTTATTTTAGTAAGCGTGTGATGTTGCTGTGTGTAATCCCAGTTGAGTCAATTGCAGGTAATGTTTTCGCATTGGGTTGTTTGGCCAAGACCAGTTACAATTAATTTTTTTTTAGCTATGGGAGGAAACCACAGAATCCGGAGGAAACAGGGAAAACATATAAACTGCACACAGTAAAGTGCCTGAGTCAGTAATATAACCCGGAGCCCTCATACTGTAAAGCACAAATCTTACCACAGCACTGCCACCCGGCCGTAGTGGGATGTGAATCCTTGTGTTTCATGCAGGTCACCTAAGGGTGGGAGTCCACATTGCGGACGTGAGCTTCTTTGTGAAAGAAGGCACGGCCTTGGACTTGATGGCAGCCGATCGAGCCACCTCCGTCTACCTCGTCCAGAAGGTTCTAGAACAGCGCATGTGAACAGTCCGCCATGTGTGA
>CM025633.2:13039119-13077900 GCA_014621495.2 Entosphenus tridentatus | reverse complement strand
TGATCACTCCACCGCGTGTGAACACTGCGTGTGATCACTCCACCCCGACGAGTGGACCCCTTGGCACCGTCTCTACTTTTCCCACTCCACATCTCCATCGCTGCGCCCTTCTCCACCTCTCCATGCATCCCCAGCCCTCTCTCCACTTGTCTTGCACATCTCACCCCACTCATCTCTCAAATGAGAGGTGGGTTGTAGGTATAGTGAGTGGTCAGAGCTGTTTGGAAGAAAACATTTGGAGGGAGCTCCTATTCGGTGAAAATTTTAATGATGTTTGTCAAGTGAGACATTAGATAAAACGCGGTTTCACTCTATCCAATTTTGAGACAAGCACTCTGTTGCATATATCATTGGCGTAACATTTGATTTAATCCTTACATATTGACACGACTGGATATTACAACTGAACTATGAGCGACACTGTCGGTTTTGTTTTTTACAAGACCCCCGTATGAAGCACGAGCAATAAAAAGGAAAGAGGGCACAGAAATTAGGTTGGGCAGAAGCCTGAAACGCAGTGCTCACACGGGCTGAGGGAGAGGAATGGGCTCGCCACGCCACTGGCATAGGGACTTCAAGTGGGAGCACGGACTTTGTGTAAGGGGAAGGGAAGGTGAGTGAAGAGGAACAAAAGTTAGTGGGAAAAGTTTTGGGGTAGTAAGGGGAGAATTTGTGTACAGTCTGTTCTGCTAAAACGTGTCATTTTATAACGCGAATTGTTTATAACGCGATTAATGTATTAGGGAACACATTTTTTATAACGTGGATGTAAATTGGATATAACGCGATTGAGTGAAGAGAAATATTCCACGCCAGTAGAGAGAAGTGGTTGTACAGCGACCTCGGCGTGGCATCGCACAAGGCAGTGGGATGCTGCTGAATGCTTCTAGATGCTACCCACGAGCCTCAGTCTTTGTTCAGCCTACGTACGCATCTCATGTGTTATCGTGGACTGTGTTTTACCCTATATTATATATTATTTATTATAACGCAATTTTTCCATAACGCGGTGTTTTTCAGAAACACAGCTACCGCATTATAGGAGAACAGACTTGATGCACGTTTATACTTACATTGCAAATTTATTGAGAAGTTGGTCGGTGATAAATAATATTTTTGTATTGTCACAGGTTATCCCAATGCTGCCCCGCTTGCTGTGTGAGGAGTTGTGCAGCCTGAACCCTGACCAGGACCGCTTGGCCTTCTCTGTGATTTGGACCCTGTCGCCACAAGGGAAGGTGCTGCTGACTTGTTTGTTTTATGTTCTCAAGTCCTCTGTGTGTGTGTAATCAATTTTGTCAAGAGCACAAGACGGTGTAACTTTTATCTTGGGTGCACTGTGCCATTACAGCACCGTGCTCACTAGACGGTGCCATCCACCCTCCGAGAAGTATCGTTAGACAGAGGTGTCCAGCTGTCAGATGAGAGCCGGACAAACCAATGGCATCTTCTGTCATAATTTAGTTTCTCTAGGGATGTGAATAGTAAATTTAAAATAATGATAATATGAATGAGAGTGGCAGCACCGAATGTATGCAGAAAACACCTGCTGTGCAACCGTTTTGATGCCTGTCTTCGCGAGGCCTATCCGCATCACCCCTCAAATGCCATTCTTCATATTGTTGTCTCTTTTTTCTTCCTCGGCACCTTACTAATTATATAATCTATGGCGATCACCCTTGGGATGGTCTCGTAGAAATAAATACGTCTTTATTCAACAACATCAGGAGCAATTAATAAACACAGCCTTTCAGCAACAGTAAGAACAACTACAACAGTTTCTCTCATCTGCCAAAAGAGCTGACTTCTAAACGCCCCACGTTGTTGATGTCACATGCAAGCATTCTACAAAGCTCTAGCCATGGGGAATTCCATTCTCTACCCAACCTAATGGCACCCACCACCCAACCTTGCCTGTGCTCTCTAGTACATTAAACTCATCCTCGATGGAAACCCCATTGTTATCTCTTACCAGTTCTTGTGTAAGTAGAATGAAGCAGGAACATTACACTTTGTGTTATCAATTGCGTGTTTAAAGCAACCGAGTCATCAGTCTAATTTCTGTGGACTTCTCTTTTCAGATTATCGATGAGTGGTTTGGCCGGACCGTGATACGTTCGTGTGTAAAGCTGAGCTACGACCATGCTCAAAACATGATCGATGACCCAGAGTGGGTGCCAAGTGATGGAGAGTGCCCGCCTATCTCAGGGCGACACCAGCTGAGTGACGTTAAGCGCGCTGTACAAGATTTGCATTCCATTGCACAGGAGCTGCGAAAACAGCGCTTTCAGGATGGAGCCCTGTGCTTGAATCAGGTGACAATTACTTGAAATTTCCAAATCCAGTGTCTATGTAAACATTGTCGTTTATTTTTATTATGTTTTTAAAAGCAGCGGCATCTCAATGTGAAGTATTCGAGTGAAGACAACACTGGCGAAGGAGGGTTAGAAAGAGGAGTGCCAGCAGAGGGGTTGGGGAATGAGGGCCAAGCCACAAGGGAGAAGATGAGAGAGGCTACCTGAGACCAGTGAGCTCCAGGGCAGCAGTCGGACGTTAGAAATGGGTTTGGGGAAAACTGGGGCCAAAGAGGTTGGGTACAGGTGGCTGGCTGATGAGGCCTAGGGCCAGGCGGAGCCATTGGAGCCCTGTGCTGGTGAGGCCCAGGAGCCGGGCCATTAAAGGTTATATATAATATGCCATTGAATATGTGACATCTTAAGACTACTTTTGAACAATATTACAACCTGAAACATTTGGGTTATCAAATCAGAAATATATTTTCTATGTAACACATCACTTGCCATCGTCTTGACTTATGTCTTTAATATTCTAGTCTGTAAAGATGTCCGTCAGTTTAACATGTAGGCTTTGGTCTTGAACGGCTCACAAGTGATACCATCACATCTACCCCTCTATTTAAGGAACGAAATCGGATTTCTCCACAAATCTGGATGTAACCTGATTAAGCTGGTTGTAATTAATTTAGAAACGAAGTACTCAGATTGTAAATGTTGTGGCTTTGCTCTCCAACACACCGGTGTGCTGTCCTAGTAACGAATTGGGTTGTTCTGTTTACATGACAAACCTTACTAAATTGGCTGTAGGGTGGTGGCGGGTTTAACGACACATTTATTTACGTTATCTAAATAAAAAAAACAGTATTATGGAAAGATGTCTGTATATTATGACACCCAAGTAATTAGGTATACAAATTAGCAGAGCATATTTTGTAACCCTTGTTGTGCCACCACTCATCTTTCCATTCTCTTAAGTTTTCCAAACTACTTGCGAGGATTTGTGTTTTTTTCAGGTAAAACAATTACTGACAATACATCTTATTTTATTTTTTAGGTTAAATTATCCTTCACCTTGGATCGCAACACGGGCATGCCTCAAGGATGTTACGTGTATAGTTACAGAGACAGCAACAAGTAAGTGTTTGCTGAATTTCACCATTATTTAGAAAGATTATGCAGATAACAGACATATATTTAGTCTTTTTTATAACAAACGAATGCTTTAAAATGCATTTAAACATGGACTTGGATATTAAATCTATCAACTGTTATCACAACTTGTACACATTAATTGGACTGAGAGAGGCTGGATAAGTTGTTATAATAGCATATCATTAGGATTTTAATTAATTTCCTGCACATATAATTTTAAGACTAAACAATCTTTGAAGTTTTTTCACAAATGACCATTTTTGGGAAATTTGTATTTCCAAGTATATATAGTTAATTAAACTGTAATCAAGATTTTGGGTTGATTTTAATGTTCAAGACCAAGTTTCCTTAAAGGACAGGGACGGTTTATATATGCCACACCATTACCATCACTTCCTCTCGCAAGATTCCTCAGCTGTGGCTCAGTCAAGCTCTGCACATCCCATTTCCCACGCGAGGTCACAATGAGACATTTCTGGCTTTTAAGTTTCCCCTCAGTTGACGATTCTTGGTTACCCTTTCCACTGTGATACCTCTAACATGTTTCAGAAATAAAAAAAAATTTGGTCCGAAATTAAATTGGCAATGCTTTTTTGCATGTTCTGTCTTTTGCTTCCAACTTACTTTCCCTTACCTTCCATACTTTTATTTATTCCTCTGCATGCCACCTATGTTTGAGGGCCAGAATCTTATTTTAGATGTGGGGAAATGCAATACATGGGAACGACATAATTCGTTTTCACTTTTCACTCTAGGCTTGTGGAGGAATTCATGCTGCTCGCCAACATGGCAGTAGCTCACAAGATTTACGGAGCGTTCCCAAAACAAGCGCTGCTACGGCGCCACCCTCCTCCACAAAGTAACCTCATCCAGGCCCTGCGCGAATTCTGCACAGAGCTGGGCCTCCAGCTTGACTTCAGCTCAGCAGGGAGTCTCAATGTATACAACTCGAGCACTATTATTCAATGCAAAGTGGATTTCCTCATATATTACACAGAATACTTACAAATCTCTTGGATTCACTTTAAATTGCATGTCATTATAAATTACATTGACAAAAGTGCCTTTCTATGAAGCACATGAAATCTGGTGGAGGGAGATATAGGAGGGAGGAAAGGACAGAAAGGAGAGGGGCAGGGAGAGAGTGAAAGGTCATGAAAAGGAGAGGAAAGAAAAGTAAACGAGAAAGGGGACAGCGAGGGAACGTGACAAGCAGTGGGAGAGGATTAGGGAGCGGCAAGAGGGATTGAGCTGGGAAAGGGAGAGGTGGGAATAAGGAGAGTGAGGGTGAGAGAGAAACAGAGAGAGATAGGCGGAGGGAAATGGGTTAGATACAGTGAATGGAGGAGAAGGGACAGGAATGCCAACACCGATAGTAACGGAGACAAAGCGATAAATTAAGATATATTGCGATATGGTTCTGAAAATGCAAGAGACATGTGGAGAGAGACAGCGCTCAATATAATCATATTTTTGCTGGCAGGCTGGGAGGAATGGACTGATGGTCACAAACAAAGGAAGTAAAACATTAATGCTCATTATAAACAAAAATACAATGCAACTGTTGGCTAAATATCCCAATGCTGAAAAATATCCTGCAAATTGCTCAATTGGAATTTCATATAGCAACATCTCCCCCTACTGCGCAAACCTAACAGGGCCCTTCTAAAACAGAGTGAGACCAGTAAAGCTTTCCTTGATAAGCAAACGTCATAATAATGAAAATACAGGAAGAAAACCCAAGCAGATTACCCAATGCAATTAGACGATCAAATTAAATATACTGAGTTTAGCTTGGGATAAATGTTGTGGCTGCATTCTTCTAGTACAGTATTTTCAAATGGACACTAATGTTTGGTGTATTTGAACATTGCAATACTTTTAACACATAGTTTAGTCATATTTACGGTGGTGTGATTTTTGGAACAACCCCCCCCCCCCCCCTCAGGTCAGTTTGAACGAAAGTCTGGCAGGGGACAGGCTTGCTGCTCCGAGGAGAGAAGTTCTTACCCAGATGTGCTCCAAGCCTATGCAGGTCACACTCACATTCACACATTGTACATACGGATATTTAGTACTGTTCAATATTGGTGTACTCGGCAGCTGGTGCGTATCAATACGTTCTGACCTCCTACTGGACAGTATTCTTCTTAAATATGAATGTCATTTTTTATCTGTCTGTGTGTGTATGGACGCACACTTGCGAAGGATTTGGCTCGAAAACCGTGGGGTATACGTTGAAAAAAGTAGCCAGGTACCACGCCGTAAGCCCCGTGGTGAGCCAGCGCTATTCCGTTTTCCCATTCGTCAACTTTAAAGTACTTTATTTAGCCATTTAGTGCTGTTTTCGTTTATTTATGAAATAGCGCACGCTCGCCCATACCAACTCACATGCGTTTGGTGGGGGGGAGGGCCCCTACCAAGTCACATGCATTCGGTGGTGGTGAGGGGGAAATTTTCTTTCGCGTTAAACATGCAATAAAAATACCCAAAACGCTGAGGTAAATTCTTCATAGTGTGATATCCTCTTCTCCCCCCCCCCACCCCGATGTGTGCAGTTACTACTATAGAGTCGGTAGATGCTACTGCTATAGGCCATAGATATTACTGCAGAGCTGGCGGTGGGATTGTGGGTGGTGGGGAAGGGTAGCGGCGCAACCCTCAGCCTGCCAAGGTGCCACCTTGGCCGGTTGGGCAATCTAGGCGAGGCCGGGGGCTCTGCCTGGGACTAGGCCTCACCATGGCAATATTATTTAAGTGCAATTTTCTTGCTTTCGCTAAACTCATGTAGATAGAAACCTATTATTTAAACTATTATTTAAATAATTATTTATATTTTCACCTTGGATATATTTAAATAATAATGCTTGTGTGTAGACAACTAATATTTAAAATTACCTTGGTTAATATTAATATAATAATGATTGTGTCTGAGTCCTTGTGTGCTGCGAGTCCATTTCCGTGTCTGCGACGATGTTAGTGTGTGTGTATGTCCGTGTGTGTGTGTGTGCAAGTCGATGTGTGTGTGCGTTAGTCTATATGTGTATGTCAGTCAATGTGTGTGTGTGTGTGTAGACAACTAATATTTATAAATTAAGTTGGTAAATTTATGAATAATAATGTGTCTTTCTTAAGTCCATGTGTGCGTGCGAGTCGATGTGCGTGTCTGCGTCGATGTGTGTGTGTGTGTGAGAGTCGATGTTTGTGAGTCAATATGTGTATGTCAGTCGATGTGTGTGTGTGTTAGTCAATGTGCCTGCGTGGCTCAATGTGAGTGTGTAAGTCCATTTCTTTGTGTGTGTGTGTAGGTCCATGTGTGTGTGTGTGTGTGAGTCCATGTGTGTGTGTGTAAGTCGATTGTGTGTGCCTGAGTCCATATGTGTTGTGTGTAAATCGATGTGTTTCCATGTGTGTGGGTCGATGTATGTGTAAGTCGATGTGTGTGTGTGTCTTTTTTGCCCGGGCAACACCGGGTACTTCCTGCTAGTCTTATCTTACCTATAAATGTCATTGTTTGTCTGTGTGTGGCCAAAACTTGCTCGCAAACCATGGGGTTTTTGTTTAAAAAAAGTGGCCAGGTACCACGCCATAAGCCCCGTGCTGAGCCAGCGCTATTCCGAGCTCGCATGCGTCACCTTTAAAGTAGTTTAATTAGCGATTTAGTGCTGTTTTCATTTATTTATTACATAGCACATGCTCGACTCTACCAACTGACACACGTTCGGTGGGGGGGGGAGGGCCCCTACCAAGTCACACGCGTTCGGTGTGGTTGAGGGGGGAATTGTGCAAGGTAACAGATTTACAGCTCCCTTCAAACATTTATTACCATGACGGTTTACTCATTACAAATTGCCTTTTGTAGGTTATATTTAATGACAGGGATGAACCAGTGTTTATGAAAATAGCTTGTTTCTGTACTCTTGAGGCATAAGCAGCTTACTTCACAGGGGAAAACCAATAAATATACTCAATTACGTCTTCATTCTATCATATTTACACTTGCCCCCTAAGTACGGGGGTTGAGCAGTGACGTTATGTCAATTCCGCTTCATTAGTGCGCATCTGCTCATAGTTACAGGTAGGTTAGGTTCATTTTGTATTTGTTGACTTTAATTAATTTGCTGCTCTTGCTCGCGGCAAATGTTTCCACCAAAATGGTCGAACACCCTCGCAGTCGCTCCTAATTACTTATTATACACGCGTGCATTTCCCCTCCCCCTTGCTTCTTTCGCTAAAGTCGCGTAAATAGAAAACTTTTATTTACAAACTTATTTAGTCGATATAAATGTTAGAGTGTGCGTGTCTATGTCCATGTGTGCCTGTGAGTCCATATATGTGTGTGCGTTGTGTCTGTGTGAGTCCGTGTGGTGTGTCCGTATGTGTGTGCGTCAATGTGTGTGCGAGTCAATGTGTGTGTGTGACAGTCGCTGTGTTTGTTTGTGTACGTTCATGTGTGTGTGTGCGGTGTGTGTTTTAAGTCGATGTGTGTGTCAGTCGATGTGTGTGTGTTAGTCGATGTGTGTGTGTTAGTCGATGTGTGTGCAAGTCTATATGTGTGTGCGTAGTTCCATGTATATGTTAGTCGATGTGTGTGTGGGTCCATGTGTGTCAGTCTGTATGTGTGTACATCAAAATGTGTGTCTGCGTGAGTCCATGTGCGTTTGTAAGTTGACGTGTGTGTAAGTCGATGTGTTTGTGTGTGGGTCGATGTATGTGTGTATGTCAGTTGATGTGTGTCTTTTTCGCTCGGGCAATGCCGGATACTTCCCGCGAGTATTAAATAAATATTCAGGTTCTGACATTGATGTGGCACAATACATTGATAGGATGGCAGAGTGGGCGGCAGTGCTTATCTTATTAGTGTAGCAGAGGTGATGTTTTGGGCAATGACCCTTCTTTGGAGACCATAGAATAATTTTTGTTATTTCTTTCTGCATTTTATTCCGTAATTTTCATTTTAATACCACAGTATTATTGATGGTCCTCCAACCGACCCCTCATTTACATTTCACTTTTCCTGGGCTTTTACAAATTAATCTCTCCGCCAATCAGATTTGAGTGTTTCTCCACCCTCCAATCAGATTGTGCGCTCAACGCATCAGTTCTCCACGTGACAGATCGCCAATAGGAATTGAGCACCTTATTTCAACTCACAAGTCGTTAAGACTCGGTAAGTATTAACCGTTTATAGATTTAATGGACAGGGTTCACCTCTCAGTGTCCTGTACACAAGTTTAGTGACTGACAAACGCATGTGTGGCAGGGCACTGCAGGCAGACGGCCCAGGCCTGTGCCGCTTCATTGCCCAGAAAACCCCAAGGCGCGTAGACACGCGAGCCCCTGCCTGAACCGTATAGTCGCAGCAGGTGGTGGTGCGATGGCAGCGTCTTGGTGTGCTAATATTTTTTATGAGTTCTCCTTTTCCACGAGTGGGGCCCAGCCTCACCTGAATGATCAGCTGCCACTGCGTGTGTCCCGTAGATTTCATAACACGGTAGTATTTTTTTTCGCTTGAATTTGGAGATGCCAGGATGTAGAAATGTTTAGACCATAACCCAGTTTACCCTTGCAAAGGAACAATGCTGTTTCATGTGTCGAAATTAATTTATTTTAGCTCCTTAAATATAGGATAGAACAGAATTAAATAACTTCAGATGAAGAAGTGAATCTGAGAGAAACAAGTGAGCAATGTACGAGGACAATTTGGCACATTAAGGTTAGGATACCCACAGTGTAATTCATCTGGGAAGCAGTCATATAGCTCTCGCAAACCACACAATAGATAGAAATGTAGAGCCATAAACATAAAATGTAGAAACCGGACTCACAATGTTGCTGTTTCTTAAGGGAAAGAAGTCAGTCTGCAGAGAGCAACTAAGGCAGTGGGTGGCACGGCCCAGCAGTAACGCTTTCTCCACTTGATACAGATGTTCAGGGTTTAATTTCGGCAAGCCGACCTTGTTCATTTGAGTATATTAGCTATAATTTAAGCACTGTATACTTCAAATAGGACGTTAAAGATCCCATGATCGCATTCGAAGAAATGTTGGCCATTTTGTGTAGGAGTCCTGCAACATATTTTTCGAAATTTAAACAAATATTTGTATATTACTTAATTGTGAAACACGTAGTAAACACCACCCCCTACTACAAAAACTTAACAGGACCCTCCTGAATAAGAGTTCAGACTCAGCGAAGCTTTTTCGGGTAAACAAGCATCATAATAACTAAGGTATGCCAAGAACTAAATCTAGGCATCCTGGAAGTTAGAGTAGGCAATATTGATGTATAGATATTGATGTAAAAATTTAGGGGTTTTCTTTTTTCCTTTGAAGATATCCTGTGCTATTCTTTGATTATTTGACTCAGAGTTAAAAGCACGATGTGTTTGCAATAACTAAGATCATAATATCTCACCCGGCCTCAGAGAGCACAACACTGATTCACATATATGACATAGACATCTTTAAGAAAGATTCATCCAGATAAACGTAACATATCTTTACTCCTTAAACGATAAAAAAAAATCGGAATTTAAGCAAGCTGCCATACTTTATGTACAGGCAGTTCCTGGGTTACGAAAGGGTTAGTTCCCAAGAATGATCCGTAACCTGAATTTTTCGGTTTTTCGGAAACTGAACAATTTCCCCCCAAAATCAAGACAATCCCATAGCTGGAAATAGTTGTGCCTGCCCTACCCGATTACTCGTTTTTTTTCTCTCAGTATTGTATCGAGCTGTGTACGTTTTTTTATTGCTACCTGTATCGTATCGCTGTACATACACTGTAAGATGCGCCTGCCATTCTTCCACTCTGTTGGTGGGTGTCCATCTAGGACCCCATTCAAACCCACAGTGGCCTGGTCTCAGCTAGCTGAGGATAGTTGCAAGCAGGAATTTAAACATCGCTTTCAGATGGGGTTAGCATCGTGCCCCCTCCTGATGCTGTGGGGAAATGGGTGAGGTTCAGGACTGTGGCTCATGCAGCTGCAATGGCTGCATTGGGTATATGGTCCAGACCTCCCAAGAGACCCTGGCTGAAGGAGGAGGTGTTCCGGCTGGTTGAGGGAAAATGACAGGCCCACTCCCGTCATCTACAACATCAAATGAGGAGGCTTACCGCAGCCTTCGCTCGGGGATTCGGAGAGCCGTACAAGGATGTGTGGTGGGTGCGGGTTGTTGAGGAGGTGGACTCTGCCTCAGTAACCCACAATCACAAATCACTATTTAATTCCATCCACAAAGTTAATTGCAGCGCCTCACCTATCACCATTCTTAAGGAAAAGAACGGCAATCCGATCTCCCATCCCCAGGAACAGGTCTGCAGGTTTGCACAGCATTTTTGTGAGGTCTTGGGAGCGGGGCATTCCCTCAGCCCAAACAACATCATGGGGGAAGGTGGAGACGACCCTGCCTCAAATATTAGAAGAAGTAGCCACCCCTTCTGAATGGTTGGCTGAGGGTGCCATCTTTGGAGGAAGTGCGAGGGGTGATCCGAAGTCGGAGACCAGGAAAAGCGCCAGGCAGAGATGATCTCCGAAGTGAAATGCTGAGGGAGGATGGCATCTGTGTGCAGACTGCCCTACATGACAGCATCACAACTGTCTGGACCACAGGATGGGCTCAGTAGGATTGGAAGGATGACCTTGTGGTCCCCCCTCTTTAAGAGGAGCATCTCTCTTCTCAGGGTGTCGGGAAATGTCCTGGTCAGGATTATTCAACATTGTCTTGCCAGGCACGCTGAGGAGAGGCTTTCAGAACCCCAATGTGGTTTCAAACCAGGGCAGTCCTTCATGGATGCCATATTCTTTGTATGTCTGCTACAGCAGAGGTGTAGGGGATTCCAACAAGACCTACATCTCTGCTTTATTGACCTGGTCAAGGACTATGATACCATAAACAGGCGATGGCTGTGGGCAGTTTTTCGTGCTTTTGGAGTCCCTGATTCTCTGCTCACAATCATTAAGAGCCTTCGTAATGGTGGGAAGTCCCGGGTAAAGCTGCGTGGCCAGGAGTCGGAGCCATTTCCGGTTCACCTTGGGGTGTGACAGGGATGTCCTCTGGATCCCACATTATTTAACATCATCTTTGACCACATAGTTCAAGAAGCTTTCCATGGTTGTACCAGAGGAATTTCTATCTGGTACAGATACAACGGGAGCCTGATCGATGCCTGGGTGCGGTCGAGGGATTGCTCCCTATTGGTCAACCATGTTATGCATGCTGATTGGTTATTGCTGCTCACGCAGAGGAGGAGTTGGAGGCGCTGCTGCTGAACCTGGAGTGTTCCACGAAGAAGTGGGGTCTTACCATCAGCCCCACCAAAACTAAGCACCTACCTGGGTATTTTGTGCAAACCAAACTCTCCACCCCCTCAGCTCCCCATTGGTGATGGAGTAGTTGTGGAGAGAGTTTCCCATACCTGGGCAGTGTGCTTATGACCAGCTCCGGTTTAACAGCAGGGGTCTCACTCCGAATCAGTCGGGCGGCATTATCTTTTCATCGGCTGCGCAATGTTGTGTAGAAGCTACCTGATCTGTCACTCCACACGAAGCTTTCGGGTCTTCTCAGCCACAGTCATGCCCTCCCTTCACTATGCTTGTGAAATATTGACCCTTCTAATGGAACATCTGCACTGGTTAGAAACATTCAGGCTGGCATGCCTTTGATCCATCCTGGGTTTAACCAGGCAGGAAAGATTTGGACACATTCCGATCAGTGAACTCTTCCGACAGGCAAGGCTGCGTTCGCTGGGTAATATAGCAAGCATGCGCAGCCTCACACGCATGCACACAAAGACAAAAGTGGAGTAGGCTCGTCTTCAGACACACACGCACACATACACACACATACACACAGTAAATAAGTCATGAAATAAACTTAAAATGAAGAAAACTAGCAATATAAACATGGGGGGAAAGAGATAGTTCTAAGCATAGAAAACGAACAATTACGTAATGCAACAAAACGAAAATAATTGTGTAACACTACAAAAAATTCCATTTACCTTCATCCTGATGAAGCCTGGGCTCAGTGTCAGCGGCATTTCGGTGGAGCTCCACGGTATTCACCGGCAACCTCACCACGCTGCATTATTTGTGCTTGGGTAACTAATGCAAACATTTACACATATTGATTTTTTTTACTTGCTTAATGGGAGCATTTCTGTAAAGGCGAATTTCTGTAAGTCGGGTCTTCTGTAACCCGAGGACTGCCTGTGTTTGAAATTTGCATACTTTTATTTGCATACAAGAAAACCCGGGTGGACTCGGTTTTATCAAACACATGTTTCGGCCATACACATTTTACTTAATGAGGTCTGTTCTCCGGCACTTGGGGGGTATGTTGAGGCTATACGCGGTTTGATGCTGCCAAGATTATCATCTCCACATTGAAAACTAGTGCGTGTTCCGCTCGTAATGTACGGTACAGTAGAGGCTGCGGATGAGAATCTCGATGCCATCTTCCCTCCCCAACACTCTCATGCCATCTCACTCTTTAATCATGGCCCCTTAGCGCAAGATGATTGGTGGTGATTGTAGTAACAAAATTTGAGAAAAGTTACTACTTTAGCACAATTAGTGCAGTTAGATTTGGCTCGTGAAAGGTGAGTGCTACGTCCGTTGAAAGCTACACTGATTTCGATTTAAAGCTTTCGTAACTACAGGGATTCATCTTCTCGGTTCTTTCGGTAAAGTCACGTAGAAGGGAAATAATAAAATAATAAAAATAAAACATAAAATACAATTCTCACGACGTTTCGGGCACAACATAAGCAGTCATCAGGTGAAGAACAGGTCTGTCGGAAAGACGCTGTGAGAATTTGTTTTATGATGTTTGATTTTAATTTTATTATTTCCCTTCTACGTGACTTTACCGAAAGAACCAAGAAGATGAGTTACACTGATGTGAATGATTCGACTATGAGAACGGTTTACTGACCATGTTTTTTTCTGACTGTTCTTTGTGTGATAATGTAACACATCCTCAACACGCTCATGCATAATGCCCGTGCTCACATACATTGCCGCATGCATGTAGCCGTCCGCTAGTTGAGGACGTTAGTTATATAGACGCCTAAAAGACGAAGCATTAACATTCAAGTGACAGTGTTGGGAGCGAGATTTGGGCATGAATGTCGCGGTGCAGGAAAACCAATGGTGATGGTGTTTTGTGTTGAGGTGACTTGGAAAGAGTGTACACACACACAACAAACGGAGAGTGACTCGGTATCCTTTATTACAATACCAAGGGCGGAAATGTTGTAGAATTTGTTAAACAAAGAGGGAAGGGGGGGTGGTCATTTCGGACCAGAGGTCGCAAACGGGTTTTGATTCCTTACCCGTACCCGTACCCGGCCGCACCAGGATCGCAAACAGGTATCCCTACCCATACCCGGCCGTACCCGGGTACGGGTAGGGTACGGGTATCGGGTACCTGATTACGACCTCTAGGATGAAGCCATGTTGCAGGCGCGGGTGGGTTGATTCTAGGAACTTGAATTGTGAGAAGAGACAAGACGTTGGGAAATTAGTGACTCACGGTCTACCCATACCCGTACCCGGCCGCACCAGGGTCGCACACGGGTACCCGTACCCGGGTATCGGGTAGGGTACGGGTATCGGGTACCCGGTTGCGACCTCTGTTTCGGACCCGTGGATGGCAACCCTGTTTTTCCCATGTTCTATAATTATTGTTGTAACTTGCTGATGTGCCCCTAATGGTCAGCTGTGAAAAAAGCTTCATGGTTCTTAAGATTTCTCCAGGATAAATAATAATAATTCTCAGAAAGATTCAGATTTTTCAAATACGTTTTTGCCCAACACCAGATTTTCCGGGAATGTAACCCCCTCGTCCGGCGAGGTTTTCCTGTACTTTTGTTATTCAAGTCCCAAATAACCTCAGAATTGGACATCTGTTTTGTTAAATGTATGCTTAGCCTATTTTATTTTGTGAATATAATTTGGCATTTTCTTTGGAAGCATTTTACGGTTGGCTCTCTGTCTCCCTGTGGTCTGTGCAGCTGGCAGTCTATTTCTGCACAGGTGTGCTGGTGGATGAGGCTCTCTTCCGACATTATGCCCTCAACGTGCCACTCTACACGCACTTCACATCTCCGATCCGCCGCTACGCTGACCTGATTGTACATCGCCTGTTGGCGCAAGCGATTGGTACGTGCTTCTGGTCTTTGTGATTATCCATACACCGCCTGTTAATGTTGCATATTTGTTATCAGTGATTTCATACATAACCGAATTTTCCAGGATAAAACATGTTCCGCACTCGGTGGATGTTGCATTACAGTAAACTCTTTATATGTGTGGGGGATACATTCCTGGAGAATGGTGCGAATATTACATTTTTAAATCCTCAAATATTAATACTTAAAGCTTTTGAGCAAAATTTTTTTTATAAAACCCGTGAATATTAAAGAGTTACTGTATAATGCTCTGCTGCCTTTGAAGCACTTTAAAATAGATTTGTATAAATATTTTAAGTCGAAATATAAGTGTGAATGGGAAATTGGTGTCATCGTCTTGAAATGTGCCACTGCAACCATTTGCTAGCAGCTTGGAGGTGAGAACTTTTGGAGGCCAAGGCTTAAAAAGAGAAATGTTTAAAAATGTGCTCCCCCCCCTCACCCACCCAGTCATTGGGGGCTGAAAATAAACAAAAACATTTTTGGAGTTGTTATAGTGGGGCCTACAATTTAAATAAAGCCTTTGTATGTTTATAGTTATAACATAACTTGACAATATTTATGCCAAATTTAAGCTTTCAATCCCAGAGCATCATGAGAATTTACATCAGTCATTAGGTCGTCACCAGTGATATATGATGTTACATTTTAGGCCAATGGCATATTGTATAAATACATTTTCTATAATGTGCGGACAATTTCAGTACTAATTACAATTTTTTAAAAATATTTTAGTGACTTGGGTGTTTTATATCAACATGACCAAACAGAATTGCGCATGTCGTACGATTACAGGTTGTGGAGATGCCGTGAATCATCAGCCTGCGGAGGAGGTGCAGAAACAAGCGAGCCACTGTAATGACAAGAAACTGGCTTCAAAAAAAGTCCAGGAGCTCAGTTCAGAGATGTTCTTTTCTGTTTTTGTCCGTGTAAGTATTGCATTTTTCAGAGGTATACGTTTACAATTGGAAATTATATTTTTAAAGATTACAGTACAGTTTTTGAAGTATTTTGTAATTCTTACAAGCACATACATTTTATGGTTTGGGTCTTATGCAGTGTATAGCAGTCAACTTCCAAATGTTATAAATCTAAATTCAACAAAGTGATTTCCTCCTCAAATGAGCATCGAGGCAGTGCTCATTTCTTCTTAACACGTAGGCTTTCGCGACCAATATCATCCATCATAGAGGTTTTTGGGTTAGATCACGTAAATATATAAATGTGTCATTAAAACATGCCACCACCCGACATCCAACTAGTAAGGGTTGTCACGTGAACAGAACACGCCAATTCGTCACTAGTACAGCACACCGGTGTCTTGGAGAGCCAAGCCACAACATTTACAATCGGAGTACGGCGTTTCACCAGTAATTACAACTAGCTTCATCAGGCGACAGCCAGGTTTGTGGAGAAGTCTTTCTGTTTCGTTCACGCTTCTGTGCTCTTGGGGTGGGGGGGGGATTACTGAGGCAAAGTACATTATGGATGTACATTATGCAAGCCCTTTGAACTTTTCCTTCCTGTCTATTGTTTTTATTTAAATAGTCCTACCAACATTGAAGTACACTACCCTTTGTAGGCATGCATTTAAATAATGTATTAATTGATTATTCGTTTCTACGCAGCACTAAGGCGGTAGCTATCTAAACGGTAAAAGTTATTTTGATTTCTTTCAATTTCGATAGATTATCTAATTAGTCTTGATCAGTAGCAGCTAGTTTTGCAACAAAACTTCAATATTATCAAAATCAATTCAGTGTCCTTGTTGGCATGCATGTTCTGGTACTGCTGACAGTTGTATTTGGGAGAATTTAATATTTCTTTGATGTTATTTTAGTCTCGTGCTGATCGTTCGTCCTGTTTGCCCAACATAACATTTACCACACGTGCAGTTAATCCTGTACACCACTGGCTCGGCTTATTTGAGCAGGAAATTACTTTGCCTTATGTTTGTGTAATACGTGTTTGAATTGTTGATGCAAATCTTAATTAAAGGAATGTATCTTCTACAGGAGAGCGGTCCTTTGGAAACAGAAGCCATGGTTATGGGAGTTCTGGACCAGGCATTTGATGTTTTATCACTGACATTTGGTGTTCAAAAGCGAGTTTATTGCAATGTAAGTAATCTCTTGACTAATAATGTAACTGCCCATGTCGGCTTGTGTTAGTTTGGCTTGTATGAATTTCTTCCTGCTATCTTAGAGCAATTAACTCTACAATCATACACAGATGGGGTTTGCGGTAATTTAGGAATGCACTCAAAATAAAATGACACTGCCAGAAAGAGTGCATGACGAGCAGTGTAAGTCGATAGTTTATGGATTAAAGTTTTCCTTGTGGATCGGGGCATCCTCGCAAAGTTTACTTTTGTTTTTCAAGGACCATTTTTGGATCCAATGTCTTTATTTCTAATATTTATAATTGCCCCGCTAGGCCGACACTCGCATGCAACAAATCAGGTTTGTACAGAACGATCGGGGATCTTTTACTTGTTTGTGAAAATGTCGCTTGGAGCACACTGTCACGGTGTGAGGATTCATTTTATTCTCACTCGGGCTCGGTAGCACGTGCATTCATCACAGCCAATATGGCACCAAGCCCAGCCCATATTAGATTCCAAGAACACAGGATGAGATGTTACTATCCTTTGTGCAAGCACTTCCAAGAGTTCATGAACAGTGAGCCTGGTGAAATTTTGGGAGCGCATCGTCAGTAGTGTACCTTTGGTTCCTAGGGTGTTTCGGCCTTTCATACTATACACCCTCCCCAAAGGCGGCCAGCGACAGGGTGATTAATCCTACGCTTGCGTCCCATTCCCAATTAGTCATAGGAGTTAGCTTGTTGTTGATATCCAACATCCCATGGGACTACGCATGGCAGGGGCGTCCTCCTCCCTGAGTCAAGCATTGTTGACTGCATACTTCCTGACCCTCTCACTTTGGGGCCCAGCTGGGGTCTTTCCTCTTCATCCAGAGCCACTGACTGCTGCCTTTTGCCGCCTCCGATACAGCTCTGATTGCCGAACGCTGGCTCTGGCCCTTAATTCCCAGGTCTCTAAGCAGTCTGGTTGTAGATGTTGCCACAAAACCTCTGCAGCCCACCTCCTGCAACCGATATTTATTTTGTTAAGCGGTCATCTCAAACCAAACCATAGAGGACAAAGTGTACATTTTACATAGAATGCTTTGTGGTGTGAAATGTATCAGTTATATAAAGATTATATTTTTTGTTCCACGTATTTACTCGGAAAAGCCTTTTTTCAGGAGGCTCCTGCTAAGCTTTCACAGTAGGGGGGCGATGTTGCTACGTGTCATCCCAATTATGTAATTTGCAGGTTTCAGCATTTGGATTTTTGAATATTACCTGTTACATTGTATGTTTTTAGCGGTGAGAAAAACCTGGAGAACCCAGAGGAAATTATGTTACAGACCTTGCAAATACAGTGTCGTGTTTTCCAATGACCACCCTTGGGTTCCATATTGTTTATCGTGGGCATTTTTTTTATTAAACTAAACTTTTTATTTTGCCAGTTAAGATCCACTGGGTTTTATATATATATTTTTCAGAAGCCACCTGGCCACAAATGATAGCTCAACGAAGTGGCTTATGTGGAAATCTATCGCAGTCAAATACTCTAAAAAACCCGGAGGACCCAGAGGAAAATCTTCACGACCACGGGGAGAACATGCAAACTGCAAATAAACAGGCATCAGGGTCGAGACCGAATCCACCACCTGTATACTAGGCGAGGTAGTTAACATCTCCGTAGAGGTTCACAATTGATTTGTATCGGCCTGATTGTAATCCTTAGAAGAGTCAAATCCCTGACATGGAAATATACTGCTGGATGAAGTCATCCACATGCCATGTTGGTCATGAGGGTTCCTTGACCATACTTTACCACTTAAGTCATGCCCCATTACAGAGGCTGATCTTGACTCCACTGATACCAATCGTTCACAAGTCCACTCATCTGCAGTCCATCTGTACCATATAAAGCCCTTATCGTTGGTAGTCCATGCTTGTTACCTATTTAGCACCCAATATCCAAACAAGCATAATGATCTTGGGCATGGAGTGGCTGGTTGTATAGACCACAAGTATATATACAAATTTGGAATTCCACACATTTATTGTAGCCATGACACTACTTGGCTGTAATTAGTCATAGTTTCAATGTATATATTACTTTTATTTAGTTTTGTTTTCCAGACTAAGACGATTTAAATTTTGAACTTAAAAACAACTTTGTTGTGTGTTTCTTCATGAAAAACTCCAGGTCTTGAAGAACCACCTGGTTTGATGCAATTAATTTGAGCCTGGAATTTGACACACTTGCCTTTTCTTTTACAGGCTCTACCCTTGCGAACGTTTCATTTCACCAAACAAGGAAGGCAGCCAAAATTGACACTTGTTTGGGAACCAAAGTCACCAGAGCAGCAGCCAATCCAACAGGTGAGGATTCTCTTCATGCGTATTGCTGACAAGTTGTATATTGTTGTAGACGATTTGCCTCAGTTTTTTGGAAAGCATACACGGTACTTAAAATATAGCAACATCCTGATTTAAAGCTTTCATGACTGCAGTAATTCATACTCTTTGGTTCTTTCGGTAAAATCACGTAGATAGAAAAATAAATAATAGATCACGACGTTTCGATCGCAGCAACAAGCAATCGTCTTCAGGTGAGAAGAGAAACAAGCCGCTGTGACGGGGCATTATATCGATCCGAAAGGGGAAGGGGGGGCTGCCGTAAGGGGCGAGAGGGTGGGGGTGAAATTCAAGAGGGAACGAGGTGAGAGAGAGAAAAGAAGATCAGACTTAGCAAACTTAGAAATGTAATGGAACTCAGTCGGCAAACACAACAGTTAACACTTTACCTGGTTGAACACATCCTTCCAAAGATTGCTAAATTTGCATCCATCTCGGTTGAAGTCATGTCTGAGTTGTGTGGAAATCCTACCCGTAGAGGCGGTTCAATCCTGATTTGAAGCTTTTGTGACTGCAGGAATTCATACTCTTTGGTTCTTTCGGTAAAGTCACGTAGTTAGAAATGATAGAAAAACATTTCTATCTACGTGACTTTCCCGAAAGAACCAAAGAGTATATAGCAACATCTTTCACGTGCATATGTAATGTAGCTCTCAGAGACACCGTCTTGTTCAGTTATATGTAAATTTATTATGAATAAAGTCCGCCGACTCACTGATAACTTAAAAAGTAACCGCGAGTGACTATATACACTTGGGTAACTGAGATAGCTGTATTCTGAGACAACATAACTCTAGCCTTCCAAGACTACAAGGTGCACACTCCAGGATGATGAAGACGACCCGCTCCAAGGTGACGACGGCGACGGCAATTCCCCCACAACAGCAGCCCAGAGCCCCGGTTCGCGCCGGCTCTTATCCCCCTCACGACCCGGCCACGCCCCTATTCCCCGAACCCTCTCTCACCGCACCTGGCCCTGTCTGACTCTGCCCTTGTTACAATTTACGACCGTTAGGTCCGTGCTTCCCCTCACTTGACCCTGTCAACGCTTGTCCCATAAATCATCATTAGCAACCACTTAGGTCCCACATTACGGGGAGCCGTACTGTCCCTACATCACTCCGTAATGTCATTACACATATATCTATATATATAAAAGGTAAATTTGTGAATATGTGTGTCTGTTAAAAATGTTTAGCGTACTTCCCGACATGCAACAAACTTGAAATTTGCCATGTGGGTACTTTCCAGACTGTACACCATGCAAAAATTAAAAAAATATACTTTTTTTTTTGGGCGGGGGGGGGGCTCAATAATGACTTTTTTTTGAACGGCAAGTGAGCTGTGACGTCACATCTCTCACATGACCCACGCGTGCGGAAGCGTAACACATTGTAGTGTAGTGGTTAGCGCGCTGTGCTACGAACCCAGCGACCCAAATTCGATTCCTGCTCACGGCCACCACCAGTGACGATTATTTGAACCGGTCCTGGGCCTCCCCTAGGTCGACTCAGCCATAAACGAGTAACTGGTGTGCTGTGTGAACATCGCCACTGGGGGGACAAAGGCGGCCGGACGTGATGCTGGCTACCCACCCCCTCGTGTGCCTTGCCGGCCTTCATAGGTGCTCGCTAACAGCACTTGCCCCCTACAGTCTCACAGGTTACACGTGGGGGGGGGGGGGGCAGCAACTGCGTAGCGATTCGCGCACTGTGCTACAAATCCGGCGACCCGAGTTAGATTCCCGCTCACGGCCACCACCGGTGACGATTATTTGAACCGGTCCTGGGCCTCCCCTAGGTCGACTCAGCCTCAAACGAGTAATTGGTGTGGTGTGTGAACATCGCCAATGGGGGGACAAAGCTGGCCGGGCGTGGTGAATCCAAGTCCCGGGCGAAGCCAGGTAGTAAAGCTAGTTAATATATAAATACACTCACCTTGTTTCTAAGTTGCAAATGCTGGTAAAAAAAACGAATGGCTTCATTTAGCCTTTCTGGCATTAATACAAAAACTAAGATGTTCAAACACCGAAGAGACACCTATTACAAGACATCAAGTCTGCATTAACCACACATACTTGTGGTAAAACATGCAAACAAATATGCTTTGGTAATTTATGTATTATCTTTGAAACTGATTCGTCTATACCAGTATGAGTATTTTTTTGCTTTATCTCACCAGTGCTATAGACCATAGAATGGCAACAATTTAACGGAACTTTTTATTTTACCAGGTAAAGCACACTGAGCTATATAGCACCTCTTATTAGTTCCACACCTCCGATTTTCGCACCATTCGTAGTCAACTGCTAATCAGAGGTGTAAATCCATATGTAGCTTTTTATGCACTGTTAAATCGGACCTGGATCTTGTGTTTGTTCAAGATTTTGGAAATATTTTTGGTTATCCCTGCTATGTAAGGCAAGGTGGTGGTTTTGATTGGATCTTCAGATGGCTCCTTCCTCACGGTTGGGGTGATGGCTTTGCGGATTGTGTCGTCAGAATATCCATTCGTCTTGAGAGCCTGGTGTACGTGGTTGAGTTCACTGATCAGGTGTTCATGGTCGGAGATACATTGAACTCTATGGTGTAGAGTTTTGATGAGGCAATTCTTCTGAGATGGATGGTGGTGGGAATCAGGTTTTAGGTAGGTGTCAGTATGGGTTACTTTCCTGTAGACAGAGTGGCTCATTGAGCCATCTGGTCTCTTTTTGATAAAGACATCCAAGAAAGGTAGCATGCCATCCTCCATCGTGAATTTGATTGCTGGGTGTATGGAATTGATGTGGTTGAGGAATTGTTTCAGAGCCGGTCGGCCATATGGGCAGATGACGAAGGTGTCATCCATGTACCTCTTACACAAGGATGGGCATAGAGTGGATGCCTGGATGGCGTCCGTCTCAAATTTTTCCATGCAAATGTTGGCCACAACCGGAGATAAGGGAGAATCCATTGGGGTGCCTTCAGTTTGTTTGTAGAATGTTCCATTCCAGGTGAAGTATGTATTGGTGAGGCAGTGTTTCACCAGGGCTGGTACATCAGCATTCAGTCCTTGTTCCAAATCTTCAATTATTGCAATGGTATCGGACACAGGAACTTTGGTGAACAAAGAGACTACATCAAAACTAACAAGCAAATCACCTGGGGACAGTGAGATGTCTTTAATTGACGATACCAGGTGAGCTGAGTTAAGTACAGAAGAGGTGGTCTTACCAGTGAATGGCTGCAAGGTCTCAGACAGATATCGGGCCAGTTTGTGGGTGGGTGAGCCAATGGTGGAGACAATGGATCTTTGGTAAGCCATATTGTCTGGGTGGTCTAGTAGCAGAAGATTTTAAGAAAACCGTTTGGTCTGTTCAATTAGTGAAGCTGAATCAGTGATGATACTGTTCGTTTTTGTAACGAGGCAGTTGGTGGGATCTCTTTTAAGTTTTATGTATCTCCCATCATTAAATGGGTTCTGAATTTTGTTATTGTACGCGTTTTTGTCCATGATGGCCGTGGCATTGCTCTTGTCGGCTGAGAGGATGATGATAGCTTCCCTCTGTTTTTATTGAGATAACTCAAAGCGCTCCTCCTTACTGATGTTGCTGACTGGTATCTTCGCGCTTTTGAGGGTTGCAGCGATTTCAGATCTTGTCACCTCAAGGTTCCCACTAAAAAAAAAAAAATTACGCAGGCGTTACATTGTGCGACATCGGGATGAAAGTAATTATTAACAGGTTTAATTATATTTTGGTAATGAAACCTATTCATGATCTGATGTCCATAACCTAAAATAAGATGAACATGTAAGGATCATGTAAAATGTTACAATAACTGTTTTCTCTTTTTCAGGAAATAACAATCTTCACCATGGTCGATGCAGTGTTAACCGCAGACAAAGTTCCTCTCAAGTACTCGGCGACGATTAGATGCCCACACGGAGTGGAGTGAGCCCTGCACTGCAGAAAAAAAAACAGGTCGCAAACACATTAGTAATTCGGTCTCACAGCACACATGTGCATTGCGCATACAAAACTCATAAGCCTTGTCCAGATCACCAGCTCAAAAATAATTGTGAAAGCATGACCATTTTGTCATTTAGACCACCAACTGAAAGAGTTGAAAAAATATGGCCACCCCACCAGACAGCAGTGAAATAAAGACACATGCAAACCGGTTTCATCCTCAGGAGGGCTCATCAATACAGCACTGTCATCAATGTTTACTGATGCAAAGTCTGCCTCTGGAAACAATATATGTGAAATCCCTACTTACACACGTCAGGGCCCATTAGACATAACCCATCTGTATAATGAATAGGTTATATTGAGAGGGCTGTTACCTTTACATTATGGGGACTCATTAACTTGCCTAATGGAAACAATAATTCAAATGTAGAACGGAAAATAACTTTAGACAAAGGCTTCTTGTGGACAAACAAAATAATGGTAACATTTTATATTTTAGTGCTAAGATGTGTATAATTTTTTAAAAAACATTTTAGAAATGTTTTTGATGAATCACTTTTAGGTTATATTAGGTAAGTATTTGTTCTAAGGACCTCCTTTAGCTATATACATGGTATTTTTGTTGAATAGATGCTCAGAGTAATAAAAAATAAGTGAATATAGGTAGATCTGGTAAAAAAAAATCCAATTGTTATTGTTGATATTTGTGAATTCCTTATTATGGAATAGGTAGCTGTTGTGCACCGTGAATACAGAGGAAAATAGGCCACCGCTTAAACCCGTAGATGAGAGCAGTTTGTTGTGTGTGGTGTTAATGTAAAAAAGTCAGCTTTGCTATGCATGTCGCGCCATTTCCAAGAATCATTGGCAGCCTTTTCATACATTTTACCTCTATGTAATGTGTATTTCAGAGTTGTACATTATTTTACAGTATTCCAATGTACTAGAATACCATTAAATAGTCTGTTTAGCACTACGTGGACATGTGCTGCAATTATAATTGAGAACATACAGATAATGTACACGGTGGCTCTTTGCCTTTGAGTTTTAGTTGCTTAATTACAGTAATTTTTAAACATTATTTATACTTCATACAATGTGTTATTTTTAGTTTTCCAGTTTTATGAAGTAATATTGTGAATGAGGCGTGTCTATCTTAATGTTAAATTCTACGACATTCTGTACGTGAAATTAAGATTAAAACAATGCATTGTCTGATTTTTTAAGGTTCTTTTTCTAAATTCTCATAAATTGTGGTATCAAGGTCATGTCCGAAGACATTTTCGTGTGGAACTTGCACCGCGCAGTGCATCAATCACCTATCGGCAACGGTTCTGGAAGATGGCAATTGTTACAATTATAATTTGGGTTTAAATAGCATGTAAATGATGCATCTGCATCTTAAGAACTGAATGTTACGGACATTTTTTTAATTTAAACAGTTTCTAATGATACCAGTTCACTTTATCTGAATCTAGTATCACTTCCATATTCATGTTTTCTGTGTATTTGTAAAGGTAGCTTAGTTTGAGAAATATGTATGTTGAACTTTTTTCACACCGTACGTAGCCAATTGTGCTAATCGGAGCATTTTTATCAACTTCAGGATAAAGCAAGCTATTTTATAAGTCATCATTATCTACATTTGGTGTCAACCAGACACTAAATCAATAGTAATTCAGTGCAAGTTTTATTTCCCGTCTCTTTTTGAAATGCTACAGTGCAGTATAAACAACAAATGAAAATTAATATAAATAAATAACCATATATTTGCTGCCACGCCTTTACAGACATGCCTAAAGAAGGTAGTTTAATTCAGAGTAAGTGGTACCTGCTTGTTCAGGCACGTAGAACCAGAATGTTTTGAAATAGTATTTGCACCGTTCCTCTGCCAACATACATTGGTTTTTAAACAACATTGACAATGATGGTTTTGTGTACAATTCTCCAGATTTTTTAAACAAGAAATATAATGTAAAATTTTATACAATGAGAAATGCGTTCATATCATGACACTGCCAAGTGTGAGAGTCGTTCAGGGAAGCTCCTCACCCACGCTAAAGTGAATGCACTTGGATAAGCAAAGTCGCACCATCTCGTGATCCACAAAATGACTACCCACAAACCCAGATGTGGCTGAGGGTTAATATTCCATGCGGCGCTTTCTAGTCGTGAAAAAATACTGAGGATAGAAACATTTATATTTAAAGCTTTTGTGACGGCAGAGATTCATATTCTTGGTTCTTTCGGTAAAGTCACGTAGAAGGGAAAAAACATTTATTTTATTTTATTGTTTTTTCCCTTCTACGTGATTTTACCAAAAGAATCAAGGATAGAAACATTGTTCACCTTATTCTCTTCACTCACTTCCCTCCACCCCATTACCCCCCCATCCTCATTCTCCTTATTTCCACATCGCCCTTTCCCAGCTTAATCTCTCTTGCCACTCCCTAATCCGCTCTCTCTCACTGCCTGTCATGATCCCTCGTCATCCTCTTTCCATTTTGTTACTCCCTCCGCTCCATTTCATGTCCTTTCATTATCTCCCTGCCCCTCTCCTCTCCGTTTCTTCCTCCCTCTTATCTCCCTCATCTCCTTCCTCTCTCATCTCCCTCACCTCCCTCGACCTCTTTCCCTACGTCACCTCCCACATGAGTAGCGAGTGATATCAGAAAAGACTGTGATGCCCCTTTCACTAAACTGCAGCGACCAATGTAGGGATGTATGGTCAACAACCCCATGACTAGACACGTAGGATTCCCGCAAGATGCCGATGCTACGGTATAAACCTTGCGGTACAAGATTTGCGAGCAACGTACACTGTTAAAACATCGTCATATCACAACTATCATTGCTCATTTAACTTTACAAAATGTGTTATTACCTCACAAAATGTGTATGAAATAATAATTCAAGTTAAAAATGTGTATATGTAAATAAAATTCTGGTACGTGTTAAATTAGTATTTTGGTAAAACAAATCTGAGTAATTAATAGTCAATTATGATAATAGTCAATTATCGTTCATACTGATTTGGTTATGGAATCACCTCACGTAAAACGACAGCATGTGAATTACAAGTTTGGGAGATGGCGGTGCTAATGGTACAGCGTTCGTGGCTCCTGTTGAGGGAGCTGCAATTTTATAACGGAGCTTTTCCTGCAGAATTCGAAGCACAAACATAACTCGATAAACATGTGACACAGTAAGGCAAAATCATACTATAAGCAATTTCGCAATCGTTAAATCGTGACATTTTTTTATCATATGAAAGTGATGTCGTAGGAGGGTTTTGTTCAGCAGTGGATTGACAAAGGCTGCATCGCGTGAAGTTCTAAAGGCTCTACCAAGACGTGCTTCAAATCAGACAGTCAAGTTCGATTTCATTCAATACACAGGGCAAACATACATCATCAGATGTAAATACGTCAATACGTTTGAAAGATGCCTGTCGCAGTCTTTTTTATTGAAATGCTGCAATGCAGTAGGAGTGAAAATATAATGTATGAACACAAATGAATAATCAAAGATTTCCTGCCACACCTTTGAACGCAGACACTGGGGGAGATGTGGTTTTAACGCGAGTGTGGTAATGGAACAGCCCTGTTCAGGCCTGTTTAGATGCATCATCTTCTGAAATAATGTTTGCATCATTATTATGTTCGCACATGCTGGTTTTAAAGTGACAGCAGTGGTCGTTTAGAGGCTAAGTCTCCGCCTATTTTATTTAAAAGAAAGGTTTTACAATTGCAGTGTGCATGTGCCCAGTGAAACCAGTCCATGATGAGATGGGAGTACTTGGTGGATAAGAAAATCATGTACATTATGAGTTGTAGTCATGCTATCCACACATTTCATGTGGATGAATGTGTCATGTTACTCGTCTTAATCTTACAAATCAAAAAGGATAGGAAGATGCAGAACGCGATGCGGTGTCGTTGGGGCTTTGAGCCCCCGGCTGGGTCCACCTGCTGGGGGCCGTGGTGCTGGGCAAGACATCCCAGCAGGGACGTCTGCTCTGGTGCACTTCAGGGACCTTGAGTCACGCACGGCAGCATGGATGATAGACGCAGGATGATTCTCGCATAGAAAAACAAATGTTAAGAGTAGATGGCATCAGCAAGCTTAATTATTGTTATTGAGATAAGAGCAGTGAGCTTTGATCTCTCCGCAAGTAAGGTGCGGTGAAGCAGCCCCGTTCTTACACCTCGCAGTCGCACGGACTGGTGCCTGCGTGACTCAGGTGTTTACGTTGAATCCGGTGCAGTGACAGGCGTGTGGCACAGGCGGTGTGTCTGGCATGAGTCACTATGGGAGGAAAACTGGAAGGTCACCAATATGGAACGGGGTGGCATACAAACTCCACACAGGTGCCCAATACGGGAATTGAACCCAGGACCTTGCTGAGTACGCTGAGCAGAACCCTTGCAACCGACAAGGAGTGCCAGAAATAAGGGCGTTAGAGGGAGTTTTCATTAATTGGGAAGCTTCTTGGCCATAGACACTGCATAGGCCTGGAATTTGCGGTGTGGCAAATTCATGGTGGTAGGCAATTGTACATTGCATGCAATTTAATTCTATACAATTTAACCCTTTATGCAGTCCAGATGGGATCACTCGCTGTAATTAAGGTCTGGAATGGCACCCAATCCCCGGCACTAGGTAACGCTGTAGCATGGGCCATGATCAGATTCCCACATACATAATACTTTCACAAAGTTAATACAGAATTTATCAAATACTCTTTGGTTCTTTCGGTAAAGTCACGTAGGTGAAAAATAATTAATTATATATTCACGTCCCGTTTCTTCTCTGAACTTCGACATCAATACTCTCAGTGCAAAGATTGTATCCTTTGTTGGCCTTCCCTGTCTGAATCCAAACTGGCTCTTGCCAATATCCACCAGCTTCCTCAGTCTCCTTTGTATGATCCTTTCCCAAAGTTTCATGGTGTGACTCATCAATCATATTCATCTGTCGTTCCCACACTCTTGTACCTCACCTTTCCCTTTAAACACATTCCTGCGGAGGGAGCTGGTAGGAACGTTGGGTTGCTCGGTCAATGGCCAGGGTCAACGGCGGCGTGGTGCATTCCGCAAATATGGCCGACTGTGAGGGCGGGCACAAGCCGGCGTGAGTAGGTTAAACGTTGAGTTTTATAAGGGCACCACGGGGTGACCAGCCCCTCCCCACCCTCCCCACCCAGCCCCTCCCCACCCTCCCCTCTCCACCCAGCCCCTCCTCACCCTCCCCTATCCACCCAGCCCCACCCCTCCCATTTTTGGATGGACGGACGGACACAACAATCCCCTGTGGGCCGGTGGAACCAGGTGGTTCCTACCAGTAAAATGGGAACCAATGTACTCTATCTCCATGCATCTGGCATTGCCTTCTCCATCCAGATTATGCAAAACAGCCCCATCATTATTTCAACACCGTTCTCCCATTCATTTAAACACATTGGAATCTCGTCTGGCTCCACTGCCTTATGATGTTCCATGCTTCCCAGAGCCTCCACCACATTTTCTCTGGCTATAGTATCTGTAACTACTTCAATTCTTTGGTGTTTCTCAACCATTTTGCATCTTGGGTTTTGCACATTCAGCAACTTCGCAAAGTACTCTTTCCATCTATCTCTAACCTCTATTGCACCCAAGATTGTTCGTCCTTCACTGTTCTTAACGAGATTCACGTGGTCGATGTCCATGGTCTTTCTCTGGCTCTTGCCAAACGGAATACCATCTCACCTTCTTTGTTGTCAAGCTACTGGTAGAGTTGTGGAAAAGCTGTTGTCTTTGCCATTGCTACCACTCACTTTGCCTCTCTTTTCGCTGCCAGGTATTCATCCAGATGGTCTTTCTCTCGTGTTCTACCTGTTCTTAAACTTGACCTGTTTCTCTCCTGTTGCCTTTTGTACTCCATCACTCCACCACCATGTTTCCTTCTGTTGTATGTCTTCCTTTACTCCCTCCCACTGGACTACCTGCTGCTCTCAGTATGAAAACTCGCCAGTTGTTCCCACATTTCATTTATGCTCCTTGGCCTTAGACTATTTAAGTTCTCCATAGATTGCCTGCAGAAGTTTTCTTTCTCATTGTTTAGTCGCCACCACTTTACCCTACTACAGTTATTTTGTCTCACCGTTCTCTTCCTAATTCCTTTCACTATACAATCTGCCACGTACTCTCCAGGGATTACTTTGCAGTTCTTCACTCCTTTCAGGTGCTTCCTCCTCACCAAAATAAAAATCTATCTGGCTGTTCACCTCTCTACTCTGGTAGGTCATCAGATGTCCCTCCTGCTTCTGGAAGTAGGGATTCACCACTGCAAGATCATTTGCCTGGGCCATTCGAAGAATGTCCTCTCCTCCCGTATTCCTACTACCATATCCATATCCTCTATGGTTCCTTTCATGTCCGTCCTTACCTCTTCCCACTCTTCCATTTAAGTCTGCGCCCATCACCACTGCTTCATCTACTGGTAAGCTCTGAAACTCCTGGTATAAGCTCTCTCAAAATGCATCCTCTTGTCCACTGCAGCCCATCCTGGGTAAATAAGTAATTCGTACAATACATATGGGTATATTAATTTCAAATTGCATAAATTGACCTCTGCCAAGAGCTGGTCAAACAAGTGTCCCTGCCTCAGACAAGCCTGTGGCAGGGTTGATCTCATTATTGACTTCAGAGCAAGGACAGCTTATTCATCAACGATCAAGAGTAACATGATTGTTCGACCCCTGACTGGGATTTGAACTTGCAACCGTCTGATTTGGAGTCAACCAATCAAATCACAACAGCAATTGGTTGAGCAATTGAATGTACAGAAATGAAATATACTCATAAGATGTTTGGATGAATGAAGCCATGTTGAAATCGGTCAACTATTGTATTCGCTTACTTGTAACTCGTTTTTAAAGGAATACGAGACGTGAGGTTTTTATGGAAAATTCCCATACTTTAACAAACACTGAGCAAGCCCGTCTCATATCACCAGAAAAGCCACACCCGTGTAAGTTTGTGATCTTGTGCCAAACTTACAGTACATTCCCTTTAGACAAAATGAGACATCTGTTTGGCGACCTATTTTAATAACTAGGGATATAACATCACCTTTATGTTAAACTGCATGCTTGAGATATAAAGTATGGCATTTTTACGTATCACTATAGTATATTTCTGTAACTTATCAAACTATTCTCATTTTAAAGTAATTTATATTGGTATTTGCGCCAAGTTTATAGAACAGGGCTAAAACGGAGGTGCTATGTTTCAGGCTGTAGGAGTTTCACAGTAAGGGCGCCATTGCCGTGTCTGATCCAAATTGAGTCATTCGCAGGTCATCTTTACGATTTGGCAAATTTGAACCATGTGCGAGTGAAGCAGATGGCGTGTATTTGATAGTTTATACACTTGCAGTAGTAGAAAACTGCAACGTGATTACATTGTATCACCGGATCAGTAAATGTAGCACCATAACAATTGGAATATGAAATAGACATGCATATTGTTAGGGATCATTAATATAAATTAATTTTCAGGATAGGATTTGACTGGTAGTGTTTGATTGCTATGTGATATTTTAATTAATTGCGTTGACAAAGCAAATGAAATATAAGAAGGAAAGTGTGCAAAGAGGTGTGACGAGATGCTGATTGGGAATGCCACTGAGGGACTGGAAGAGAAACACATGGCGAAGAGAACATACACAAAATAGTGGTATCTGTAATTCAGGAAAATAAAGTGGAACCTCACTAAACACATCGTTGTGCGGGGTGGTGGCCTGTGGTCGAGACTACTGACGGAGTGGCCGCCAAAGGAGGGAAACGGCACCCAAGAGGACATCCGCCGCGGAGAGGGAGTAAGGAATTGATTCCTTGTGCAGGACCCGTACGGAGCTCTTGATAAATGGTGATGGCTTGGGGAGGCCTTCATCCGACAGTAGATAGATCAAGGCAAATGATGCTGCCTCTGTGCCGTGCCTTTTCAACAAATATACCCACCGTCAACAAAGATTAGTTTATTAACTCTGCTGTATCCTCCCTCTTGGTATTGTAGGTTACTCGTGTGCATACATGCATGTCTTGTCACCAATCCTACCACCACCTCTGTCGTCATCATTATATTGTGCAACTCGCAACACAGATCTCAATTCACAACCACCAAAAACATGCTTACAAAGGTATCCTCTACTGGAGAAAACTGCATATGAAAGCACTGATATAAATCGAAACATATAACACAAAAAGTACAAGTGTTTTATTATATAGAGTATCTTGTGTATCTAAGGGTAATAGCCAAGACCAATGCAAATTATTCTGCTGGTTTAAATACAAAGTGAGCCCCAGTGAATGATTCGGGAATTGAGCGCGAGTCAAGGAGTTCATCTGACCCGGGGCTACGAGAGAAAAGCGATCCATCCGGCTTGATGCAAATTCCCGTGGCAGGTATAGAGTTGAGCAACTAATTAATAATAAACCAATTATATTATGTTTAATTTTTATTATTTCCCTTCTACGTGACTTTACCGAAAGAACCAAGAATATGAATCCCTGCAGTCACGAAAGCTTTAAATCGAAATAATAAAGCAATTAATAACGCGCACAACATTTCACGGACATAGATGCCCAAACACTTGAGGCGCAGAGCCAAGCTCTGCCGCTAGAAAACCGGGAGAAAGAGGTGTGGGGCCTTTTATTTGCCTCTTCAAAGTCTGCGAAGGATGAGCGATGCTGTTGCTGCCGCTGCTGCTGGTGTCAATGTGCAGCAGCGGCACGGCGATGGTGGCGGCTCTCGACACGGCTGGGGCTGCACCAGGAAGAACGACGCCCGGCGGTGGCGGTCCAGGGCACTCGGTGTAGAGACGTGAGCTGAAGTTCAGGTGCCAGGAGTTGAGAGATTCAATGGACACCGACACATTTGATTTCCTGTTGTATGTGTAGTGAGTTCAAGGAGACGTAGACGACGTAATCGGAGGCACACTTAATTATTATAACTTTACACTCAACACAGGCCAATGCATACAACACTTGAAGGGGTAACGGCCCCTTCACCCGTCTAACAGGGAGACCCCACTAACACTAGCCCGGCTAGCCTGCTCCCAGGTCCTCCAAAAGAGAGCTAGGGGAGGCTAGCTGATCCAGCTCTGGCCAAGCTAGGATCTCGGCACCTTTAGCCAACCAGACCGGCTCTTACAAGAGCATCGGCTCTGGGCTCTCGGGGCCACGCCACTGGCTTGCCCTGATCGGTCCTTAGAAGGACAGCGAGCCAGGGGAGTCCCAGGGCCTATCTAGCCGGTCTTCACTCTTCACTGGTTAAAGCTGAATACTGAATATTCTTAGTTCTTTCAGTAAAGTCACGTAGGTAAAAAAATGAAATTAAAAATAAAACAATAAAAATCACGACGTTTCGGAGGCAACACAAGTCTCCGTCATCAGGTGGGACCGTCACAGCCAGATTAGCTGCATCAAGTGAGGCAAGGATTCAAGATGTAAGCCCTTAAAAGCAAGTTGAGGGAGGAGGAGAGGGGGGGTCATCAGAATGTGGTAGCCAATGAATGGGACGTATCGGGAGGGAGGGGGGCGGGGCTAAAAGAAGGAACGTATCGGGAGGGGGAGGGGGGCGGGGCCGAAAGTCGGTGACGTGGACGTGGCACCTATTGTTGCACACGCCAACGTATTGGGCGGAGAGGGTGAGGGGGGCCAAAGGAGTGGGGTGCACGTGTACGTGAGCATGTGTATGTACAAGCACCTGTTGATACACATGATAGAAAAGAAAACGAAAATGCCCATGTTTATACCAGTGCTGGCTGAACAATAAAGAGAGTACTGTTAAACACTGGGGATGTTAACACTCGGTAAAGTAAAGTAAAATAGTGCCTGTCAGATAAGATGGTCCAAAAATGTGTAATTAAGTCTTTTTTGCATGGTTGATAACATCTTTCCAATGATTACTAAGTTTGTATCCATCATCACGGTTGAAATTATGTCTGTGTTTGTATATCTGAATGGCTTCGTGTACAAACCTTTGATGATAGCCAGAAGGCTTGCAGAGCACCTTAGTCTCGGAGATAACAATCTCATGAGAGCCCACCGCGTTGTAGCAATGATGGCTCACGTACACGTGCACCCCACTCCTTTGGCCCCCCTCACCCTCTCCGCCCAATACGTTGGCGTGTGCAAAAATAGGTGCCACGTCCACGTCGCCGACTTTCGGCCCCGCCCCCCTCCCCCTCCCGATACGTTCCTTCTTTTAGCCCCGCCCCCCTCCCTCCCGATACGTCCCATTCATTGGCTACCACATTCTGATGACCCCCCCTCTCCTCCCCCCTCAACTTGCTTTTAAGGGCTTACATCTTGAATCCTTGCCTCACTTGATGCAGCTAATCTGGCTGTGACGGTCCCACCTGATGACGGAGACTTGTGTTGCCTCCGAAACGTCGTGATTTTTATTGTTTTATTTTTATTAATTTCATTTTTTACCTACGTGACTTTACCGAAAGAACTAAGAATACGAATCCTTGCAGTCACGAAAGCTTCAAATCTAGAACTGAATACTGAACCCCGAGCCCACTGGCTCTCCGCCTTATATAGCAGCTCCCCCTCGAGGGGTGGGGCCGTGGGGGATCACAGCGCCGTTACAGCCCCCCAGGGCTAACCGATGCGGACGTGGATGTAGGCACCCTTACGCGTGCGGGCGTAACCACCCATTGTGTGTTTGTTTGTCCTCCCGCAACATCCCTACAGATGTACAAGTGACTAATGAAGGAACGACAGCTTGAAGCAATGCTGTGCGATATCTTACTATAAGCAGGGGAGTTAAACATCATGAGAAGTGAAATTAAACGGATATCACAAATATAAACAATGGAATAACCATTGAATTGGAGGAAGATAGAGGACATAAAAAGCATTAGCCATAATCTGTCCACTGCTCGATGAGGCCTCGGTGCCATCACCAACCCTCTCGGTCCTGATGCATCGCTTCGAAGTGGTGTGTACACGCTCCGGTGTGTTCACTGCTTGGCTGCCACGATTTCTCTCGACCACCGGTCATTTTTTTTAGAGCAGTGGTTCATGTTAATAAATACGGAGGGTTTGATTAAACAAAGTGGTTGTACTTATGTGCCCGTGCTTAATTCGTTTTTCGATTATTTACCTTCTAAAATGATCTGGTCATTCTAGATCTTAATCTGGTCATGTCTCTCACCCCCAGAAAGGGCATCTCGCACTCCCACGGGGTGCGTGTACCCCAGGTTAAGAGCCGCTGCCTTAAAGGACCATTCTCTGCCCAAACTCGCCGACTTTTTTTGAGTTTCAACATGATGTTATCTAATCAACGTGTTCCTTTTTCTGTTCCTCACTGTCATTCCACGTGTGTAAATCTCCACGCTTGTTTGCACTATTTTCAGTTCTTTGTTTCATATTCTTCCATAGTCTCTGTAATTCTAATCCACATGTCATACCAGGTAATGCGCATTTGTACACATGAAATGCCTCTGAGGATAAACGCAAATTTGAAATCACCACAGAATCCACTTAAGTGCAATGTGTTGGATTGTCACAGCCGTGCAATACACACAGCTTGTGTGTTGCACTTGCCATTTTGAGGCTGGGTTTGAAGGTGGAATTAACGACACGGATCGATCCCGCCCATGTAAATAACACATTTCGTATCCCTCGATTTGTTATTTGAGCATGCCTGAACTGGAGCAAAATCTAACAGTATAATTACGAAAATTACTTTCATAATTACACATGTAATACTTCAGTCACAAATCATAACAACAATGGTGTAATATTTTTGTTCTGAAGGTCAGAGAAACAAGCTGTTCCCACTATCTCATGTGTAAATCAGGCCATAGCAGAGAAGAAGTAAACACTGGAATAAGCGCAAAAGCCTGGCTCAAATAACAATCCGAGCTCAAGTCGTCACCCTGCTCCCATAATGGACAAGATGTTCTGGAATGGCATGCCCAGTCTAGTCTGCAATGTTGTCAGCAATATGACATTTGCTTCGGGCAGAGCGGTCATCCATTTATTTTCACCCAATGTTTCTAGGCGAGACAAGTGAGTGCTTTGCTCTCCGTGCGTGTCTGAGTAATTGGAGTTATTTTCTGAGTTGTGTATCTTCAGACACACGGTCGCAGTCGAATGGTGTTTGGGTCTGTCCTGTGAATAGGTTGGTTGTGTCTTTTCTAGATTAAATTTGCGTTGTTCCTGCAGTTTTGTTTTGTCTTTGGTGTGGCCAAATATTTTTATTCATCAAATGTTTTGCTTTGTTTGGCATTTTTAGTGTCCTTGTTGTTGGACTCCAGGACCGCGATTCCAGATCGTTTAGCTCCACTTGTCGTACTCGCCACTCGTGGAAACAGAGGTGGAAACGGTCCGATTCTGGCAGTCGGGAGACATGAACGTTTACCGACACCTTCAGCCTGCTGCTAAAAGTGCCGAAAATGGGCCAAATTTTCGCCTACTTCAGCCTCACGGGACCAACCGGGCTTGCGGCATAAGGCCAGTAATCAGCAAGGATTATATATGTAACAAACAAAAGTTGTTCCTGGGTAGTAAGTGTTATTTTCCAATTGCTTATGCCTCAAAAGTTCAAAAGTACAGAAAGTGGCTATTATTCCCCACAAACTTTGCTTTTGTGACCAGGACAGTGATATTTTGAAATTTGTCTATTTTCAATGAGAAAACGTGGTGTGCATTTGTGTCATTCCTTCACGTAAGGTCCTGGTCACAAAAGCAAAGTTTTCGGGGATTAATATCCATTTTCTATACTTTTGAGGCATAAGAAATTAGAAAATAACACTTACTACCCAGGGACAAAAATCGTGTTACATAGTGAATAATGTTCCCGCCATTGGCAAAAGGTTCAATGCGATTGGCCTGTGGTGGCAGTTAAGCACAAAGCAAAGCATGCAGCGGAAGCTATGGAATGGTACACACGGCTATTCCTGAATCAGGGGGAAGCCTGTGGCCACAGAGCAGCCTCGGCACACATAGGCCAAAATGATGGATGCGGTGAGGGCTTCATCCAGCGGTGGAGATATCTATCATGACGGCGATGAGGTGGCCATCAGCATCCACTGCTGGTTGAAGGCCACAGTTCAAATTCCCCTTGGCCCTGCCCCAGCTACTTATTGGCTGCAAGCTTTTTGCTTGTTTGTGCGGCCACATTGCAATTGCTGGGAAATTAACTTTGAAGAGTTTCACAACAACTTACATATGCAAATGGAATCTTCCTATAATCCACGTTTTACAGATGTAACAATATATAACGATTTTACATGTATATGCACTTGCTTGAATGCCTCAGTAACTCAAAGCACCTTGCATGCCAGCTCACATATTTGAAGGGCACTTCCAGTGGCGGCTGACCCTGCAAGTGGGCGTTAGTCTGCTAATTCGGGGGCGATGATTGCTGCCCTGTGTAATCCCAGGAAAGTAATTTGTGGATACTTTTTCAAATGAGGAAAATATTTTTTTTGATTCAACTTAATCTGTGGACACATTTGCAAGACTCGTCACTGAGAGGCAGGGAAGTTAAAGCTTTTTTGACGATTGCCATTTAGCAAACTCTGTTTAAGACCAGAAGCACGAAAACTTCCTCCAAATTCCGGAAAGTCGCCTGATGAAGCTGGTTCTAATCACCAGCGAAACGTCGTACTCAAATGAAAAATGTTGTGGTTTTGCTCTCCAATACACCGTTGCGCTGAAGTAGTTTCTAATTGGCACGTTTGTTTACTGACAAACCTTACTGATTGGCTGTGTCGGGTGGTGGTAGGTTAACGACACATTTATATTTACGCGATCTAAATCAAAAATCTGTATTATGAAGAGATGAGTGTTGGATTGATTGCAATAGGCTTCCATTCAACACTGCACTGATACTTGGGCTGCGTTATCATCATTCGTAGCAATGAACCCTCCTAATAAACTCTCGTCTCACTCCCACACAATTCGCTCCGTCTGAATGAACGCACACACACGTTTTTGATTTATACCGTTGAGCGCAGCTGACGTAACCTGCTGTCGAGTTACCAAAAACCCACAGATAAATTATTATATAAGCTCTGTGGGCGGACATGTAAATTAACCTATATTATTAGCGAGCATCCAATGGGTACGCTCTGCCTGGTGCTACTTATAGCAACAGCAGCAGCTAGTAGCAAGCAGCAGTAGCAGTAGCCGCATGCCCCTAACACAGCTATCGCCTTGGGAGCGTGCACCAAGAGGGAACAGAGGCCGCTGTTGTTTCAGTGCAACGCTTCAAAACCAAAGGTAACGCTGTTGTGCTGATTCTATCATTTTCATAAAATACAAAATTTAATTGTTCACGAACAAAAATCACACGCTGCACCACAGAGGCACTCTACCCTCTGTATTATAATTGTAGGTTTTCTCGAATTATTCATAATTTGTTTTATCTGGAACACTTTACATCAGTTGTACCTTATATCAACAAATGAAATATGTGGAACTACATTTTACTGATTTTCCTGGCAACTTCATTGAACTTTTTTCATCGATTTAACGAATATTGCTTCCAAATATAGCCTCAAAATATATCTATGCCTGATGGCAGTGGGGTGTCGCCAGCGTGGTCCGTTCCACCCATCTCACGATCTCTGGTGAGCCGCCCTCTCTCTGTATGTAAAGGCACACGCAATGTTACCGTGCTGTGTGCATCGTTTCACAGCGTTATTTTTTAATTATATGTATTGGGCTGGGTGCGATAGTTACTGTGTAAATTCACGCCATACGAGTTATGGATTTAACACGTTTGCCCGCGCGTTGTAACGTGTCAATTGACACCCTAAACGGCCTAAAACGAGATATTCCTCCATCTCCAGGTGATTTCCCAGGTGAAAGTTTGTAATTAAGATTTCATTCTTACATGAGTCAGATGTAGCCCACACAAGTGCGTGCACGTTGCTGATGATGTTGGTCGATCCACTGCCGTGCGGAAAGACGGTGCGGACGCAACACGAGCATCCGCAATTGACATCTCATTTAGATGTTTTTTCTTTAGTTTTCATTGTTTTCAATTCTTCACATGGAAAATCCCTTGAGATGGAACATCTCATTTTCCGGGCGGCGGTGGCTACGCACACCTCTAATCCAGCACGGTGGAAGCAGTGGCGAGGGTTGGTGGATTGCATAAATGTTGTGAAACTCCCTTCCCCTGGGCGACGAGGAGGCGCCCTGCCTTGGCTCCCCATGAGAAGACGGTACTGCAAAAACGTGGACTCCACCTGTTCCATCCCATTGGGATAGAGTGTTTCTCCCTCGCATGCGTGGGTTTTCTACGGGTGCTCCGGTTTCCTCCTACATGTAAACACTCATTAATTGGCCGATAACACCGTGATATGTAGAGGACCGCAGAGCTTGAGCGATTGTTGGTAGCGTGTGCTCACCGCTCATCTGTGGCTCCTCTCGCTCCTCTGGGTCATCCTCTCTCTCTCTCTCTGCGAGTGAACGAACACTGCGGCTTGCGCATTACGAGTTGACATGATTATTATTGGCAAGGGTGTACAGGCTGTCAATTTACACACATCGCCAACACGTAACGATGCGTGTACAACATATTAATTACACGGTCTGAATTAACAAAGTCACGATTGCACCCAGTCAAACACACAGCAAACACACAACAAACACAACAAACACACAACAAACACATC
>CM025633.2:12998324-13021638 GCA_014621495.2 Entosphenus tridentatus | reverse complement strand
GTGGTGTATGGGATAGGAGCCCGTGAGTGGTGTATGGGATAGGGGCACGTGAGTGGTGTATGGGTCCACCTATCCCCGGGATGGGATGGGAGCACACAAAAGCGCAAGGTCTTCTCAGGCACAGTCATGCCCTCTCCCTTCTCTCGGCTTGCTAAAAGTGAACCTCTCTGAAGCAACATCTGCACCGGTTTCAAAAATTCAGTCTGGCCTGCCTACGATTTAACCAGGCTGAATTATGGAGTTCACAGCTCCTTGAAGGATCTGGACACGGTCCTATCAGTGAGCTCCTCTGGCAGGAGAGGATGCATCGGCTGGGTCACGGAGCCCGCATGCCCAGCCAACGCGTGTCCACGCAGCTTCTGTTTGGCCTGATGGAGGGGGATAAACGGGCGCGGCACGGGCTGGTGAAGATATGGTCCGATGCGGTATCGGCGCCTGTGGAACTCAGTGGATTTGCCGAAGACCGGTACGAGCGGTATAAAGATCGACCTCTGGAGAAGGATCGTGAAGGATGCTACTTGGCAGTTGGAGGCAATTTCCCTCCCTCAACGACAGAGGGCAGAGGAGCGATACTCACAACGAGTTGCAGAGCCTGGTGGATAAAACGCAGCAAGTTGGCATAGCAGGGACTACAGGTAGGACCACTGGGGGGGGGGGATGGCACGTGCCCCTCCAATGATCCGATCGAAATGCATAATTTCGATCGGATCATTGGGGTTTATTAGTAATAAATTGCCATTTTGCAACCCCCCACTGCCACTGTGTAGCATATTATTACGTGCCAGGGACTCTATGAGGTGATAGGACAATAGTCTGAGTCCATAATTGGCAATAAGTAACGGCAAATCAGTTATAAGTGATTCAGAATTGTGCGCAGTTGCGTATACAGCACACGACTTTCCCTGAAGGCATTCACCTTCAGCGAGCGCGATGCCGATCACACAACGGCGGTTCGAATTCGATCCTCGATCGATGGCTGCGCCATCGCCGCACACGCGTCGAATAAAAAGCAAGGGACAAGTCCTTACTTACTAACAACTCCTCTATCATTTTTCATTGCTGGAGGGGTTGCCCCCCCCTACCGGAAAATCCTGGCTCCACCATTGGGTGGGACATCTGTCAAATAATTTCGATCAATCAACCCATGCCACCTGGGTTTGTTCTGTGACTTGCCAGCGAGCCTTCGACACTTCACGTGGCCTCCAAGTGAACCTAGCCTGGCACAAGCGCTGTGGTAATGCCACCGCTACTTCGTGGCGAATGGCAGCTGGTGTGTGTGTGTAGAGTTTATGCTCCCCTTGTTCTGCAGAGTGTGTGTGGAGTTTTTTCTCTCCCTGTCCTACATGGGTTTCCTCAGGATTCTCCGGTTTCCTCCCATAGCTAAACCCCATACAAAATGTTACTGATTTTGACCAAAACAGTAGTTCGCACTGCTAACCAAAACATCCCAATGCTGAAAAACTTACCTGCTAAGTTAGCAGGTAATTTTTTCAGCATTGGGATCGCCCCCTACTGACAAAACTTGGCAGGACACTCCTGGAAAAGTCTTGATACTCAGTTGAGGCTCTCTCTGCCTCGGTAAACAAGCAGAGTAATAATGATAATCTCATGACAAATCTCCACCGCTGTCGTAAACACGCCCTGTGTGCGTCAACAGGGCAGAGTCTGACCTGCAAGTCCACCACGATCAGCAACACGATCACCCCGACACCACTGCTGCCCGAGTCCCAAGGTGACTGCTCCCCGAGCCGCTGCTGCTACATACGGTGGGTAGGACCCATGTCAACCGCACCTCTGCACCTACATTACAGAGACCACCGTGCGCACACACAGCAATCATGATCGTGTTTCTACAGACTGTACCGAACACGATGTTGCAGCCACGGGTAAATCTTGGCACACGAGACGTACCAGACAGATTTACTTCATCTCATCTGTCCTGTTTCCAACCAATCGACACACTGCAGGTTACAACACGCTTGTTCACTCGCTTGCACACCGACCCGCCAAATCACACACCCACCTACTCATTCCTACTTGCGACACTGTAGGTCACAACACTTCTCTTGCTGATTCTTCCCTCCACTGCTGCACGTTGGAATTACCTCCCACCGTCTCTTTTCTCATACTCTTGTAATATCTTTCACAATTAAAGAAACGTGTTAAACTAATACAACGATGATAGTGCTGTTTATTGCTGCCCACTTGACGATATAGACCGTTTTGTCCTGTGTTTGGCATTGAACCAGCTGTGTTTAACAATATAGTGTGTGTTAGGGTAGCGAGCAGGTTACTGGGACAGGCTACAAAGTAGGCCTCAACCGTGGGGTCTAGCAGCGTTGACCGTGCTGACCTCGTGGCTGCGAGTCCTGTTCAAGATGCCCCTTGCTGTCACTTGCATTCATGCAATCAGGCTCTGGCTCTGCTACCACAGGAAGTGATGCTGTGTTAACATTCTCGGCTTTCATACAAAACATAATGGAACATTTTGAATGCCGGTGTCGGAGCCTTCTCCTACATTAACATTAGCTGCCCTGCCCATCTCTAAACCTTTATAAACAGCTCTTTGATTATATATTCTTTGGTTCTTTCGGTAAAGTCACATACGTATAAAATAAAATAAATCACGACGCTTCGGGCGCAACACAAGCGTCCATTATCAGGTGGTAAAACATGGTTTGCTGCTGATGAAGACTGTTTTAAAAGGTTTGAAATGGGTATTGCCCAAGAGTCATAAAGAAGTGGCCGGGGCTAGTGATGTTAATATGATAAATTAGCATGTAACTACAAATCTTTGGTTCTTTCGGTAAAGTCACGTAGGTATAAAATAAAATAAATCATGACGTTTCGATTGCAACACGAGCAATCATTATCAGGTGGGAAAACCACAACAATATTTTTTTTGCTGAAATGGGAGACACAGCTGCTGTGGTAAGAGGTTATATAGATAAGAAAGGGGGAGGGGAAAGGGGGGAGAGAGGGGGGGGGGTGTGGGGTAGGGGGAGGGGAGCGCTGCGTGGACGCTAGGAGAGGGACGTGAAGCTGGGGTGGGGGGATGGAGTGGTTGGGGCTGGAAGTGGAAGGCCGAGAGGGCTGGGGATGCGGAAAAACTAGACTAGTACCCGGTAGATATGAAAGACAACAAGCATAAAGCAGTTAGGGTTTTACCTGGTTAATAACATCCTTCCAATGATTGCTCAATTTGTATCCATCTTCTCAGTTGAAGTGATGTCTATGTTTATATATCTGGATGGCTTCATGAACAAACCTTTGATAGTAGCCCGAAGGTTTGCAGAGTAACTTGGTCTCGGAAAAAAACAATATCATGCGAGCCCACAGCGTTATAACAATGGTCAGCTACGGCAGAGGTATTGGTTCTGCCGTGTTTCAGATCTGCCTTGTGTTCGCGGACACGGTCCGAGACATGTCGTTTCGTTTCCCTGATGTAACTGCTGCCGCAGGTACAACTCAGTTTGTAAACTCCAGGATATTACATGTCAGGAATGACACCCTTCACAGATGGGATTAGATTTTGATTTAAAGCTTTCGTGACTGCAGAGATTCATATTCTTGGTTCTTTCGGTAAACTCACGTAGAAGGGAAATAATAATAACATTCTCACGACGTTTCGACTGCAACACAAGCAATCATTATTTTATTATTTCCCTTCTACGTGACTACCGAAAGAATTAAGAATATATATTGGATTAGATCACGGATTTTGTGTACTGTATTGAATCGGACCTGGATCTTGTGTTTGCTTAAGATTTTGGAAATATTTTTGGTAACGCCTGCTATGTATGGTAACATGATGGTTTTGATTGACTTCTCAGGGGGTTGTTTCTCCATGGTTGGAGAAACAGCATTGCAAATAATGCGGTCCGAATACCCATTTATCTTGAGGGCCTGGTGTACATGTTCCAGTTCACTGGCGAGGTGGTGTTGGTCAGAAATGCACTAGGCCCTATGGTGTAGTTTTTGATAAGGGTATTCTCTTGTGCCGGATGGTGGTGGGAATCAGGTTTCAGATAGGAATCTGTGTGGGTATGATTACTCAGTTTATACCAATCATCACGGTTGAAGTTATGTCTGTGTTTGTATATCTGGATGGCTTCGTGTACAAACCTTTGATGGTAGCCGGAAAAGACCAAGGTGCTCTGCAAACAATATCATGAGATATTGTCTTTTCCGAGACCAAGGTGCTCTGCAAACCTTCTGGCAACCATCAAAGGTTTGTACACGAAGCCATCCAGATATACAAACACGGACATCACTTCAACCGTGATGATGGGTACAAACTGAGTAATCATTGGAAAGATGTTATTAACCATGTAAAAAATATTTAACTACACATAATTGTACCATCTTATTTGACAGGTACTATTCTACTTTACCGAGTATTGACATCCCCAGCGTTTAACAGTACTGCTTTTTTGTATTTGGATTGTCAGCCAACACCGGCCGCAACCCCGAGTTGAGGTGCACCAATTGTTCTCTTTTAGCCCCGCCCACCCCCCCAACACGTTCCATTTCCTGGCTACCACATTCAGATAAGCCCCTCCTCCCCTCCCCCTTAACTTGTATTTAAGAGCTTGTTTATTGGATTTTTCCTCACTTGATACAGTAAATTTATCTGTGACGGTCCCACCTGATGACGGAGACTTGTGTTGCCTCCGAAACGTCGTGATTTATTCTTTTATTTCTATTATTATTTCTATTATATTTTTATTATTTATTTTTATTTTTACCTACGTGAAAAAAACCTAAGAGTATGAATCCTTGCAGTCACGAAAGCTTCAAACCAAGGCAGTGCTTAACCAGAGTAGGTACATCAGGATTCAGTCCATGTTGGACTAAGTCTTCAATTATTGCTAAGGTGTCAGGTACAGGAACTTTGGTGAACAGAGCAACTACATCAAAGCTGACGAGCAAATCATCCGGGACAGTGAAGTGCCCTTGATTAGAGATGCCCTTGATTGGATTCCTGCAGTCACAAAAGCTTCAAATCTAGATTAGCATGTAAATGTAAGATAGGAAAGCGGCCTCCTCGACGAGGGCATGGATGGCTATGTTACTGTGAGAGATTAGCAGGATGTTAATGTGATAAATTAGCATGTAACTGCAAGAGAGGAGGAGAGCGGCCTCCTCGACTAGGGAGTGCAACCCAACGGTTGCAATCCAAAGGGCCTGTGAGTATGAGAGTGCAATCCAAAGGCATGAGAGTGCAATGCAAAGGACATGTGAGCATGAGAGATCTAAGAGAGAGGCATAGAGAGACGCAGAGAGTCAGAAATAACAGCTCACATAGGCAGGTAGGATAGAAACATCACAGTCAGTTAAGACTTTACCTGGTTAATAACGTCCTTCCAATGATTTCTCAGTTTGTACCCATCCTCTCGGTTGAAGTTGTGTCTGTGTTTATATATCTGGATGGCTTCATGAACAAATCTCTGAAGGTAGCCGGTAGGTTTGCAGAGTACCTCAGTCTTAGAAAAATCTTTGATTGGTGTAGAGCTACTGCCAGTGTCGGAGCTTTCTCCTACATTAACATAAGCTGCCCTGCCCATCTCTAAACCTTTATAAACAGCTTGCCCTCAGAGGCTAACCTCCCTGTTCCTGATGACGACCGCTTGTGTTGCCACCGAAACTTCGTGATATTTTAATTCACTAAATTTTTATTATTTTATTGTCATTTTTTCTATCTACGTGACTTTACCGAAAGAACCATAGAATACGTTTAGTGAATCAATAAGAATGCAACGCAAATTTAAGGATGTAAATGTCTGGTTCTGTGGTCTTCATGCCATTTTTTGTAACGTTTCATAAATTTTCAGATCTGTGTTATACATTTTATCGTTTTAATATAAACCCAAACTCTTGAATCTGCCATTGTATCTTCCATCCAGCTGAAGCAGTCAAGATGCAAGGAAGATTTGCATATCTATTTTTGCTGTGGTCTCCCTGGCTGCTATCTTTTGGACAAGCGACCACCCATTTAATGACGATCCCTACCGCAATCCCCACCACCACGGGGCCTCCACTTCCACGTTTCACTGTCAACTTGGATCTGCCGCCGTCGGAGCGGTGGAAGGATGTCGTTGCACATTTTGACCTTGAAATGATTCGGTCTCATTCTGCCAAGATAATTGCGTGAGTATGCAAGTTGATGATGTTATTTTGTGTGTGTGGCATCGTGAGATGATGCTGCTACGCGTGACGTCATCTCCTCGTGCGGCTTGGATCGTAACATTAATGTCAGTAAGGAATCACTTTGGAGGACAAAAGGCGAGTTATAAAGTGTTGAGGAATCTATGCATGGGTTAAAGTTTTCTTCCCCGTGTTTTAGCATTGTACAATACACAACAAAAACATAGACTGCTGTTAAAGAATAGTAAGGTTAATTGCTTTTACCGAAAGAACCAAAGCGTTAATTGCTTTATTCACTTATTCCTTAATGTTTTGTATGTGTTTAAATGCACAAAATATTTATTGGAAAAGATTTGATTATTAGTTCTGAATAATAAGTGATAGACTTGTAAAAACACTTTGGAAGGGAGAGGATTGTTAGTCACACTTTGTTATTAGGCAGTCTGAGTTGCATTTGTTGGATTCCTGGATGTAAGAAGTTGCAGTTTGATTAAAATGTGGATTATTTTTAAGCCAATAACATCTGCTCTCATTGTTACTTAGAAATTAGTATTTGTGAAAAAGAAATGTATTGCTAAAATCAAAACATTTGTGTTTTAAAAAGACAATATAGTTTTACCGGCCTTGGGATATCATCGGTCTGGACTGTAGTTTTACTAATGCTTGCTTTTACATGGCACTAATAATCAATATATATGTGTGTGTGTGTGTGTCACTTGCTGGCTGTGCGTGGTCCAGGGAAAATGTTCCTGCATGGGTGAGACCAGTTGTCAGGAAAGTGGCTCGGGAATTGGACCGTTTTTTCCCAAATCCCTTTGCCGAGGAAATTCGAGGTTTATCTTCTCTCTTGTCGATCGACTTGGGTGACATGGTCATACTTAATATCTTCAATGAATTCAAAATGTAAGTCCTATTTGCTTTAAAAATATACACTTGGTTTGCTAATGAAAAGCATTAAACTGCTAGTTTGTTCACAATATTTTAATATAATACCCATTGCAAAAACTGTTTTTTTTAAACAAGATGAAAAGATGCACGCTGCTTGTACAAAAGCTCTCAAACGTATACAGACCCCCAGCTCGATAAGGAACGAACGTATGGATATTTTGTTGTTGAGACCATACATTCTAGAGTCAGCCGTTAGGATAAGCTTTCTGTTGTTCACAAATTGCACGTCGCTGTTTGTTGTCTCAGGACATCTTATTGTTTCTCAGCCTGCACCAATATTTTCTGTTGTGATGGGTTTTCACATTATTTACAGAGTGAAAAACTGATCTTGTTAAAGCATCAGTCGAGAACCCTTTCAGTACTTGCTGTGTGAATGTGTCACTGTCGCTCTTTTAGCACTCAAATTGTGGTTTGTTTAAGCCAGGTTCTGCACGAGTATAGTGGCTCAGGACACTGCTGGGAATATTTACCACGCACGCAACCTCGACTACCTCTACACAGATTTCCTGCGGAATATCAGCGTGGACATCGACTTCACTCGTGATGGAAAGGCAAGGACCACTCGCTTTCATAGCGTTCATTTCAACTATTTTAGAAGAGTAATCTACATGTGTGTTGGAGTTGGCAGCTGAAGCCACGTGGGCTGTTTGGCACACACGCATACGATGAACCAACCTGATCTTGTCTCGACCACATAAACACGAGTTGATCAAATGTTTGCGCACTTGTCCGTTGCGTGTTGCTATGCTTGTGCCAGTTGACACGCTGGACACCCTTGTTAGCGAGATGTTCCACCTTAAGGGATTTTCGAGGTAAAAAAATGTTAATGGAATAAAATAAAATAAAAGTGTTTTCCAAGTAGATTTGAAGCTTTTGTGACTGCAGGAATCCATACTCTTTGGTTCTTTCGGTAAAGTCACGTAGGTATAAAATAAAATAAATCACGACGTTTCGACTGCAACATAAGCTATCATCATCAGGTGGGAAAACCACAGCAAGAAAACAAAATGTTGCTGTGCTTTTCCCACCTGATGATTGCTTGTGTTGTAATCGAAACGTCGTGATTTATTTTATACCTTTGTGACTTTACCGAAAGAACGAAAGAGTATGGATTCCAAGTGCACGGTTTTGGGGAAGAGAAATTAAATCACGAGCTTTTAAATGACACCTAATCCATTTAAACTGGTGTAGCAGTCTCAGAGGAGTTCTCTAGACAACTATTGTTACATATGTAAGAATGCTTTCCAATAGACGCTGTGCTGCATTTAAAACTTAGCTAACCATGAGACCCTATCATTACGGTGCTCAACTCACAATAGGAAAGGTTGTGAGTTAAAATCCCAGTCAAGGGTTGCCTCGGTGAATCACTCCTCTAAGGTCGGTAAAATGGGTACCGCTTTATGAGAAGTCATCGGTGTTTGGGATAGGAATGTTCATAAACGGCTGAGGGTGTGAACATGAACCGACTGTGAGAATGGAGAAAAAATGTACTTAAATGTAATATGTATGCTCACAATGTACATACTACCTGTACTAGGGGTGCACCGAATACTAGTGTTTCTATACTGCCGAATACTAAATTAGATGTCTGACTGTACCCTAACTGAAACTTAGATGGTGAATTTTTATAGATGTGGTAAACTCCTAAGTTAAAAGTGAACTCCACTTACTTCCCCTGTAAGGTCGTGTGTATTTCGATTGGTGAAACAAGGATAACTTTCGATCTCACCTCGACATTACGCCAACACATGGGGCCCCGCAGTGGTGAGATGTTAACTCTCTCACCTAGTGTACAGGGGGTCATGAGTTTTATCCAAACCCTGACACCTGCATGTATGGAGTTCTCCCTGTGGTCACGTGGATTTTTCTCTGGGTCCTCGAGTTTTTTCCCTCCACATTTATAAACATGCATTTAGAGTATTTGACTGCTTTAAATTTCCACATGATAAGCCGCCACTTCATTGAGCTATCATTTGTGTCCAAGTCGCTTCTAACAAAGAGCTAGTAGCTCAGTGGGCATTACCTGCTAAGAAAGAAAAATATTAAATGGACCCAGATTCCCTTTTACAAGAGTGAGCTGACAAAGATGCAAAGCAAGAAGACAGGACAGATGAACATCGCAAGGCTTTTTCATTTGAGTGAAGCCGAGTGAAGTGCTTGGTATCACTGTGGCATCACTGTAAGCTCGCTGATGTTATTGGATTTAACCTTTTGCGCTTATGTACCCGAGATGGCACAGAGAGCTGCACAGCAGGACAACCATGACAGCCTACCCAGAGTTTTGTTGTGATTTCACCTTGGTGTTTGTTCATTTCCTTTAAAAAAAATACTATCCACACATATTTTGATTCAGGTTCAACGTAATTGGTTATCGAAGAAGAATTACCGTCGCGTAACCTAACATTATTTTTTGCAGGTTTCGTTTACAGGGACGACATTTGTTGGCAACGTTGGAGTGGCAAATGGCCAGCGACCTGACAAGTTCACGCTGTCTATCGATGCAAGAGGTCAGTGCATTGGGCTTTCACATCAAAGACCATAGATGACAGTTTCCCGTATCGAATTGGGTGTAGTAGTGCACACTTTAATACTTGTCGAGTCTCAGGGAATGCAGCATCACATATTAAAAAAAATGCTCATTCTCATCCTGACCACCAGCTTAAAATAACAGAATGTATGGCCATGTTGTCGTTGAGACCACCAACTCAAAGAATTAAACAAATGTGGCCATCCCAGTAGATAGCAGTGAAACAAAGACAGAAGCGGAGACTGGTTTTGTAAAGTCTGCCTCTGGGAACAATATACGTGGAGTCCCCACTTCCACACTTTGGAGCCCATTAGACATAACACGTCTGTGTAATTAATATGTAATTAAAGCAAACATTCATCCACTAAACACTAATTCTCAATCTTTCTCTTTTACCATCTTTCACCAATAAACTAATTTAGCAATTTACGTAATTCACAGCCACTTTCTTAATCCACTGCAGGATGAAGGCCTACCCATGCCCGTGTCCTCTCCACATTTGGCTTCATGGGTGCAGGAGGTTTTCTGGGTCATCTCAAAGTTTGATTCTCGGTGTCTCTCTGCTGTGAAAGTCTCACAGTTCGCTTGCGTGTTCCTTCACGTTGCCTCTCACCCCACGGTGAATCTCGCTGCCGTGGGAACACGTGCGTTGGTTGTGAAGACGGCGGTTCATGGTGGGAGAGTGCGATCGAGGCTCTGCTGGGACGTGGCCACGTCGTCACCTGGCTCGTGCGCAGCGTGAGTACCACCAACCCGCACGCTCGTTGTGCGGCGTTGACGTGCTGTTGCCCTGAGTGGCGCTGTTCCTCCTGCCTGTGTGCAGTCCAGGCTGTCGCCTCATCTGTCACCATCAATGGTCTTTGGCAGCTTGGCCTTGTTTGTTCGAAGGAGGAGTTCTCCTATGATTCTCTACATGACTTTAGGCCACTTTTTTCCTCTCTAGGATCTGGAATTGCCTTTCCCCCATCATCTCTCTCTCTCCTCCTTAATTACAGGGACAATACTGATTTAATGCATGGACTTTCGCGACCAACATTATGATTCGTAATACATTTTTGGATCCGATCGCCACATGAGTAAAATGTATATCGTAGACCCTCCTCCACCCAACACAGCTAATTAATAAAGTTGTCACGTGATGAACAAATGTGCCAGTGTTTTACTGCTTCATCAGCACCACCACTGTGTTGGACAGCGATCCGCACACACTATTGGGGGTCTCCGGACGTTTTGCTGATAGAAGGGTTTACGACACACATTTTACAAACACAATCTGACCCAAAAATGGATTATGAATCATGAATACTGAATTATTCTACATTTGCTCGGTTTGGTAAAAACTTAGTTATTTGCGACCATCTTTGTGCTTGTATGGTTTGGTTATGAGTCTGAGTTGTTAAAGGGTGCTTTTACACTTTCTTTGTATCTATCTATGTATGTTGAACTTCTTTCACACCGTACATAACCGGAGGTGTGGGGGAAGGGCAACAAATTAAACACAAAAAGCAGTTTTAAAGAATCGAGTTTGTCAATCTAGTTGATGATTTCAAAGTGCATAGCTCCAGTGGCTTCCTAATATCGGAAAGGAGAGCGTTCCAGATGGCTGCAGAAGCGCATCTGAAAGCACGCGATGCAGTGACTGTCTTTGTTAGATGGCTAGCCCAAAAGCCGCTGCGAGGATGACCAGAGTTCGCGTGATGGTTTATGACTCCCTGCGACGCGCAATAACAGCCCCCTCGTGTGTGTGTTGTGTGTGTGTGTTTTGGGGAGCGGTTGTGTCGCGGTTAGCGCGCTGCGCTATGAACCTGGCGACCCGGGTTCGATTCCCGCTCAATGCCAACACCAGTGACGAATTTCTGAACTGGTCCCGGGCCTCCCCTAGGTCGACTCAGCCTCAAATGAGTACCTGATGCGATGTGTAAACATCGCCACTAGGGAGACAAAGGCAGCCGGGCGTGGTGTTGGCCACCCCCTCGTGTGCCTTGCCGGCCTTTATAGGTGCTCGCTAACAGCACTTGCCCCTACATTCTGTTAAGGCTATACGGGGGATCTTTGTCTTTGTTGTTGTGGGTGTGCACGCATGTAGACTCTGTCCACAGCCACAGACTTCAAGTCTGCTGTGGTGGCTCTCTCCCACCCCCCTCTCATCTCAAACACGTACTTCATCGTGGGGGGTGTGAATCCCGGTGAGGGGGCTGTCATCACCCGTCGCAGAGAGGCTGCCGTGGATACTTGGTTCCTGCAGCCCCACCAGGGCATGTCAGTAACACATGTAACATGCGTGTCACCGATGCTGCCATGCAAAGTTGTCTCTTAAAAATGTATCGGAGGCTTTCCTGGGTAAACAAACAATTATAATAATAACTTATAATGCTTCATATTTGATGTGTGGCTTTAGCCGCATGTTGATGGGGCCGAATCGGTCTCGTTAATAACCCTCCACCACCTTACACAGTCAAACGAATATTTGCGTGTGAAAGCGTTTTTTAAGCTCACTGGTGAGTTCACGGACAATCCTCACAAACATATTTAGCAGTTAAATACGACGTTCACTTGAAACTGCGTCAAGCATCGTCAGGATAAGATCCAGGAAGTCAGAGCAACCAAGCACTTTAAAATGAGATGTTAACCATTGCGAATTCATGTATTCAAATGTTATTGTAATTTATCTTGGGCCAATGATTAACATTACATCTGCAATGTGTTTCACCTTACAAAGCATAAGACCAATAAACAGGGTTGTATATGATGTTCAGCATAGCATTGTTTGCTGGTTTATGCAGTATGTTAAATTGTTTCAGCCCAACATCTATATTACGCTCTCGTGGTATGAGTTTCCAATTTAATTACATTCTCTCTCAATGTTTATTTTGTGTGCACCTATATTTCTGTGGCAATATTGCACCAAGTTCCCCTTCACCTGCATCACTCCGAGATGTGTTGCTGGCCTCGTTTGACATCTCCCAACAATTTAGTTTTAATTTATTTAATTTAATTTTTTACCTACGTGACTTTACCGAAAAAAACAAAGAGTATCTCCCAACATATTCATGCGCTGCCCTTTTGCCAGTGCGCCGCTGGGTCAGGGTCTTCCCACGCCATGCGGGTCCTGAGGGCATAGCAATAGATGTTTCTGCACACTGCCCTCTGCATGCCATGTCCTTGTCACAGATGGTACCTCGTGGAGACGAACTACGATCACTGGAAGGCTCCTCCCGCACGCGATGATCGACGGTGAGTATACACAGAGCACAATCTCGCGATGCTCTCGGATATTTGTTTTGCACATCGGTTATCAGTTTGCTGCACAAAGAGACATTGCTCTGATTAACACGTGTCACATCTTTAGCATCATAACGGTGAAATGAAGGCAGCAGCCATGGTGGTGTCACGGTTAGCTCACTGGCCTTGTAATTGAGAGGTCGCTGGTTTTATTCCATCATCTGGTGAGGCAGTTGAACCATTGGGAAAAGTTTCTTAAATCTGCCGCATTTCACCCAGCAGTCTAAATAGTTACACCACAAAGCTTGTGGGGTGGGGTAAAATGTGGGTACAAACACCTCTTCCAATACAAACTTTACCTGATATCTATTTACAGTGTAGTAGTGAGTTTACAAGGTTTTGGGGAAACTTAAGTTTCTCATAGAGGGCAGTCCGTCCTTACAGATGGGATTATCTTCCCCAATAATAATAGCAATAATAATTAAATGTTATAACGCTGTACAAAAATTATATATATGGGCTAAATCCTAGTTATTACAACGAATAAGTTAATGAAAACCCGAAGGAAAAACAACTTGAATAACAAATAAAGAAATGGCATGGGGACCCCTCCCCCACCCTATGAAACAAGGGGGGCACTCAGCACAGCACAGCTGGTAAACAAACAGCTGCGGGCCACCGTGTGCCCCCTGTCGCCACGAGACGCATATTTATCAATCAGTAAGCGAACATTTTGCTCGTTTTGCGAACAAATTGGTCGAAATTCAAATTGCTCATAATAGCGAATTCTTGTAGAAAGAACGTTCGTTAAGCGAGACTTCTCTATACAGATACTGTATAGGAACCCCCCGCTATAAGTTGCTGCATTATGCGTTGTTTCGCAAAGAAACATTGCTTATTAATTTGGGAACATATTTCCTTATAAGTGTAATGTTTTGCATACGTGTTATTTTTCAAAATTCGGCAAAAAAGGAATGTAAATGGTGAGAACAGACTGTTTTGGTATGTAATGCAGTACTCTACGCGCCGTAGTACGTACCGCTGAAAATGCCTCCATGTGCTCTGCCTCGGTCTGCCATTCCACCATTGTGTGTGTTCGGTCATTGAGCGACGTTTTAGATAGAACCACAGCATAAGGTGAAAGTTTTTTCAAAAGTACAAAGGGCTTAGAAATACGAGTGCAAAATACACAGCGAATGATGATCGTGGCTCTGGCAATAAAAGGAAAAGGAAAATTATTAATCTAGAGAAAAAATTAAAAGTTTTAAAGCGTTTTTTTAAGCTGGTGAATTAGGTGATTTAAGCATTCGAGTTAATGCCGGGAAAGTCCTAGAATGTGCTCAAAATGTGGCACCTTTAACTGCCACTAAAATAACGTTTTTTAGCAGCTGTGGAATTCTAGAAAATATGTCTGGATTAAAGATCAAAATCAGGGTAACTCTTCAACCATTTATGATAAGTTTTAACTAATTATTTGTATTATTAGTTAAAATGTGTTTACTTAATATAGTGCATTTTTGTACATTTCATGACACTTAGTCCTAATTTTGTTTCTAGAAATGTCAGGAATGCAACCCCTGATTTTAACATGTCTAACGGAAATGAAGAGTTTGCTTTAAGTAATGACTTCAGTAGCATTTCCCAGGAACACATTCCTTACATATTGCGGGAGATTCCTGTACGATTGTTCACCCAGGAAAGCCTCGCTGAGTCTCAAGATCCCTTTGTAGCAGGGTCCTGCCAAGCTTTTGCGACAAATGCTGTGTGATTCCCCGTCAAGTAAATTGAGAGTATCTTTTTCAAATTTGGCAAATTGTCACCAGGACAGATGAACACTGGCCGGATGACGTTATTAACTCTTCAACGTCCAGCTGGGCTGGACGGTGCGTATTTTAATAGTTTGTTTTTCATTGAAACCGCAACACAAACACAGTGGAGGTCATACAAATTCGCATGCGGGAAACATGTGCACGGAAGCTGCACTCTCTGGGCGATTCTCTTCCCTCCAGCAGTCGGGTCAATGATTGCGAGCTGGAGATTCAGAATCAGAATCTTTGTACTGGAGGAAATCCAATGAGCTATGAAGCTCTTTTTCGCAAGATGTACAGTAAGATTAACAAGGGGAGGGAGGGGGAGGGGAGAATGGGGGTGGGGGGTGTAAAATCAAATAAAGAAAAAGAACATAATAAAAAATAATAACATCTGATTCTGCCTTTTTCCTTCCTGGGAACAACAGTCTCTCAGAATGTGATAGAGTAGCTTGGCGTCTCCAGCCCAGTCCGCCTCTCCAACGCCCACTCACTGATCATTATCTTTCCTCATTCCGTTCAGGTACTGCGTGTTATACAGGCTTCTCAAGGAATGGGGTCCATATTGCCTCGTATGCCCGTTCCCTGCAGCTTTGAGCTAAGGTGCTCCGTCAGTGCCAAGGCATTTAGCAATCTGTGCCAAGCTTATTTAAATTGTTACTCTACCCGCACCGATAACCGGGGGGGCCCATTAGAGTTGACTGTAAACCTCTGCAATAAGCGGCAAATGTACCCCTGCTGGGTTGCGTCAACGCCCCAATATATAAAATTAAACGTTAATACTTTTGCGCTCTTTTACACATATACATAAAACTTTACGATGTGGTTTATAAATCAACATCCGGCACTAATTTAGCACAAACCCACGCCCTTGCAGGACTCCTGCCATGAAAGCTCTCAACAGTACCGGCCAAGCCAACATCAACCTCCACTCACTCCTCAAGGTAGCGCACGGCACGTTTGCACATTATTATTGTTGTTGTGTCTCGGCCTCGCTGTCACCCCAATCCTTGCTTGAGTGTGCGCGTGTGCGCTGCTTTCGATCGCCGGAGAGAGTGAGGAGCGTCTGCCATCCACCACCGCCGCCTGCCGCTGCTGCCTGAAGTCGCATGCAGCGCGTGGAGTTTAGAGGCTGACCGAAACTGAATTTCTGGCTTCGGCCGAAAACGAAACCAGACCGAAAGTTAAAAAAATACTTTCGTCCGAAACCGAAACTATGCCGAAAGAGGCCATTTGCCAACTTTCGGCGCCGAAACCGAATTTCGGTCGGCCTCTCGTGTAGATTGTGTTGTGTTACGTGTTAATGCAAAATAAATAGTGTTGCTCCCAAGGTAACGTCTGCGACTCAGTTGGACTTACATGCGCTACCCACTGTTGGCCTAGACTTCCTCTAGTACACCATCGCTCCATTTTTGAGGAGCCCCGCTCTGTCCACTGCTGGCCTAGACTACCTCTAGTACACTACGCCTATTGCATGCACTATCCACTGCTGGCCTAGACTCCATCTCTACAGCTTTGGCTCTATCAAGGCCTAGACTCCATCTCTATAGGATGCTCTATCCACTCCTGGCCTAGACTCTTGTGCCCCACACCGGCAGCGTGAGCGGGTAAGTCCCACTCACGCTGCTGGAGTGTGTGCGCATTGCGCTCACCACAAGCGCACAGACACACACACCGGCAGCGTGAGCAGGACTTACTCGCTCTTGCCCTAACAGGCGATAGAACTGTCATGGAGGGAGTTGAGTTGACACATGCTTTCATTTCTATTTCAGGTGCTGTCTGTGAAACCAATTCTCAATAAGTAAGTACATGCAATGGTACTTTTAAAATAATCTCACAATGATGCACCACTACGAGATGTATTTTTTTGAAGTTGTGGCTTTCTTAATGTCTGACCATCCGTCCTTAGACACTTCGGACGTGTTAATGAAACGTACAAAACTACACAGATTTACAATATCAGCCAGAAAGTTTCTGCAAATATTGGTAACAAACTACGTAAAAAAGTTCGTATTTTAATTATAAATTAATGGTGCATGCTGAGCGGAAGTGGGGTGTTGGAAGGTTTTAAAAATGAATTCAAATCTTGTAAATTACAAGGAAACCTATGACAACAGATTAGCACGGTTGGCTACGTACAATGTGAAAGAAGTTCAACATACATACAATCTTCATTTTAAGTGCCAATATCGCCCTCAATAAAAGAGTGCATCGGTGCACATTACAACAGAATGGGAATGGAACAGGCGGCACAGAGCAACAGGGATGAAGAGAGAAACCCGGCGCACCCTCAGTGGCTAACACTCACTGAGCAAAGTAAATTTCAACCGCCCAACGAGTAGCATGAGAAAGATAAGTAGTACATAAAATAAATAATAAGTAAAGAAACATAAAGAGTTCAGGCCGGAAAACGAAATTAACAACACACATATATGCGCATTGCACACATCAAAGGTTTGGAGGGGTGTTTAGATAGAAAGGGTCCATTGCCAGAAATGTCGCTTATTATACATTTATATGGCCACAGTATTACTGATGAATGTGTCGAGTTCGTGTTGTTACTGGTGCTTGTGCACCACTGCCAAGGCGGCATCGCCAAACCTGCCCTCGTTGGTCCGGCGTGATGCCCCGCAGCTTGACGGTGTACACCACGCTGATGTCCGCTGCCCAGCCCCAGCGGTACCGCTCGCTAAAGCAGATGGCCCCATGAAGTCTCCGGCAGCCGCTGCGCGAGACGGCCGCGGCGATATGCGGCGCGGTGATGGGGGAGAAGAGAGGCTCCGCTACTGCAGGGACGGCGAAGGAAGGAACGTATCAAATGAAAGATGCTTTTCGTTGTCGCAGGAGACGCGTGGTGACGATGGCATTGTTGGTAAGGCTTGAGCAGAGTAATTGAGGGTTGGGGTTCTGGGTGGTTGGTTAAAAACACTCAATTTATAACAATAAGCGACAGCGGAGAGTATGACATTTGCCAATGTTCCCATGAGTGCGTGTTCCAGAGTCTGCGCGCAGCTTCTTGGTGACAGGGAATTACGATTTGCCTCTCGGCGATATCGTAGTAATAATCACGTTTACACAATGTGACAGTTAAATCATACAACTAGCTAATTCTTTTATAATTCTGTTAGGGTTGACAAATCTAAAACATTGCACTGGTTTTATTAAACTGTGAACTGATTATGATCGCTTTTGAATAAATTTTAATTATTTTCTCTCTATCATCTTTTTTCCTCTGTAAATTTCACGGGGCCCCCCCCCCCCCCTCGCGACCGCTCCCCCCCCCCGCCTCCTCGGATTATCCGACACTCAGCCCTCTCTGCCGTTACATTTACTTACAAATTCCATCCCTAGCCCCGCCCACTTACCCTGGGCTGTACCCACCACAAACGTCTATAACCCTTGGTCGTAGTCGCCCTCTCGCTACATTTCCTCCTCAGCAGTCCGCCTGCTGTATATATTTTTTTCACCCGAAGACGATGGCTTGTGTTGCTATCGAAACGTCGTGATGTATTAGTAATTGTTTCTATCTACGTGACTTTACTGAAAGAACCAAAGAGTACGAATTCCTGCAGTCATGAAAGCTTCGAATCAAGAAGAAATATAATTTTTAAATGTTTTCATATAACCAGTTTTTAAACTGGCATATGAATAGTTACCCATTAGTACCTACTGAGTAACTTAAAAATCCAAACTGTGTTATGAAACAAATTTGTATGAAGAGTAAAATGATACAGCTGGCACGTTGCATTATGGGTAGAACTGCTGTAGGAAGGACAATGAAACTATGCTCAGCATTATCACTTAGGGATGCGTTGTTGGACCCAATTCACATTTCAATAGGGTTAGAGAAGCTGTAAAGAAATGCCACAATCAAAGTTATCAAAGGGACTGAAGAGTGGCTCAGACCTTCCAGATGTACCAGTGTGCCGTGGAAAACCCGTAGCGACCCATCCCACGAGCAGCTCTCAATCCCAAACCCAAAGTCGCACCTCATGCGGGGGCCGGCCAAAGCCCTCAATGCGAGCTCCTTTCCACGCCGACAGACAGTGGCGGGAATCATGGGACACCACCACCGTCTCGAACAAGGAACTCGCTACCGACTCCACACACTCTCTCCCCAGTAGAGAGTGGTCAACCATAAACTGTAATTTACAGGTGTGAATTGTTTCCTTGAGGCAGGTGCTAGCCAGTGACCCCAGAGTGTAAAGGAATACGAGTCCTCTCCATATATGCAGCTCCGAGAGGCACGATGAGTCCTAAGGAAGATGAAACCGGTCGATAGTTGTCCGTTTCAATGGTGCCTGTTGGGACGGCCACATTTTCCCAATGTTTTTTAGTCGGTGGACTAAACGTCCAAATGGCCATTCGTTATTTTTTTGAGCTGGTGGTCTGGACGAAGAGGCTGAGAGCGGCTCTTGCACTTGCTCGCGCAACTTGCTGCGTTGTTGCGCCTGTTGGAGTGGGCGCACGGAGATGCAAAGCGACGGCTGGGAGAGTCCCGGCGCCGTGCCGGGAAGCAGCGCTCAGCCTCCGGGGGCTGAGGGGCAATCCAACGTGCCCACGCGAAGCGACCGGGAAACAATTGGCAGGGCAATTCACATTTACAATATCCTCCTGCCACACAGTTGGATTGTTCGCAGTGGCCCATTGTAGTTTATTGTTTGAGTTTTACTGGAAGGTGCTAAACCGTTGTACTCTACAGGAATCCAACCTGTACACAATACCTCTAAAATCACTATGGCCTTACTAAATGACAGTGTTGTGCAACGGTTGCGAACGTGACATTCATAAATAGGTCGCCTACATTTTCGCTGAGGAAACTGGGAGCCGGGTAATGTGAAGGCTGCCCGGCTGCCGTGCCCCATCTCGTGAGTGAATCCATCTGTACGGAGCCCAGCCGGCCGGTGCGTTCTGCCCAAGGCCACGATTTTCCTCGTGGTTTGGACGATGCCATCAACCAGCGTGCGTTCTCTAATCCACGTGCTCCTATTTCTGACTCTCCGAGTAATTCCAAGCATTCGTCTCCATTCTTCTTTACACAACTCTCCAGTCTTTGTTCGATAAGTCGTCCTTCGTTGATGAGCGTGTTTCTGAACCAAATGTTATGGCGGCTTGTAAACACTGATTTAAAACGTTATGATTTGGGTAAATCGCTACGTTACCCTTCATAGCAATGCTCTTCTTTCCGGTCTTCTGAAGAAATTAATAAGTAAACTACAACCAATTCAGAATGCAGCGGCACGTGTTCTGACGAAAACCAGAAAGATCACCCACGTGACACCCATTTAACTATCCCTGCACTGGCTGCCAGTCAGTCAAATAATTTATTTTAAAAATATTCTATTGGTTTTTAAGTCGTCGAATGGTCTGCTCCTGTTTTCAAGTCTTCCATGCTTTTTAGATATGAACCAACAAGATCCATCAGATACTCTGGTATTGGTCTATTAGTCATCCCAGGACCAAACCCTAGGGAGAAGCAGCTTTTAGTGTTCACACTCCTCGCCTGTGAAGCAGCCTGCCAGGGGATCTGAGGGCTTCACAATCAATAATCACTTTTAAAATGAATCTAAAAACTTACTTTTTTAAACTTGTTTTTAATTAGGATGTTCTTAATGTGTTCGTTTTATTATGTCTTTGCTAGAAATTTGTTACAACGGGAATTTATTTTGCCTACAATTTCACTTTTATTGTTCATGCCTATTGCAATTTTTTTGCACGATTAGTGCTAAGAAATACAGTTTGATTGATTGTCAAGTGCAGTGTTCCAAACGTACTCCGGCCAGGAAAAGGGGGTCTCGAAAGGTGGCTGTTTATTGTGGAGCAGATTGCGAGATCGGCAGAAAGAGGAAATGAGGATGTAGAGCTGAAAATTATACACAAGCGACCGTTTCTCAGTAACAAAAAAAAGTGTTCCAATGTATTGCAGGAACTACATTTCCTGAGGAGACAAAAGCATACGATATTCTATTTTCCATAACTTCAGTTACAATTAATTTCCCGTCAGCGGAGTATGCCTTAATTCCGCCTGCCTCTCAGATCACCCCACGTTTATGCCAACCTGTGGCCATGCTGATCTGGAAGTTCCCTGCTATGAGTGTAGGGTCACCACCTGTTGGCATGTGACCCGGACAATCCTTGAATTGGCGTATGTGTTTGGGTGGCAATAATTGTTTTGTCCACGAGGTCTGGTACCTATGTTTTGCTGAATTATATTACAGTAAACTGCACGGTTTTTGTATATCTATTCTGACCGACGAATATGTCTGGGTTTGGTTTGTGGAAAAGGTGGCATTTCTACATGAACGCCAATCACGTAAATACGCGATCGGCACAATGTGTGTCTTGTTTTGTTTGTCATCTCCTGTGTTTTTTCACCGTTTTATTTGCAAGATGTATCTTCCAATACATACGTGCACAACGCCTACCAACAAAACTGACTTCGGTTGGATGTGGGATGTTAACCCGCGCGTAGCCAGGCAAGAGGGCTGTCCCCCCTCGGCTGCTCTTTGTGAGTGGTGCCTGGCCGCGTTACTCCATTACAGTCTCATGGCTCTCTACACCCTACCGTTCTCCTGTCACTAATCTATTAGCTGAAAAAGACAATGGCAAAAGTTTCACATTTTGCAGCAAGCTTTTAAAGCATGTTTTTTTTTAAACAGTAAATTAAATGTAAACTCGTGGTTCTTATCCTTGTATGGCGGCCTCCCAATCATGATCAGTGGACACTGCGTCCCAGGCCCCACTCGTGGCACCTACACGACACGAACAACATCGATCCAACTGCGGTGGCCGTCCTCTTGGCGGCGTTCTCTCCTTGGCCTTCCACTCCGCCGTAAGTCTCGACCACCTCCTAACCATGATGCGTCCTGCCCTAGATACTCGCTTTCCTACCCGGCTTCACCCGGGACTTGGATTCACCACACCCGGCCACCTTTGTCTCCCCAGTGGCGATGTTCACACCACAGCAGTTACTGGTTTGAGGCTGAGTCGATCTAGGGGAGGCCCAGGACCGGTTCAAATAATCGTCACTGGTGGTGGCCGTGAGCGGGAATCGAACTCGGGTCGCCGGGTTCGTAGCGCAGCGCGCTACCCACTACACTACAATGCGTTACCCTTCCACACGCGCGGGTCACGTGACATGTGACGTCACAGCTCAATTGCCGTGCAAAAAATGGATGCATTATTGACCCCCCCCCCCCCAAAAAAAGTGTACAGTCTGGAAAGTACCCACATGGCAAATTTCAAGTTTGTTGCATGTCGGGAAGTACGCTAAACATTTTGAACAGACACATTCACAATTTTGCCTTTTCTATATATGGAGATTAAACATCCCTTGATGCTCGCGATCATAGCAAGAACATATCAAACGGCTGTTGAAAAGTAGCTGTTCACGTTTGCAAGGAGGCACCTCTGTGCCAATTATTATCTGGAGAAAGTTTTGGTCGAAAACCAAAAACCATCGCGGGTTACAAACTGTAAATAGTGGCAGCTGCAGCTGTGGCAGCGAGGTCACGAGAACGCTTCGATACAATACCACGCGCCATGCAACAGCGGCCATGGGTCGCAGCGCAGAAATACACGCGGTGGGATGTCCCTGCGATCAGCTGCCACCACAAGTGTCGAATGATGGCGATGTCCAAATGACCCTGCAAGGAGGCTACCGAGCCCTTTCTCGGTACTTTATCCTGCACGCACGGGTGCGCGGCCCAGGGGCAAAGCAGCGGCGATGAGAGGAGTGTCCTTCCCGAGCTGAGAGGCTCCTTGTCAAGGGCTACTCGGAAACCAAAAGCGCGTGATGGCGAGGAAGGATGCCACTTAATTAGCAGAGGCACTGCAAAGGTATTGTCTTGATTTCTGAGAATTGCTTTGTGCTGCCGTGACTGTTGATCGCAATGTGTACGAGAATAATAACGATTTCATGAATATGTGGGTGACGAGAATACGCGTGCGGGATACACACACAATATGCTAACGCGAAAAGGAAGACTGCGGGTTAAACAACAATTTCATTTTAAAAGTGCGTCGACACAATTCCAAGTAGGCAGATGAGTGCCAATTGCAAAGAGTGACCTGGCCACCGCAATGAAAACAAGCACGGAGTGGTAGCTCTTGTAATCTCTAATTTACTTGATACAGCTGTCGTGGCTGTGACGGTTCCACCTGAAGACGGAAGCTTGTGTTGCCTCCGAAACGTCGTGATTTTTATTTATTTTACTTTAATTAATTTAAATGTTTTACCTACGTGACTTTACCGAAAAAACCTAAGAATATGAAAACAAGCACCGTCGTGAAGCCAATAATAAAATACGACTTGCATCGCGGAATGCGGCAGCGTGGCATCAGTGCGGGTGGCTGTGGGTGGCGACACGGGAGTGAACACTGAACAGTGCCCTGGGCGGTTCGGGCTGCCGCAACCTGGCGCGTAGCTCGGTGGTTTCCAGCTGCTGCTGCTGCCGTGTGTTACAATCAGAATATTTATTTATACATTTACTGGATGAATCCGATGAGCTATAAAGCTATTTTTCACAGATGTCCAGTAAAGTGTTGACCTAACAGTAGGCCTCGGCAAGGTAAGGTAAAAGTGTAAAAACAACGAGCCTACCTTTACCCTACCTTTTACCCTTACCACAATACAATCACTCTACCCTACCTTTTACCTTTT
>CM025633.2:12948050-12976234 GCA_014621495.2 Entosphenus tridentatus | reverse complement strand
CGGTGATAATCTTCACAGTGGGCGGGTTTTCAACAGCTCGCGGGTTGATTGCACAATCCATGGTTGTGCAGCCCCCACGCGTCAGGCACCATTCTGGCCACCATCAGTCCGGCCAACAAGACAAAGGCAGAGTTCCCCCCACCCCCACCGTGTGCCCTTTACAGGCTGCCGCGCCAAATGTCGCAAGGCCACCACGACGCACACAGCGGGGCCAGCAGCCCCGTGCGTCTCTCAAGTGCTCACGTTTATAACGACGCAGCTCGTCACACTCATTTGAGGCTGAGTCGAACTGAGGGGAAGCCACGGGACCGGTTCAGACATTTGACACCAATGTTGACCGTGAGCGGGAATCGAACTAGCGGCCGCCGACTTCCATGGCGAAGTATGCCAACCACTACACTGCTGCTTCTGGTGCACACACACACACAAAGACAAAGATCCCCCGTATAGCCTTAACACGCTGTTGGTGCAAGTGCTGTTAGCGAGCACCTATGAAGGCCGGCACGGTACAAGAGGAGGTGTAGGTGCCCAGCACCACGCCCGACCGCATTTTTGTCTTTCCATTGGCAATGCTTTTACACACCGCACCAGGTACTCATTTAAGGCTGAAGCGACCTAGGGGAGGCCCAGGACCGGTTCAGATAATCGTCACTGGTGTTGGGCGTTAGCGGGAATCGAACTCGGGTGGCCGGGTTTGTAGCGCAGCGCGCTAACCGCGACGCCACCGCTCCCCACGCACAATACACGTTGCCACGCTCGCACCCATCAGCATCGTGTGTTTGCGAGTCGGATCGGCCTGATGCTGCTGCTGTCCAGAAAAGCGTTGTCGATTTCACTGCCGGACAGAACCTGCAGGGGGCACCAGGGGACCGTGGTGCCTTCGTGCTTTTGATGGGCAGCAGAAGGGGACCACCCTCTGATGACATATAAACTCGTAAATCGCAATTGCTGAGCACATGTCAAACTGACAAAACGCTCAGCGGCCAGCCACAAGTGGCACGAATCAAAGTTTTAATAGGCAAGAGTGTAACACGGGAGGGAGGGAATTCCAAAGTGGAGGGGTCCGGGGGGAGGAGCTGAGAGAGCAGTGGAAGAGGCCGTGATGTTTTACAGAATGTCGGTGCTTCACTCATCTCTTCACTACGTGTGGTTCTTGTGCCATGCACCAATTACGTTTCCGCAAGTTAACGCCGTTAAACCGACAGCTGTAGCGTTTAATGTCACTTGCTGCCCCTTGAGATGGTCGTGGATGGTGCATGTCGTTATTAATGTTCTCGAATTCCCCATGGTGACAGAACACTGACCAACTACGCGCTGTGGATGCTCATCCAGAAGATGATCCCCAGCTTGGATTACAGATTTAGGAAGGCCGCCCTCATCATGGCCGAAGCGATTGATGAGACCACGGAGGTGAGTGAAGACAAAACACGTTTGGACGAGTTCGGGTGGACACCTGCCACGGTTGGACCCAGACAAGCCGGGGAATTGGCGCCTGTGTTCGGGTGGCAGGAATTGATTGTACCGAGATCTGGTAGCATCGCGTTGAACTTCACAGTTTATTGCAAAGTTCGAGCTCGGCTGACTTAGAACTGTGTCTGGGTTTGTTCTGTGAATAAGGTGGTGACCCAAAGTTAGACAGTGTTTAAGACTTCATGTTTAATGCTCGTTCGCCCTCCACGTGTACAGAAATTGTGGTGTCCCTCCAATTGAAGACTCGTTGAGGAAAGCGTTTGATTGACACGAGCAGAGATGAGAAATAAAGTAATCCATTTGTTGGATCGTGAGGACGGTAGAGAATTACGATGAGCGTGGCCCTTTATCTAGCGGAGTGACGAGGCAACGTGACTCCCTGCTCAGCGTGAGCATGGAGGCAGTGCTCATCTCCTGTTTTTACAGCCCTCAGCCAGTGGTGGAAATTGAGCATTCCTATAAAAGGTGCAAGTCTATTCACAGGACAACCACTGTTGACTTTCCCACAACGTGGTAGTTATTTTACTGGCCCCATAAGGATGATGGGCCGAGTCAACTCCCAACCAGGATTTGAGCTCGCAACCTCCCGATTGTGAGCCGCTCGCTCTGCCGCTGAGCCATCTGATGGGTTCAAGTATTCAGTCTCTGACGATGAGATGCAGCCATCCAGAATATTACTGAGAAGCTGGGCGATAGCCATAGGATTGTAGACCGAGATGGGTTTTACTTCAGGGTCTTCATGTGGAGGAGGGAACGGCAATCGTTAAACATTTCTCACACCTGCGATTAGCACGGTTGGCTACGTACGTGCGAAAGAAGTTCAACATACTTACACACATTTAGGATCTGTAATCAAGCCGCGGTAATGCTGCGTGCTGCTCCAGACGCAATGAATGTTATGTAGATGCTGGGGATTGATTCTTGTCTCGTGGGCTGCAATTAGTGAGCATGCACTGAGCAACGCTTCCAATTAAACTCTCCGAACGTGCAATGTTTGGCACAATGATGGTCGCGCAGGACAACGACTCAGGACACATTTGGCCGGAAATGCTGGGTGACGCTTTGGTGCGATGATTGTGATGTTGTCAGCCTGTGCGCCGCTGGGAGTTCTGCATGGATCTGGCAGACAAGTCCTTGACCTACGCCCTGGGGGAGATTTTTGCGATGAAAGAAATCACGGCGAAAAGAAAAGATGATGTAAGTGCTCTCCTTTTGTTCTGCGGTTCAGATCTCCCATCGTCATTTGCAGTTGCATTCTTAACTCCAGCGCGTGCCATACTCCGGATGTAATAACATTGGAACTATGGCACATGTAGGAAGGATGTCCTAGCGCTGTGAGAAAATTCAGTTGTGGTTGAAGGAGCTTACTCTTATTTTTCAGTCGAATTTGTTTAAAATTTTAACTTTAGACTTTCTCAATGATCGAGCCCTCTGCCACCATTGTTGCACGGAGCAAATCGTGTGCGTGCGTTTTCCTTGCTTGATCGTATAGTTGCAGCAATGTTAAATATGGCATGGATACAGGTCCTGTTAAAATACGTCTCCAAAGATTCCAGAGCGATTATTTGTTCAAAGGACGTGGTCATCGATAAGTAGAGTTGCGGCGATTTTGCCTTATCTTTGGCATTTTATGCAACTGCGTTACTCCCGGTTTCAGTCTCCAGCTTTGCATGTCGCCTCTCAAGTAGATTTTTGTTGAGCCAGATGGGAACTCAAGAGAACAGGAAAGGAGTTCCATTTGCAAGTGCAACCTGGGGCACCAAAATTACAAAAACAAAATGGATAAAATATAAAATGCAGTAATTTAGCAAAGAGGAATCAGGGCAAAAACAACTCTCTATTCAAAATATTGTAGATCCAAAACAGTGCACACACTAATAAATTACATGTTTTTTTTTTATCCTGTAAAATGTTGTCTTGGACAAATTACTTTTAATCGCTATTCATAGCAAAATGAAAATGATGTTACAGAAACATCGATGAATTAATAGTGATGATTGTACTCGTATGTAAACATACAAGGGCGTAGGGTATGGAGGAGGTCGTGGGTTCGATCCCGACCCTGATGCCTTTATATTTGGAATTTGCATGTTCTCCCCGTGGTCACATGAATTTTTCTCTCCTCTGGTTTTTCCTTCCACATTTATAATCAACGTGTCTTCATAGTATTTGGTTGCTATACATTTCCACATGATGATAAGCACACTTCGTTGAGCTATTATTTGTGAGCAGGTCGCTTCTGACAAAAGAGCTACACCGCTAACTGGGCCTTACCTGGTAAAGTAAAACATGGTTTACTTTAGTTTACAATTATAGCTGTAAAACACATGTCAGTCTATATGAGAAGGTGAGTTGAGCTATTTTTTACACCAGCAGTAAACCGTGACATGGTGGCAAGGTGTAATTGTGACACAAACGTGTAAAACATTCACGAATCATTGTCGGAGAACAATCCTGCCCTGAACACTGACACAGCCACATGTACAGACCTCACAACCGCACACGTGCAGCAAGGCTATACATTAATACATTAAATGATCAGATGGTTTTAAATACATTCCCATGAAAAAAAACTCAAGGTGGTGGCTCTGCACGTGGCCTGTCACCCAGCTCTGGAGGTAGAGAGGGCTGGTGGACCATTGCACAAATGTTTGTGAATCGAGTAGATGCTGTACCCTGGCTGTTCCAGGAACACCTGGGACAGCAAGTGTCAACTAATCTCTTTCCACATCTGTGTTGTCTCTGGGTGATTTGGTTTCCTCCCACACGTAGACACTCATTAATTGGCTGAAAACACGTTCGTATAAAGGGGACCGCAGAGCTTGGGCACTTGTTGGTAACATCGGCTCACTGCGTGGCTGCTGCTGTTGCCCTCTCCCGTTGAGAGCGAGCAACTCCTGTGCAGCGCTGGTGCCGTATAAAAAGTTGAGATGACTCATCATCATCATCAGGTGCAATGTTCATCACAATTCTCCTCGCACGTTGAATAGGATCCACGTTATCTCCGTGGCCTTTGACATATAATTTAAATGTTAATTGAACATTTATTCATAAGTAGTAACTTTATAAGTTGTCAATAAACGTTTCTTAAAATTTAATACTAAACGTAGAATATACACTGAAAGCCTTTGAAACGTGTGATTGTTCATTTTTGATTAAAGGTAAAGGTATAGACCTCCCAACAGTCCAATTAAGCATCATTGTCTAAGAGAGACGTCAGTACTGTCTCTGCTATGGACGTTTGTATTTTGTACCATTTAATATACGGTGTCTTGCATGGCTTAGGTGAAGAACATGATCAAGAATATGAAGGACGCCTTTAAAGATAATCTGGATCACCTACCCTGGATGGACAACAAGACTCGGCTCGCCGCGAAGGAGAAGGTAGTTTGTGTGATCCTCGGTGTTTGTGTCGGAGCTTGGACGACGCAACTCCCCCACTTCCCACAGGCGGCAGTGGAGTGGCGATTCCGTGCGTTATCTGTGAGTCTCGGAGAGTTCGGCAAAGAGCTTGTCTTAACGCCTACGAGTAGCTCTCTTTCTCTCTTTGCGTGGCTATGAGCGACGTGACCACACTGTGAATAATGCGGCCCCACTCGCCGTTGCAACGGGCGTAGATGTCGTAGCAGGGTGCACTTTGAGACGTGACGCTAAACGCGGCACCCGTGTTAAAACGACGGCGTGTGACGTCGCTCGCCGTCAGCCGTGGCCGTTGTCTCTAAACCGGAGATCGCAGCGAGCTACTAAACTCGTTCTCCTCCCGGCCACGCTGGCTTGTTACGTTTCATTCTCGAGTTCCTCCTTCCTTTTTCCAATCCCACTGTCAGAAAACGTCTTCCAATTTCACCTTGATAAGTGTCATGGAGCCCCACCGCCCGGTCCGACTCCCCTTGTTTATACGTATCCCACTACTTTGAGTGAACTTGGTGTGAACATTCTTGGGGACGGTGTTGTCGTCTCTGCGTGTTTCATTTAGGCATTGCTCTGTAAGAGCTTGGATGACCATGTACACCGAGTCGATTGCTTGTTCACACTCTCCAAGGCCCGGCACAATGTCAATGGAGCTGTGTTGGTAGTTCCAGTGTACGTTGGGCACTTTTAGCAAGAAAAGTTTCGAAGAATTGTGAATTGTCTTTTTACGTGCTGTGAAAACGTATCCAACAAATTGCCATGGTCACCAATGTTATCCAATCAAATTCCTTGATTCGTAGCATTATGAAGTTTGTTAAACCACTCTGGTCTGTTCAACAGCAATTACATTGTACGTATGTATGCTGAACTTATTTCACACCGTACGTAGCCAATTGTGCTAATTGGCCCTGAGGAAAACCACATTTCAAATTGCTCTAAAGTGTTCGCCTTCAAATTCGTTTAAGTGGCTAAACGTTCAAGGTGAACAGCCCAGAATAAACGTTGTTCTGTAGACGTGGCTTGCCACCACCACCACCACCAAGGAGTGGAATGATATCTATGCATTTTGCATGCGTCCGCTTTGTTTCAGGCAAAAAACATCCAGTCTGCGGTTGGTGAGGATGACTACATGGAAGATATCTCAAATGTGAATGATATCTACCAAAATGTACGTATGGGGGAAGCTCCTGGCAGTTGTGATCTTCACATCGTACTATTTATTGCTTTGAAAGTCATTTGTTCTATAGTCCAGTAAAACCTCTCAAAGCCAGACTCGAGTTAGCCAGAAGTTAGGTAAGCCAGAAGGCTTTGCTAAATAAATAAGCAAATGCGTAAATAAATAAATAACGCCGAGCTCCGGTTGGTGTGCCGTTTGTACACTGATGAAGCTGGGTGCGCGAGGACTACCCAACCGTGGTCACGAGCCGTGGTCACGCGCCCTGGTCACGCGCTATAGTCAAACAGGTGAGAGTCAGGCCGCTTGGCAGTTACTTTACAAAGGGAATAATTTTGGAGGCCTGTCACAAAATCGATTTAGCCTCGGCCTTCTCCCTCTACCTGACGGTGATGGTGACTTAAACTGTACCCTCGCGATGCTTTTGCATTATTCAGTTATAACTGTCAAATTGTAATTCTTTAGTTTATTATTAGATGTACTTGGCTTCTAAATGTCATCAGAATGTAATAATTAAGCATTATTACATTCTGATGATTAACGTTAGCTCCCCTACAGTTCATCTTCAATAGGTTTCACTGCCAATGCGTTTTAGCTGTTCATGATTAGCGATTTGTTTGTGCACGTTAAACCTCCCTGGGTCGTCCTCGCACACGAAAACTGTCCCCTCTTCATTTTAATTATGATGGCCACCATCATCATCATGCTCGTTTTACCCAATGAAAGCCTCAATGGGTCTCATGACTCGTTTTCAGGAGGGCCCGGCCAAGTTGTCGCAGCAGGAGGACGATGGTTTGCTGAGTGTCCCAATCGAGCGATTTGCGGCCGTCATTTTTCAAACATTGCAAAGTTTGAGCCGTGACCGCCACACACGAGAGCTTGCTCTTGGGAATGATATCATGGGATCTTAACTGTTTACTGTGAGTGAATAACGTCACGGGATCTTAACCATTCACTGTGGGTGAAGAAGATGGTTGCGTAGTATTTTCACGGTCAACGCCACACCACAGCAATAACCAGGACAGCCGCCGGGCTCGAACCGGGAACCTCTGCAACGAGCAGTGAAGGCGCTGCCACTGGGCCACCTAAATGCCACTCACCGCTGCTGGCGCTGATGCACAGTGCGTGTGTTTCCTTTCTGAAAACAGTTCAAGGTTGTTGAAGGCAGATTCTTTGAAACCATGGTCAATTTCTACAATTACACATCCATAAGGACCATACGAACCATGTGGACCGGCAAGATGAAATGGAGGTATGTACAGATTTTGACAATTATTATTAATGTTCTGCACATGACTAAAATATGTTTTGGTGCACCTAAGATGGTAGCTACTTGTGTTATTGAGGAGTGAACTCACTGGTTCACTCCAGTCACTTGCTCACCGGTGGTGAGTCGCGTCCTCATCACTACTACACACCCACCCACTCATCCACCCACTCATCCACCCACTCACCACACCGCAGGTCACAACAACACACTCACCCACCCACTCACCCACCCACCCACTCACCCAGCCACTCACCACACCGCAGGTCACAACAACACACTCACTCACCCACCCACCCACTCACCCATCCACTCACCACACCGCAGGTCACAACAACACACTCACCCACCCACCTATCCACTCACCACACCGCAGGTCACAACTACACACTCACCCACCCACTCACCCACCTATCCACCCACCACACTGCAGGTCACAACTACACACTCATCCAGATGAGACAAGCAGGCTCATTTGATCGAGTCGCTCACATTCCTGACTATTTGCCATTAACATGATAAACCGACCACCATCGGGTTGGCTACGCACCACTCGCATTGTCATTGGCTGCTGACATTGGGCCACGCCCATTTCAAACCTTTATAAACAGTTTGCCTTGGAAGCGAACCCCCCTTTTCCTGAAGACGACCGCTTGTGTTGCGATGGAAACGTCGTAGTTTTTTGTTATTTTCTGTGAACCTATCTACGTGACTTTACCGAAAGACCCAAAGACTATGATTTCCTGCAATCACGACAGCTTGAAGTCAAGATTTATTATGGTGCTGTACATTGCTGGCCTTGGTGCCTGTGCTTAGCAACTGTGAGACACTCACAAATCTAAACAGCAGAATATTAAATATGTTTTAGTAACATGTTTCAAAGCATTACAGATGGATAAGCATTACAGATGGGTAATAAAAGTACTATTAACATTCTCAACAGGGCTTTAATTATCATTGTCATGAGTTTTATGTCTAAAAATGTGAAAGACGGCATTTTAATGATCAGTATTGGTGCTTGGGTTTGGCCACGTAGTGGTAGTTTAATGCCATCATTCTTGTCATCAACTCTCCACCGCCCGACAAGATCGTCACGTTGACACAGATGTCTTGTTCGCACGTTGCCAATGCGTTGATCACATTCTGACCGACAAAGCTGCTCCTCACCGGTGGCTCAGGATGTTCCATGACTGAATTCAACATCGACACACGGCGACGTTTTGTTAAAAAGTTACATTCTGCTCTTAATTTTGGTGGAAAAAAAGTCATTAATAATTCAGAAGCATTTATATAAACTAACGTCGACTTATGTTTGGCGGCAGACTGTCTCACCGCACACAATTTTCTTAATCTCATAAGATGTTACAAAACCTGCCATTAGCATCCCTCTTGTCCTCTATCTTTCAGAATATGTGTGTGTTTAGTTGTGGTGACGTAAGATCAGAATCATTTGAATTATAAAAAAATGGGCTCGCCCAATATTTTGGGATCCAAACTAAAACGGAACCAACAATGCTTGCATGAAAGCAGATATCCTGGTTTTCAATTCCATGCCAACTAATTCAGTACGAATGTTTCGTTGCGCAGTTCCACAGCTGTGGAATGTGAGAAGGGTGAAACGACCTGCCACTACCCCGCCAGGGGGTAATGACAGAGACGTAGCTGCGAATCGCGTCGCGTGAATTGCCAGGGGGGGTTGAAATGCAACATAATCGAGCCACAATGGGAGTACGTCCTCCTCTCTCTCGCTCGTGAACAACAATTTGGGAAATGGCCGCGAGGAAAGCCGCCAAGCTGCGGGTGTCTCATCATGAGGCCTCCTTTGCCAGTACCAAAATATACTAATAGGTTTTTCCCCTTTTTTCTGGCAACAAAACTGACACCTTTTACAAGGAATCATGTTTACATTGACCACAATACTTGAAGTCAAAATGCAAACAAAAAATAATACTCTGATAATTTATGCATTATCCTTGAAACTTTTGGCGTCATCTGGTCGAACACCATATGAGACTAGGCTCTAAGGAAAGCTGTCTCTGGTGTCGACCAATGAGTTTCAAGGACAATTAATAAATTATCAGAGTATTGTTTTTTTTTGCATTTTGACTTCAAGTATTGTGGTTAATGTAAACATGATTCCTTGTAAAAGGTGTCAGTTTTGTGGCCAGAAAAAATGGGAAAACCCCTATTAGTTAGCGGGTGTCTCGTGAGGTCGCTTTGCTGATGGCTGTGTTTGTCTCACACAGGGCCCCATCGCAGACGGTGGACGCCTTCTACTACTACGAGAGCCTCAACACGATGTACATTCCAGCCGGCATCATGCAGGAGCCCTTTTACCAAGATGTCTACCCCACGTACGGCCGCTGTTGCACGTCCATTGCTGTCCATTAAACGAAGTCTAGAGAGCTTTAAGTGTAACGAGGTGGGATCTCAAGAGACCAGGATGAATGAGTCTCGTTTGTAACAGTGACGTGGGGCATCAGTCTGCCAGTGGGGGCGATGATTGCTGCTGTGTGCCATGGTGGCGAGATGTTAACCACCTCACTTGGTATACAGGAGGTCGTGGGTTTGATCCCTATCCTGACCTGACACCTGTATATTTGGATTTTGCATGTTGTACCTGCTGGTTGCATGGATTTTTATCCAGGTCCCTTGACGTTTAGAAACATGCGTTTAGAGTATTTAGCTGCTATAGATTCCCACAAGGTGGTAAGCCACTTTTTTTGTGGCCAGGTCGCTTCTGAAAAAGAGCTCTCTGTAGTTCAGTGGGCCTTACCTTCTAAAATATTTTTTAGATAGTTTTAGTTTAATTGTTTTTAATCGTGTGTCATCTCAATTGAGTAATTTGCAGGGTAATTTTCAAATGTACCAAATTTAGACCTTAACGCGAACACACAAATGGCCTACTCTTGCGAATGATGTAGCGGGATCTTTAACGTCCGCCGTAAAGCAGACGGCGCGTTGCATTATTACGATCAACACACCGCAATGTTAACCGGGGTGGCCGCTGGATTCGAACCGTGACCGTCTATAACAAGCGGCAAACACGCTACCCACCGCTGGGCAGCGTCACCGCCCAAGAGAAGTGAAAATGTTCATTGTGGAATGAACCCTCAATGGAAAAAAAATCGTGAAGCGTTGTTGTGCAGACTGTTAATAACAAGATGGCAAAAGCTCTGTTATCTGGCACTTAACCATCCGGAGTGCTCTGTTAGCCGGCATCTGCCATAGATGGCAATGAAAGTTGATGGTCGATGGACGAGACTGGTGACAGAATAGCAACAACACGAGGGAACGAGCTCAAGAAAATAACCACCACGCAGGTGGAGCGAGGAGAGTAGCTCATCTGCAGAGCGAGACGATTTGAGGCACCGCAACATCGCAGGTAGTTTGGTCATGGCTCCTGATGACGGTGATGAGCGTGAGATTTAACGTGAAGATGAAGAGAAGCTCGGCATAGAGAGGGGTACGAGAGATGCCGTCGAGGATCAGACGGAGAAGAGCAGTGAGGAAATAGAAAAATGTGGAGATTAATGGAAGCAACGCACGTTGACGTCGTCCCAGAAACCCGAGCAGTGGCGATGCACACAGAGGCTAAACGCTCGGAGGTTTAAATGCACGGAGGGTAAACGCCACGGAGAGGGGCATCGCAGTTAAACATAGACGTGGAGAAGTTAATCATAGAGCGAGAAACAGACATAAACAAGTCACACAGAGACGAAGGTAAGAAACACAAGGGCACAATTAAACAGGCTGGAGTAAATCCAGACAGAGCCACGCAGAGACAGAGATACGACGGCCGCCATTCACCACAAAGGTGATGTCACCGCTGGCTGACGTCACCTTGGAAGTGTCAGAGGCTCTGGCTGGAGGCCAGGGTCAGGTGTGTGGGAGTTTTTGGGTCAAGTTACTGAGATGGCAGGGGCCCTCCCGGCGATCCATAAGTGCCAGTTGGCACAGTTGGCACAGTTGGCACAGTTGGCACGGGGAAATACAAACGCTTCACCGCAGCACGGGAAAGAGTTGAACAGGCACACACACACGTGACTTCAGCAATGGGAAACGCAACAGAAACATGCGCAGTTGCTGAGTACAGGCCCCTAACATCCATCAGCCAGTAACAAACAGCACCATCAAAGTTATAATAGAAGAGGAGGCAAGTACGGTGGTTGGTGTACAGTACCTCTTGCACCAACACAGCTTCGGAGAATATACTATCATCTCTTGATAGACTTTTATTATTGAGTCATAGTTTTCAATCATTTTTACTATATGCAAACAAAAGCATGCCTCTCGTATTGAAGCACATTTATTGCAGTGATTGCATCACAGTGAAGAGTTCCCTGTGAGTGCTGTGAACGAGTGTCTATACGGGCAGCAAAGCAGAACCCTGGGCTCTCTCTACGGCAGTAAAGCCGTCGTAAAGCGGTCTTTATTGTGGCATCCTGCCCAAAGCTCGTGGAGAGTGCCGAGTCAGCGTAGCGGGTGATGGAATGAGGCCGTTTCTGCCTGGGTCCAAAGGTCACCAGCACCTGCGGTTGTCTGTGTGGCGTTTGAAGTTGCAGTCGTTTTGCTGCGTCCTCAAATTTACTTTCGGAGCACTCATTGGCAGCAACGTCAGTATCGCTAACTCTCAATCTAACGAGTAGTTTTGTCATGCAGTTGTCAACGCCCGTTATTTCCCGGTTTGAGTTTGCGGTAGAGGTGTCCGTGACATCCTCCTCCGAAGTTTTCGACCGAAAAATCTTAAATGGATTTTTTTTGTTCAATAGAAAACAACAGATCCATTTTAAATGATGGGAAATATCCGGGACTCCGAAATCCCGATGCCAATGCCACAGCCGGTACGCGGAGGACAAGAGGGACGAGGCGTAGGGCGTGCAAGTGAGAGTGGTTTATCGCACAGTGGTGGGGGGACGGTGGGCAGCGCAGTGTTTAACATGCTGCGCTAGGAACTCGGCGACCCCGGCTTTGATTCCCGCTAACGACGAATAACGGTGAAACGACCCTGGGCCTTCCGTAGGTCATGTCAGCAATAAATGAATGCCCTGGTACTGTATGTACCCATCAGCACTGGGGACACGAAGGCAACCGAATGTGGTTCTGACCACCCAACCCCCCTCGTGTGCTGTGCTGGCCTTCATAGGTGCTTGCAAGCAGCACTTGATCCAACAGTCTGCGAAAGGCTATACAGGGGGATCTCTGTATTTGTGGTTTTATCAACACAACTAAAACAGCAGAGGGAATTTGCCCCATGTCCATTGACCATGAAATAAGTTACTTGAGAACTATTGTGGGGATTCCAGGGCCTTGGCGAGCGAGCGTGACGTGGCGCCACGGAACGCGGTCGGTTCGCTGGGTTGAAGGCTGCTGGCCAGTGGATTGTTTTACATGTGCGATGCCGATACATCCCGTCATTCGGGTAATCAGGGGAGCGAGCCTGCTGGGGGTGCCCGAAGGAGGGCGTAGCCAGAGGGCGGGGGGAAGGCCCCGCTAGGGGGATAAAAGGGCAGCGTGGATACGGTCAAGGGTCGTCATTGTGGGTAACACTCGGTGGGTCGGATCACGTCGTCGGGTTGGGATCTTCAATAGCCTCGTGTGTAAGGGGGCTACACAGTGTTACACAGTGCTACATAGTGTTACACAGTGCTACACAGTGTTACATAGGGGTAGTTACGTTTACACAAATTACAGAACCTGTCCCGTACGGGACCAGCAGCAGCTGGTACCCATAGCTGCCTTGTGTCCATGACACTGTCCTTGCCCTCTTCACGGAGTTATTAACACCACCATTGCAGAGCACAGGTCCAGAGATTCAAATCGTCAAGTGGCCACACCAACAAAATGGCACGGTCACATTTGAAGTGGAAAAGGGTGCAACGGGTGTCTTGAATTGAGCCAGGTTTTCGGGAGGGCTTGAGAAACGGAGACAACGATGGGAGGAGGGAATTCCAAAGTGGACAAGTGCGAGGGAAGCGTCAGGAAGAGAAGGTGTTGTGACTTGAGTACACCCACTGCACGAAAACTAACGGAGCTATTTATTTGACTACGTTTACTTTTTTAAGTAGCCTTGATAAACTCTACTCAATAGGATCGGGGCCTTGGTCAGATCAAGTACAAACCCCACACCGCCCCGTTCTTCAGCAGTTCACCTGCATCCTGAGTGGCACCGCTGGATACACATTGCCAGCGCTCTCGTGTCTCTGTTCCGCATAGCGAGGGACTCCACGTTCTCTCTCCGTCGTTATTCTCTGCACGTCTTCTTCCATGGAGGTGCAAAAGGTTCACTGTTCGAATCCAGCAGCCACCCTCATTCAACTAAAACGATTTTGCCACGTAACGCCCACTGAGCTATATACCTCCTTTTTTAGGAAGCGACCTCGCCCACAAATGAGAGCTCACAATGAAGTGGCTGATCGTCGTGTGGAAATTTATAGCAGCGATATACTCTAAACACATATTGATTGTTAATGTAGAGGGGAAAAAACAGGACCCGGAAGAAAATCCACACGACCACAGGGAGAACATGCAAACTCTAAATATGCAGGCGTCAGGGTCGGGATCGAACCCACAACCTCCTCCATACCTGGTGACGGAATTAGCAATTTGCCACCATGGCATTAATACCGCGGTGTGGTATTAACGCGGCGTCTGCCTCACAGTGGATATTAAGAATCCTGCGACATCATTTGCACAAGTAGGCCATTGTGTGTCAGTGTCACGGGCCAAAATAATTTTTAATATTACACCACAAATTGCTCAATAGGAATACGCAGACAAATAATTGTCCCCAACTGCATGAATTTGGCAGGACCCTCCTAAAAACGAGTCATAAAACTCAGCGAGGCTATTCTGCGTAAACAAGCTTAATAACAAATTATAATCTGTAACACTTTCCTGCACGTGGAAATATACAAGCACTAGTAACTACGGTAACATGTGTGGCGTTACAAAATATGGAATGGTGCGGAGTTTCGTTGGCTCTCCCAGGAGGGTGGCGATGGGTTGTCACTCCCGCGTGCTCGTGTTTGCCCTTCAGGTTCCTGAAATACGCTGGGATTGGAACGGTCATCGGACATGAGCTGTGTCACGGATTTGACAACAAAGGTAAGGCCCCAGCGCTCTGCTAGGTACGGGCAGGGCCCAGCAATCCCGACGGTCACCGTGCCACCGCTGGGCCCCCACCCCCCGTCACCCCCTTGCATTGCCTGGATAAGCGTGGGAATGTGATTGCTGGCCACGGTAAACTCTGTTTCCAACTCTGCTCTTTTATGGTGGCTTTACTCTTTTAGCCCCGTTGTAAACTTAGGAATATATTCTAGCCTTGACCTACAACCTGTTAAGAAACTCAAGCAGACTCAGCGTGCCTTAACACTGGGTTCTTTTATTTAGGAACAGGAGAACCCATTTAATCAAGAACATTGCTCATTAAAAGAAAATCCTCCAAACCAAATCCGTGCTAGTGCCATGTGACTCATGGTTAGTGTGCCCCGCTATGAACCCGATCGTACCAGTTTGATCCCTGCTCACAGCCAACACCAGTTAATATTATCGGAATTGGTCCTGGCCCTCTCCTTGGTCGAATCAGCCTCAAAACGAGTACCTGGTATGATGTGTGAACATCACATCACTGGGAGGGGGAGAGAGAGATAGAGACAAAGGCGGTCGGGCGTGGTACTGGCCACCCATCGCGCTGGCCTTCATAGGTGCTCGCTAACAGCACTTGACCCAACAGTCTGTTAATGCTATACAGGGGATCTTTGTCTTATGCCACTTCCCACACCATGACCCGAGTGTGTTTCCCTGTGACCGACGCAGGGAGCGAGTACAACGTGGAAGGCAAACAGGAAAACTGGTGGGAGAACGCGACGCACAATGAGTTTAAATTGCGAACGCACTGCATGGAGGTGCAGTACAGCAACTACACGTGGAAGGAGAGGCGCATCAACGGAACGCAGACCCTGGGGGAAAACATCGCGGACAACGGCGGCCTGCACACTGCACTTCTCGTGAGCCAGAGAGCTTATCTTCCACATGCACGCGCACACGCACACGCACGCACGCGCACAAAACAGCAACACAACAGCCGCTATTCACCACAAAGTTGCGGTGACGTTACCACGGCACTTGATGCCAGGCTATGTGCTAATTTGCTGTGTTTTAGCCGCCAGCACTCCGCTCGTTGTTGTGAACATCGCTTCTCTGCACTCCGTTGTTGCTGGAGGGCAACTGCCTCTAACTGCCCAGTAGCAGCGTCCTTCACGAGCCTCCTCCAAAGAGGCCGATATTGACACCGCTGGTGCCGGTCATCGGCAAGTCCATTCAGCTCCATACCCTCTCGTACCACCTCAGTACATCTCTTCTCTAGCCCATGCCCCGCCCGTTTAACCCCCCCTATTCCAGCCAAACAAAAGCTATTTGGGGATGTGGTGGCTGGGCATGTGGGTTACATGCCCCAGCCAATGCAGCCTTGCCTACCTTAGGAGCTTGCCAATGGGAATGTACCCAGATCTTTCAAGGATTTGTGAGTTCCTCACAGAATCTAGCCTAGTTAAACCCAGGATAGATTGTAGGCAGGCCAGTCTGAATGTTTCTAATTAGCACAGATGTTCCATCAGGGGGGGTCCACGTTTTGCAAGCATAGAGAAGGGAGGGCATAACTGTGGCCGAGACGACCTGGGGCTTCATGTGGAGTGACAGACCAGGTAGCTTCCACATAGCGTTAGGCAGTTCATGAAAATATGTCGTTCAACTGATTTGGGGTGAGACTTCTGTCAAATCTGAGCTCGTCATAAGGACACTGTCCAGGTATGGAAACATCTCCAATCTCCACAACTGCTCCATCACCAATAGGGTGTTGAGGGGGTGGAGTGTTTGATGACACAAAATACCCAGGCAGGTGCTTAGTTTTGGTGGGGCTGATGGTGGCACACTCCAGGTTCAGCAGTAGTGCCTCCAACTCTTCTGAGTGAACAGCAATCACCAGCATACATACCATGGTTAACCAATGGGGAGCCATCCCTTGACCGCACCCAGGTATCAGTCGGCTTCCCATTTTGTCTGTTAAATGGAAATTTCTTTGGTACAGTTATGGAAGGCTTTTCGAAATATGTAGTCGAAAAATATGTTGAATGATGTAGGAGCCAGCAGAAATCCCTGTCGCACCCAAAGGTGAACAGGGAATGGCTCTGACTTTTAGCCGTGTAGCTTTACCTGGACCTGCCCACCATCATATGAAGGTCCTTAATGATTGTGAGCAGAGAGTCAGGGACTCCAAAAGCACGAAGAACAACCCAGAGCCGTGACCTTTTGATGGTATCATAGGCCTTGACCGGGTCAATAAAGTAGATATGTAGGTCCTAGTGGAAATCCCTACACCTGTGCTGTAGCATACGGACAGAGAATATGGTGTCTGTGCAGGACCGCACTTACCTGAAACCACATTGAGGATCCGCAAGCCTCTCAGTGTGCTTGACAAGACGATGTTGGATAACCTTTTCCTGGCAGACTGAGGAAAGAGATGTCCCTGCAGTTACAGTCTCTGCTGTCGCCCTTCTTAAAGAGAGGGGAACAACCAGGACATACTTCCAGTCCTGCGGAACCCGTCCAATGTTCCAGACTATTGTGATGATGTCATAGAGGGCAGTCTGCACACAAATGCCACCTTCCCTCAGCAGTTCACTTGAGAGATCATCTCTGCCCAGCGCTGTTCCTGGTCTCAGACTGGATCGCCCTCCGTATGTCCTCAACAGATGGCACCTCAGTTAACCACTAACAGGGGGTGACGACTTCTTCCAATATTTGAGGCATCGCAGCCCCTGAGCTGAGGGATTTCCCCTCCCCCCAAGACCTCACAGTAATGCTCTGCTAATCTGCAAACCTGTTCTGGGGGGTCGGAGATCGAATCATCGTTCTTTCCCCCTTAGGATGATGGGTGTGCGCTATCACCATGTGTGTGCATGTGGTAGCACACACACGCGCACACACGCGCATGCTACCACATGCGCACGCTGCCACATGTGTAGTGAGTCCAACTGAGTCGCAGACGTTAACTTGGGAGCAACACTTTTATTAACACAACAGCGCCAAAACAACACAACCTACGCTCGGGTCTCGAATGCCCATCCAGCCACGCTACGGCAGAACTAGACACGGTTTACTCTCCCGGTCCGGACCACAAGCTGCTGGGTCCCGGACTGCATGGCTAGAGGCTTCTTCTCCCCGATGTGGATCTTCGAATACCAACACTTGAAGAACCCCAACACTTGAAGAACCCCGAGCTCCTCACGAGCAGAGAGGGGCCTCGCACGCGCGTCCGGAGGCTTTACTCCTCACCACGCGATGTGGCGACACCGGCACGTTGAGGGGAAGCGGCCGAGTGAAACCGTCCTGATTTAACGTGGGCAGTTCTCTGTTTTAGCTTAGACACCTCCTTCACATATCTCTCCCAACTCATAAGAAAATGTGAATTTTTACACATCCCAAAAGCCACACGGCCTTCTGGGAGTGAATAATTTTAGCAAGCATGAGTTCAATGTAAATTAACTCTGGACCAGTTTCGTCATTCAGTGCGCCATCAGCAGAGTCCGTTTTCTGTTCATAGACACTCGGTATCCGACATGTAGAGAGTCAAACACACTGTATCCATATATGTTGCTTTGGAGTAAACGTAAAGCGATATGTGAATGTGTGACTATTAGGAGAAATGGAGTTCCCACTGCTGTGTGGGGTGAGCTCCTCCAGGGAAAAGTGGAGGTCTCCACGCGGCGCAGCGGCGGCATTTGACTCGGCAGAGCAAATCCCAAAGCTGGTTTGGTTTACAAAGCCTCTTGTCACGGCGAAAGAATAAAAAAATCACAACCGTAATCTCCAAAGTGGGTGTATTTCAGTGAGACAAATCGGGCGCGTCAAGTATTTAATAGCCAGCTGATATTTTTTGAGGTCAAAGATGTTAATTTACCTCCAATGTATGGGAGGGTGCCGGCGCAGTGGTAACACTCTTACCTCGCAACCACAAGAAGTGCTTGGGTTCGATTCCCGACTCTGCCGCTTTTCTGTGTGGGTTTCCTCTAGGTTCCCTGGAGACCACACAATGTCACCAGTATTGAACAATTATCCCAATACTGCGAAAATCCATGTAATTTACTCAGTTGGGATGACACGTAGCAACGTCACCGCCCCCCTTCCCTGCCCCCCCCCCCCCCCCTATAATGTCAAAAGCTGGCAGGATCCTCGTGAAAAGGAGTCTTGAGACTCAATGAGACTTTCCTGGGTAAACGAGCAGAATTAAAACATGTGTATAGTTTCAAGTTTGAATGTAAGGCAATAACTATTTGCTACGATTTTCTTTAGGTCACTGTTAACAGCTATGTTCAATCCACTGCTGGATGAACGTGGTCTCGTGAGATAACCCTGCTCCTCTGTCCACGGTGGCCTTCCACTTCGGGGCACGAGTCCTCCTTGGGCTGCCATTCTGTCTCCAGTCTCATCCCGCAGCCCACGGCCCTCAAGCGATGCTTCCTGCCAAAGTTCATCCACGTTCCAACAGTCGATCTGATGTTCTCCGATCTGCGACTGTGCCCCGCCCGTCGTGTTCCCGTTTTATTCGGTGTCATTACTGGCGTGCATCTCTCTACACTTGTTATCCAAACAATGTTTTTCTGTCACGCGCCGCAGATGCAAGATGTTAACTCCCTCGCCTGGTATGCAGGAGTTCGTGGGTTCGATCCCGACCATGACGCCTGTTCTATATTTGGAGTTTGTATGTTTTCTCTCCTCGTGGTTGCATAGATTTTTATCCGTGTCCTCTGGTTTATCCCTCCACATTTTGAATCGACATGCATTTACATTATTTGGCTGCTATACATTTCCACACGATAAGCCACTTTATTGAGCGATCATTTGTGATAGCCAGGTTGCTTCTGAAAAAGAGCTACATAGCTCAGTGGGCATTACCTGGTAAAATAAATAAAAATGGTTTGATAGTTTGTTTCATCATCGTCGCTCCAACCACGATTGCGATATCTATGTTGTTATCTTCCTGCCCTTTGCATCTGTGCTGTGTCAGGCCTACGCACGCTGGGAAGAGCAGCATGGCAAGGAAGAGCCCCTCCCCTACCTAAACCTCACCAACAAGCAGGCGTTCTTCGTTTGGTTTGCTCAGGTGAGTGACGGAGAACCCACATCATCAACCATCCGTAACGTGTTCACTACGATCGCCCCTGAACCTAAGTGTCTAAATAAGCCGACAATCCACCTTCCCCACATCTGTATCTCCACATCAAACAGCCGAGTATTGTACCATGTCGCATAGGGCCTTCTAGAACCCCTATTTACAGAGAGGGTCCTTGCCTTTAAACATCTGGCAATTCAGCATTGGTTTAAGCAAGTCTGCTGCTGAGACACAATGACGCAGAGCAGTTCGATATTAGCTAACCTGCACGGTCCCTGTCGGCACATCTTACATCCTCAGCTCTGGTGCTCGATGGAAAAGGAATCGGCGGAAGTGGAGATCGAGGACGCGTTAAGTGATTCGCACAGCCCAGCGGCTGTGCGTGTCCGTGGCATGGTCTCCAACTCGCCGGCATTTGCCGAAGCCTTCACCTGCCCCATGGGAGCTGCCATGAACCCCGAAGAGAAGTGCCGCATATGGTGACGAGGAGCCGGGGATGGTGGGACCCACCTCGCCCCGCAGGCCCAACACGAACGAGTGCACAGCATCCGTGGGCTGTGGCTTGACACGTGGCGGGGAGAGGGTCACTTCAGCGAGGTCCAGACACACCGGCGGCCTCGTGGGGGGTCTCGTGGGGGGCACGCTCGGCAGTTTTCATAATAAACGGGAAGTGTTTTTTATTTGGCGCCCTGTACATCAAGGTCTCAGAGCGCTTTATGCCTCGTCTCAACGCGCTTGTGGGCACAAACGCAGAAGTGGGCGATGGTCGCCATGCGCAATCCCGGTTTGGGTGATTTTAGAATCACAATCTGTTGCCACCTTTGTTGTGGCTGCCCGTGGTGTTTTTCTCTCCGGGTCTTTGTGTTCAGGAACTCGCACGGTTGTCACGTGCGTGCGCTCCCGCAGCCTCCGGTAATTCCGGCGTCTACCCGGTAGTCGTTAGTTCTGTGCTTTGCAGATATTTTAACGCTTCCGATGTGTGCGGGCATCCAAAGGGTTTGCTGAAAGAGGTACTAATGCTCTACCCGTCTTGGGGTCGCATTAGAGAGTCTTCCTGCTCTCGCGATCGGTGGCCCTTTAGCCAGTGGAGATGTCGTACAGCGGAGTCCCTTATCTCCACAGCACGACCATTGCTGGGGCTTCCCACAAAGTGGTACTCAATTTCAGAGCCCCGGGCGAAAGATGGGCTCAGTTAATTTGACCGAGTCAGGGATCTAACAGGGTCAGTTTTCATGTCCAGTATGTTTTACTGACATTTGAGCAGAGTTAAATACTGTAATCGCTCGCCAAACGCGGGGGTTAGGTTCCTGGAAAAGGCTACGGTAGGCAAATCCGCGGCTGGTGAAGTACAGGGGCAGGCAAAGTGGCTCTTTGATACGATGAAAATGGACTGTGACGGAATCACCGATCATGCCAACCAAAAAAGGGGGCATGTCACGTGACTTTACACTCATCAATAGAATTACTCGGTACATGGATCGAATGGCAATGAATCAACACAGCGATTAACCTTCAAATTATGAACCGATCGTGATTAACCTATCCTTTTATCTTTATTTCTTATATTTTATATGTTTATTGTGGTGCTATTGGCGGGATTAGTAATGCTGTGGTTCTTTTCTTTAACAAGGCAAATCAATGTGAATGACAAGCAACGTATGCGGTTGTGATGCGACGCGGTCTATGCTCTGCGAGAATTACAGTCCCTCGGTTAACAGTGACATCGGTTAACGGTTTTCCGGTTAACGTTTCGCCTCCGATAGGACCCCATGGTTACGACTGACATTAACATTTCGATTAGCGACACGTTTACGTTATGCACGTGGGCGCCAATTTCGGACAATCTGAGCGCTTAAAAAAATAGGCTGAGCCATGCCCTCAGCCAATCAACGACGCCTATTTATGTGCGTTAAGTCCTCGACTGGCTTTGTTTACATTATACAATTTCTGTTTTGGCAGTAGAAACAGCTCTCTTGCGGACTCATGTAGTTTACATATTCAATTCACAGTTATTTCGGTGAGCAGTTTTCGTGGAACGGATTAAGAACGTTAACCGAGGAACTACTGTAGTGTCCTGTGTAACAAAAGAGAGGGACAGCTCTGATCAAGCTACGCAGCGCCACGGGTGGCCACGGGTGGCGCTGTGGCGTGGAGAACCGCGACCGCGTGACATTTTTAAATGTGTCGTGAGTTCACCTGAGTCGCAGACGTACTCTTGGAGGCAACACATTTATTTAAAAGCAACACGCGGGGTAACTGCTCCTTCACAGAATAACAACCTATGGTGGTGACCACCAGGCTAACTACACTAATTACAACGTAACTGCTACTACGGACCGGACCACAGCTCGGAGACTCGGTAGAACGTCGACGTAGATTTCTTCAGGATGAACAGCGCCGGTCCCCCTGGGGGACCCGGCTTCTATTCTCTGTGTCGTGGCTGGCTCCGCCCTTGGCCACGACCACCTTCCAGAATCCTCGAGCAGGATCTGGACCCCGACCACGTGACCACCCCTAGCCCCCACTTGGGGCCCATTTGTAGACTTCACCGGTCACGTGTCCTCTCGGGTCAGCCAGTGCCATGGCCTTTAGTAACCCCTTTCCTACGGCCGGCACTCCCACACCCTGTCCTGTAGGCCTGGCACTGCACGCCAAGCGTGATGCCATCCAGAGCTATCAACCAGCGCTGACCGAGCCCCTCTAGAGCCGATACTACACCCGCATCATCGTGATTTCCGCGATGTCGTTACATCGCACGCCGTGCCTCTCTAGGGCCGGCACTGTACAGTGACATCCCGTGGTGTCACTGCAAATGCGTGTGGCGGGACCCCATGCTCACCCGTGGATACTCACATTTCCAGGCCACGGTTGGTCTTTTGGTATACACTTAATAATAAACCATGTGTACGCGAATTCCGTAATTGGTAAGTCTGCGGTTGGTGAGGGATTGCTGTGCTATTTTTGTCTTGTTGAAGGCTTCAGGCTAATATGTGTTTTTCTTTATTTTGCGGTGTATAAGGTAAAATAGGTGTGTCCCATTCTCTGAATTTTTTTTTACAATCCCCATAGCCATAACACAGGCCGATGAGAATCTACACGTGTTACAATTGTCAGTGAAAAGTGATGGAGTCAATCCTGGAGCAGGGTTGGTTGGGCAGTGTACAAGACACAGTTGTGTTGGCACTTCTCGACGAGGTGCGTTAACCAATTGCACATCTGCAGTAGGGTAACCCAACACACGCCACTATAATAAGTTCGCAAATACCACACTGTATATTCTGCATGTGTATTGTATTTTCCTCTAGAAACGTTAGATTTGTCCTGTATTTAGTTTCGAGTGGAGAAACTTACAACATTGCAGTTGTGTATTTCATTGCTATTCATGTATAATTGGTTTTGCACAGCTGTCACGAAGCCAGAGCCTGCAGTCAAATGTCTTGGCAACAATTAAAAAATCTGGAAAAGTGGCATCGGCTCGGCAGCGCCAGCGTTTGGGTGATCCCACGAGGCCCCGTGATGCGTGCCGCCGGCCGGGGAGTTGCTCCCGCACCGCTGCGCTCGTCTGCACTCCACGTTTTTCGCAGATTTTTGTGGAGTTGCGTGGCCAATTGATCCTAGAATTTGCGAAATGTAACGGTTTTTTAAGTTGTGGTAAAAAATGCCTTATTAGACGGCAACGAAAATTGTAAACCGTCAGTTGCACTATTTACAAGATGTTTTGCCAGTGTGGAAGAGAAGGTCAAACCACCACGTTGCCACTGGGCCTGGATGCCCAGCAGTTGGAATGGCCCCAACACATCGCATGATTACAAAATGCATATCAGGGGTTGGCAGGGCCGGTGCGTTAACCTTATCCGTGGGCTTCTGCAGCCAATATTCGGATTCGTAAGCATCCTCAGGTCACGAAATCAGGAAGGCAATGATATTGAGGATGCCTGCGAAACGTGTCTAATTGCTGCTAGATTTTGTCGTGAGAATTGTTCAACTTACCGGTGAGCTTAAACAATTGTGGCGCACTAAAACTTTTGCACTCATAGCATTTATATGTTGTTCGCTACGTCGTGCGATGGAGGGCTTCGCAACAAAATATTGACCGGATCATTACGTGGCCTAACTCAAATTATGAATCGCAATAGGTGTTTGGAAGGTGAAGTTTCCTAATAATATTAATTTAACAGATAGGGTGCCACCTTTTCTGGGTTCGACCCAGAGTCAAAAATTTGCATGTGTTCGGGTGGCAACAACCAATTTGTCAGGGTTTGGTTTGTGGAAACCGGCACTCCTTTGTACACTCCGATGCCTTCCAATTATGGGGGTTGTGCGATTATGATTCAATATCCTGTGTCTGCGATTCATCCCAAAATATGATTTGCATTCAATTGTAAATAATTATCACTTAATTTTATCGTTTTAAGTGTAAAGCAACTACGTGATATTTGGCTGATGGTATGTGGTTGTAAAATAATGTATTACGTATTTTTTCTCATATACTGTGTAGATTGGTGATGAGCTCTGCCAGATGAGATGGTTTGGTTGAATTTTTTTGGTCTTTTGGAGATTGTGAAAACTAATGTAATGTGTGCTGCGCAGAATCGTCATTAATGGTAACCCACAAATAAAGGTGATTGCTTACGGAACGAAGCCTGGCTGGCGAGAATGGTTGCGAGTCAGGGCGTGGTAGTGTGCACCCTTCATACTGCTCCTCGTCACGGTTCCGTATCGACCTTGATTTGGGGAGTCGACGGGGGGTTATTTAGTTGCTGGTTCTCATCTCGTACAACCTGCCGGGTGCCGCCCCAGTGGCCGAATGCTCTTGCCCACCGTACAACTCAGCCGCCAAGCCCAGCGGCCTCCCAAGGCCTCCAGTGTCCCCAACCTCACAAAAGAAGCAGAATCATCGCACATCGTCGGGCAGGTTATGACGGCTTCGGCATTGCGGTTAAGTCATTACGATAATTGTAAACTGAACTTTATGACTGGATGACTTTCCAAAGCCATTTCCAACTTAACAGTCAATGTGATACAAAAATTATATTCTTGCGTATGACAGCAACATGCTCGTGAGATAAATCCCAATGCCAATTTTTGCTCGCCACAAGAGGGCTTCATGGGAGAGTTCGTGTCGTGTTTCCATGCCTCCTCCGTTGCAGGAGGGCAGACCACAGTTGGGTTTACTGTATGGTCCATAGTTTGGGTTGCATTGCCGTAATCACATTGTGATTGTGGGTTGTCTTTTAATATTCCGCTTATGAAACAATAATAATCTTTATTTGGAGATGTGTGCAGCGGCCTGTGGATGTTCTAATGCGGTTGATGGTTCCACCGGTGTCTGAGGAATATAAAAAACCAAGAGGTCTTGAAAGATGGGTTTATTCCGGACGTCCACCTTGTTCCACTCTGGAGATGTTGAATGATAAAAAAGGGCTTTACCCTCAAGCCTTTTTTTTATAATTCAGTATTGTTCCACTCTGCGGGCCAGCAGCGTTCCTCCCGGAACTTGGTGAAGAAGGGATGGGTTTGGGACTTGAGTTGACGAGGTACTCGATCTGTGTTGGCGACGATGATCGGTGGAGGCGGTGTCATTGGCACACAAAAAAAGTCGCGTGAACTCTCCTTCACAAATCAAGTGTCGTACGTTCAATAACGAAGCAGACAATATGCCTCCTTCCCATACGTCTACTGTCCCTCCAAGTAAAAAGCATATTTTACATATACTGTACATAACGTAAGCACCATTAGTTCACCGCAAGCAAACTCTAGACCGGTTTCGACATTCAGTATCTCTCATCAGCAGCCATAACTTGCTTGAAACGATCCCAGACGTTTATAGGCAAAAGGACCTGGATGCTACGCAAACCCCATTCGACACTGCCAGAGGCGCACGGATGATCTGTGGTGGCCCAGTGGCCCAGTGGTTAGCGCGGCACCGCGATACGAATTCGACGGGCCGAGTTTTTGATTCCTGCTCACGACCCTTGACTTAGGTGGACTCAGCCTCAAGCGGGTACGATGTGTGATACATCAGCACTGGGGAGACAAAAGCGACCGGGTGTGGTGTTGGCCACCCACCCCTCCCTCTCTATGGCATGATCGATAGTATAGTTTAATCCCGAAAGTTTGTTTAACTTGCACCAATATACTCACATATATACAGTACATGTAGCATGTTTCATTATTGGCAATGTATTACAAAATCGTTACGCAATTGAATGATTGTGCAATATGTTGTTCGTAATTAAACATGCATGTTAAACGCACGTTTCACATATTGGTTGAAAATGAAACAAACAGAGCAGTACATATTCTTGGGTCTTTCGGTAAAGTCACGTAGATAGGTTCAAAGAAAATAACAAAAAATTACAAAAAAACTACGACGTTTCGATCGCAACACAAGCGGTCGTCTTCAGGAAAAGGGGGATCCGCTTCCAAGGCAAACTGTTTATAAAGGTTTGAAATGGGCGTAACCCAAATGTCAGCAGCCAATGACAATGTGAGTCGTCGGTAGCCAACGCGACGGTGGTTGGTTTTTCACCTTTCAGAGGGCTGCCAGGTAAAAATTAGCATGTTAAAGATAGATGAGCATGTTAATGGCAGAACGCAGAGCCGCAGCCAAGGGGTCGGTATGCTAAGTGACTGTGGAAGCGCAAGGTTTGAAATGGGCGTAAAGCACAACTAACATCGGAAGGTGGTTGGATGGGAACATCATAGCCAATTATGACTTAAACTGGTTGATAACGTCCTTCCAATGATTACTCAGTTTGTACCCATCTTCTCGGTTGAAATTGTATATATGGATGGCTTCATGAACGAATCTTTGTTGATAGCTAGTGGGCTTGCAAAGTACCTGCGTCTTAGGGAAATCAATTTTGTGTGAGTCCACCACGTTAAACCAATGATCAGCTACGGCTGAGGTATTGGTCCTACCATGTTTCAGATCTGCTTCATGGTCACGAACACGGTCCGAGACATGTCGCTTCTTTTCCCTAATGTAGCTACTGCCGCAGGCACAGCTTCTTATTCTCTCTGAGATCAGGGCTAGGCCAGCCCTGAACAAGATCCGTTTAGCATTGAGAGAAGTGACAGCAGCAGATGTCAGTGTAAAGGCGATGTATTTCCGACCATCATCACCTCGCCAGTGAACTGGAACACGTACACCAAGCTCTCAAGATGAATGGATATTCAGACTACACAATCTGTAAAGCTATCGCCCCAACCGTTGGGAAAAAAAAACATCTGAGGACCCAATCAAAACCATCACCTTGCCATACATAGCAGGGGTCACTAACAAGATTTCCAAAATCATGAGCAAACAAGATCCAGGTTCGATTCAACACAGTACATAAAATTCGTGATCTAATCCCATCTGTGAAGGATACGATCCCTGACATGCAATACCCTGGCGTCTACAAACTAAACTGTGCCTGCGGCAGTAGTTACATTGGGGAAACTAAGCGACATGTCTCAGACCGTGATCATGAACATGAAGCAGATCTGAAACATGGTAGGAGCAATACCTCGGCCATGGCTGATCATTGTTTTAATGCGGTGGGCTCACACGAAATATATTTCTCTAAGACGAAGGTACTTTGCAAGCCCACTGGCTATCAACAAAGATTAGTTCATGAAGCCATCCATATATACAGACACAGACACAATTTCAACCGAGAGGATGGGTACAAACTGAGCAATCATTGGAAGGACGTTATCAACCAGTTTAAGTCATAACTGGCTGTGATGTTCCCATCCAACCACCTTCCGATGTTAGTTGTGCTTTACGCCCATTTCAAACCTCGCACTTCCACAGTCACTTCGCGTGCCGACCCCTTGGCTGCGGCTCTGCGTTCTGCCATTAACATGCTCATCTCTCTTTAACATGCTAATTTTCACCTGGCAGCCCTCTGATTGGTGGAAAACCAACCACCGTCGGGTTGGCTGCCCACCACTCACATTGTCATTGGCTGCTGACATTTGGGCTACGCCCGTTTCAAACCTTTATAAACAGTTTGCCTTGGAAGCAAACCCCCCTTTTCCTGAAGACGACCGCTTGTGTTGCGATCGAAACGTGGTAGTTTTTTTGTTATTTTCTTTGAACCTATCTACGTGACTTTACCGAAAGACCCAAAAATATGAATTCCTCCAGTCACGACAGCTTTAAGTCAAAATTAGAGCGGTAGTTTCTTAACCTTTACTGCAGCCTTGCACCCCTTTGGCTCTCAAAGTACAATGTTAATAAATACGTAGGGTTTGATGAAACAAAGTAGCTGTTGTACTTACGTGCCCGTGCTTAATTTGTGTTTCGATTATTTACCTTCTAAAACAATCTGGCCATGTCCCGCACACCCCACGGGATGCACGCACCCAGGTTACGAGCCACAACTGCCGGAAAGGATCGAACACAGCAAATAAACACCGTGCCCAGTCCTCGTGGCGTGAGTCCACTCCACGTTCCCCCCCTCGTGACGTCAGTCCACTCCACGTTCCTCTTGGCGTGAGTCCACTCCACGGTCCCCCCCCCCCCCTCTAGGCGTGAGTCCACTCGGGGTTCCCCCCCCCATCTTGGCGTGAGTCCACTCCGGGTTCCCCCTCCTCTGGCCCCCGGCCCGCGCCCCCAACGCGGGGTCACAAAACTGCGCCGCCTCCGCCGCTCTCTGTGACAGCAGCAGCAGTCAGCTGTAGCAGCTCTCTGTGAC
>CM025633.2:12927474-12945998 GCA_014621495.2 Entosphenus tridentatus | reverse complement strand
CCCTGATCGGGCTCAAGCGCGGGTCCCAGCAGCAAACCACGCACCCCACAGACAAAGCTGCCCCGTGTAGCCTGTAACAGGCTGCAGGGGCAAGTGCTGTCAGCGAGCAGCACATGTGAAGGCCGACGCTGTGGCACACGAGGGGGTGGGTGGCCAGAACCACGGCCGGCCGCCTTTGTCTCCCCAGTGGCGATGTTTACACACCGCGCCAGGTACTCATTTGAGGCCGGGTCGACCTAGGGGAGGCCCATGACCGGTTCAGATACTCGTCACTGGCGCTGGCCGTGAGTGGGAATCGAACTCGGGTCGCCGGGTTCGTAGAGAGCGGCGCGCTAACCGTTGCACCACCGCTCCCACGGACCCCAAACGCACCGGGACCCTCCTCCTCACATCACCTCGATAATCTCCTAAACCACGGGTGCTGAACGTAGGTACAGTGGCCCAACACGTCAAGTGTCCAGCAACAAACAGCACCATTAAAGCTGTAATAGAAGCGAGCTGACACGTGTCTTGCATTGAGCGAGGTCTTAGGAACTTGGGAAAAGAGACACTTCGGGGGAATTCTAAAGTAGAGCAGTGCAGGGGGAGAGGCAGACAAGCGAGGTGACCTGCAGTGCAGTGAGTTGCTGTGACCTGCAGTGTGGTGGGTGGGTGAGTGAGTTGTTGTGACCTGCAGCGTGGTGAGTGGGTGAGTGTTGTTGTGACCTGCAGTGTGGTGAGTGGGTGAGTGTTGTTGTGACCTGCAGTGTGATGAGTGGGTGAGTGTGTGGTAGTGACCTGCAGTGTGGTGAGTGAGTGAGTTGATGTGGCCTGCAGTGTGGTGAGTGGGTGAGTGTGTTGTTGTCACCTGCAGTGTGATGAGTGGGTGAGTGTGTGGTTGTGACCTGCAGTGTGGTGAGTGAGTGAGTTGATGTGGCCTGCAGTGTGGTGAGTGGGTGAGTGTGTTGGTGTCACCTGCAGTGTGGTGAGTGGGTGAGTGTTTTGTTGTGAGCTGCAGTGTGGTGAGTGGGTGAGTGTGTGGTTGTCACCTGCAGTGTGGTGAGTGGGTGAGTGTGTTGTTGAGACCTGCAGTGTGGTGAGTGGGTGAGTGTGTTGTTGTGAGCTGCAGTGTGGTGAGTGGGTGAGTGTGTGGTTGTCACCTGCAGTGTGGTGAGTGGGTGAGTGTGTTGTTGAGACCTGCAGTGTGGTGAGTGGGTGAGTGTGTTGTTGCGACCTGCAGTGTGGTGAGTGGGTGAGTGTGTTGGTGTGACCTGCAGTGTGGTGAGTAGGTGTGTTGTTGTGACCTGCAGTGTGGTGAGTGGGTGAGTGTGTTGTTGTGACCTACAGTGTGGTCAGTGGGTGTGTTGTTGTTGTGACCCCCACATCTTCATCTAAGCTCTTCATGGTAATTTACAAAACTCGCCCTACTTCTTCCCCCCGACCCCATTCCTGCGTTCCTTCTACCTTGCCTCCTCCCTCTTATCTTCTCCTACCTTGTGTCCATTTTTCAATCCTACCTCTCAAAACGTGTCTTTAGAGAAGTAGGAGAAAACCGAAACTTGACTAAATCCTCCCCAAGCCTTCGCCATCATTTCGTGATAAGTCGATAACCTATAGAGCTCCTGCACACGACATGATTTCGTCCCACCATTCCCGCCGCATTGCCCCTGCTTCTTCACGCGCTTTTCAGATTGTGGTCCATGGTCTACGTTCATGGCCACATTCTGATCCGCGTGAGTCGTAGTTTGCACCGATCGATCGCGTTCTTCTATCAGGCGCATTGCTGCGTCACTTCTCGTGGCCGGGTTGAGTTTGACATCGGCACCAAAGACGAAGTTCCCCTGTGTAGCCTTAGCAGGCTGTAGGGGCAAGTGCTGTTAGTGAGCACCTATGAAGGCCAGAACGGCACACGAGGGGGTGGGTGGCCAGCACCACGCCCGACCGCCTTTGTCTCCCCAGTGGCAATGTTTACACACCGCACCATCTACTCATTTGAGGCTGAGTCGACCTAGGGGAGGTCCAGGACCGGTTCAGATCAACGTCACCGGGGTTGGTCGTGAGCGAGAATCGAATCTGGGTCGCCGGGTTCATAGCGCAGCGCGCTAACCGCTACACCACCGCTCCCCACACGTTGTTTGTGCAACTCAGGTGACATCAGCACCACACCCCTGCTCTCATCCACCTCTTCATTCCATCTCTGTGGTTCCGGTCTGTTGGCAGTGGCTGTTCTCGGTACACTCACTCTCCTCTTCATTTCAGCCGTGCCCCTCTGAAAGACAACTCCAATCGTTCAGTGCACTGGTTGCACTGTTTAGCCTTCCACAAAATGGGTAACACATTAACAATTTCATATTTGCTGATGTGGTCACTATGACATCCAATGGAAAGAACGACAGAACATAATCAAATAATTGAAAGAAAACGGCAAAGTGGGGCTCAAAGCAAATAAGAGAAAAGTTGGTTTGTTCAACAATGCCTTTGTTATCATCCAAGAGTTTTAGGCATCACATGTTAAGACTACACACACGATGCATTTGGAGGAGAAAGGTACAGTGTTCTGAAATAGAGGAAGTGCATTTAAACTTTTTTTTTTACGATCAGTAAACCTGTTGTATTCATAATAGCTTGTGACAGCACCTCGACAAGGGATATGCATGAGTTGATAGGGGAGGGGTGGGTGGATGAGTGAGCGGAGGCTCGTGAAGGACGCTGCTGCAGTTGGAGGCAGTCGCCCTCCATCAACAACTGAGGGCAGAGGAGCGACGCTCACAACAACGAGCGGAGCTCCGGGCTGATAAAACGCAGCAAGTTGGCACCGTAGAGAGGATTGGTGGTGCATTTGCCAGTCACCTCAGTCAGTCCATTGCCTGACTGAGGTGACTGGCCTGCAGCGGGCCTTCCACACCTCTTTATGCCTCGTGGTGCAGATCGTCTGTCACAAGCTCCGTTGTGATGTCACTGCCACTTGGTGGCGAATGGCGGTTGTTGTTGGGGTGGTTGAGGTTTGGGTTCGTGGATGGGTGAGGAGTGGGTGGGAGAGGAGGCACCTGCCAGGTCTCAGACACCAGGGCCAGGAGAGAGACGGGATAATTTTCTCGCTTTTTGCGGGTTCGGTTTGTGCAGTTTTGCGTGTATGCGGCTAACCTATTTCTACCCAAAATTCACTACATTATGCGATTTGAGTTAACTCACATGCGGCTACGCGGTCGAACGTGGGCAAGATTGCGTGTGTACTGTGTGCGCTGCTCGGCAGGCAGCTATATCTGGTGCGTTGTGTATTGTGTGACTGATGGTCCATGCTGCACGATTTCGCTTTGTGTGCACGCGGCGAGGGAAACTCGCGTCAGCTAAACGATGTGCGCTCAGGTGTGCCCAGACCTGGAACCCGAACAGGCGCTTGTACAAGTAACACGAAGTTTTATTTGGGGCACTACCCTGTTTTTTTTAGCAAATGATGTAACGACCTCGTGCTCGGGACGGTGAGACGCGTGCCTGAACTTGCTGAGGAACTGTTTTGACTTCTGCGGGGAAGGGACAGGGGCTGTCTCGCAGACAGAAAACAGCGACCTGGCGGGGCCGGAGGCCCAGTGAGTGGGTGGAGGATAAACGTGCCCGTCGTCGGAAGAGTGAAGGGTGAGCGTGGGAGGAGGCAGGCGGGGGGGTGCAGGCATCTGCGTGGAGAGAGCCGGGAGGATAGAGGGAAAAGGAGAGGGCCGCTCGGGAAGGGCAGTACAACTTCGTGCAGATTTCTTATTTTTCCACACGGCTGCTGATTTCGATGCAGATCAACGACTGCAATGTCACAGTCAAGTGGTCAAGTCCAGATAACCGCGTCAGGAGTGGTGGAGTTGTATCGCATTGCTTCGTTCTACGTTGATCGCTCTGTTCTGGGTGACCACAGTCGTGCACTGCGTGGCTTGTGTTGTTGCTCTGGAGACCGGGAGATTGATGACACTATGTAACACATTTTTTGTTCCTGGGTAGTAAGTGTTATTTCCTAATTGCGTATGCCTCAAAAGTATAGCAAATGGCTATTATTCCCCACAAACTTTGCTTTTGTGACCAGGATAGTGATGTTTTGAAATTTGCCTATTTTCAATGAGAAAACGGGCGAATTTGTGGCAGAAGCAGAGCCCATCTTGACGGGTGAAGAAGCTGCAAAAATGTTGGTGATGCCTCCTCTGACCTGCGACTTACACACTTTCATCCAACAAGTTCCACTGCTTGTGCCTGGACGTCAAAAACTCGGCATTGCACTTGGTGAGACCAAGATCTCTCATCAAGTCGTTGAGGTCTTTTTGGTTGGGGTAGTATGGTTTTCTCTCCTCGGCTCCACGTCGGAAATTGTCATCTGGATCTACGTCTTCCTCGCTCTCTGACTTGCCGCTCCCTTCTAAAGACGGCTGCTCTCTCTCCGGAGGAGTGGGTACGCGGAGCTCATGGCAGTGTGACACTGGGGCGATGGATGAAGGAAGTTCCGGATACGTGATAGCAGGTGCATTCTTGCCAGTCCGACGTTTGGAAGGGTCCACCATGCAGAAGTAGCAGATGCTTGAGTGGTCAGTGAGTTCTTGTCAAATTCTTGGGATAGCGAACTTCATGGCTCTCTTTTCCTCTCTGTACCATCCCACAAAAATACATTTATTTCACCCATGACTAATGTGTAAGAGATTCTCGCAACATTTTTTATATATGATAACATTGAAAATTGTAAAACATTTTTAAATTAAAAACTTTCACAATAAAAAAAAATAGCAAAATATTTTATAACATAAAATTCCGAGCAACAATTGTCCATCTTACCTTCCAGAGTTTTTTTGCATTGCTCGCAGGTGAAATGAGGTGCCCAGGATTTGGCTTGATCTCCGACAGGCATGCCGAAATATGCCTTGTAGGCCTCACACATCTTCGCAGATGCTTCCACAGAGTACTTTTTCGCTTTTGTCTTGATAAATTGCCCGCAGACATAGCAAAATGCGTCTGCCGGATGCTTGCAGCCTCTTGATGCCATCTCAGAAAAATACAGATATGTATCCACTTAGGCAGCTGGAACTAAACTGAACTGGTGGGCTTAAGGTCCCTGTATTTATACTACTATTTATATTACTGGAAAGTTCTAGAATGTTCTAGAAGTTACTCCAAGTTTACTCAGCACTGAATCTATCTGTAATATTCTGGAAAATAGGTAAATTTCTAAATACAGTATTACTGTTCTGGTCACAAAAGCAAAGTTTGTGAGGAATAATAGCCATTTTCTGTACTTTTGAGGCATAAGCAATTAGGAAATAACACTTACTACCCAGGAACAAAAAATAAATAAATAACGGTTACACCGTGTGATCGATGTTCGGTCACCGTGTTGACGGCATTAGTCGTGATTTCTCACCGAACAGCGTGCGCCGCGTGAAAGCTGCCATCCAAATGTGTGGACTAATCTCCGCCTATATGGGATAGCGTGTTTCCCCCTCACACTCGTGGGGTTTCTCCCACATGTTATAAACGCTCGTTAGTTTTGCGGAAAATGTTTTAATGCACTGAAGACCGCAGAGCTTGTGCCTGGCTCCTGCCTTCCCACTCGCCTGTGGCTCCTCGCTCCTCCACGCATTACCACTTGTTCAGCGCCGTGATGAGGTGCATTCTGCAGGAACGACTCGATAATCTACGCAACACAAAAGCATCGTTTATTATTACGAACGTTGGGATGAGTGGAGTCACGCACGGTCGGGTGGAACCCAATGGGAGGGAGGGGGGCACGTGTTTACCCCACTGCCACCAACGTGGGTGGTGTATGTATGTTTGTTGAACTTCCACAATAGAGATTTTTGGGTTAGATCACGTGAGTATGAATGTGTCATTAAACCCACCACCTCCCGACACGGCCAATAGTAAGGTTCGTCACGTAAACAAAACGTGCCAATTCGTTACTAGTGCAGCACTAACCGGTGTGTTGGACACATTCATATTTATTCCATCTAACTCAAAAACCGCTATTATGGATATTGGTCGCGAAACCCTACGTGCTCAACTTTGTTGAACTTTTTTCGTGCCGTACGTAGCCAACCATGATAATTATCATGGTAGGCTATTATTCAGCGGTGCAAAGGCCTTGGTGTTTAAGTGCACAGTGGATCTCCCCGTGCGCTTGGTCCTCTCGCCACGATCCCTGTAATCTGCGGGATCAGATTCTTCTGCGAATCGTCTTCACATGCGCAGGTCGGGTCTTCCCATTACCTGGGATAATTCCACCAATCCCAGTGTCTACAACGTTGTGTGGGTAACAGGCGTGGCGCGTGGTTCCCCAAGGCCTCTGTCTAAACTGCAGAAGGGTGTCACGTGTCTGCGGTTCTGCATGCGCTGAGACGACCTTCATCCCATGGTGGATTTGCCGGAGGGTTGTAACTTCATTTTATTATTCTTTCGCTGTCAAAATGTTTCATGATCATTTTACCGCTCGCATGGAAATAGAGCAATTAAAGCAAACTAGCCTGGACCCCAGGATTCTAAGAATCGATGGTGGAATTCCCACCACCGGATTTGGGCTGAGAACACAAGATGAGCACCAACGCCTCTTTCGGACCTTTTGACATTTGGAAAACAAAGCAACAAGCACGTGCCTGCCGTGGAGGAGGAGGAGCAGCAGGTGCCTGCTGCCAGCCTGGTGAAGTCAGCAGTCACATGAGTGGTTGTGTGGGAGGGGGGGTGTCACAGGGTGTGCGGCAGCAGGAGTTGCAAAGCTTCGTGATGGGGCAAGTAAGTGGGTTGTTGTTTTTGTGCTCAACTGGTGCCGTGAGCTTCCGGCAGCAGCCCCCCAGCGACCCCCCCCCCCCCCGAGGGCAAGCCACTCTTTTTGAATGGGATATTGTATTCTACCATTTCATTTGTACGACTTACGCAGGTTTATGCAGTTTTGAGGGTGAGAAAACATTTACTGGCAAAAAACCCCCACCCGGTTTTGTAATTTCCAAAGCTAAACACCCTTGGATTTGTTTTGCTCCAGAAATTTTAATGTACATGCCGAGTTCTATCTCCATGAGCTTGGTCGTAGCTGAGCCTGCCGGCTTGGTGTGAGACTCTGCGTGAGACTCTGCGTGAGTCTCTGTGTGAGTGAGTCTCTGAGTGAGTGAGACTCTGTGTCAGACTCTGTGTGTGAGTCTCTGAGTGAGTCTCTGAGTCTCTATGTGAGACTCTATGTGAGTCTCTGTGTGAGACTCTGTGTGAGACTGAGTGAGTCTCTGAGTGAGACTCTGTGTGAGACTCTGTGTGAGTGTCTGAGTGAGTCTCTGCACACAGAGAGACTCTGTGTGAGACTCTGCGTGAGGTTCTGCGTGGGGCTTGTTTCAGCGTCCGCAACGCGACGGGCGGCCACTCGGGGTGAGCGCGCTCGGTGGGATCCGTGCCTCCACCTTGGCGGGTTCCAGTCCCGTCAGAGGCCGGATTGGGGCACCTGCCGCGATGCTCTACTCCGTGGCTTCTGCTCAAGAACGTGCAAAATACTAAAAAATCTCGATGAAAAGGGTGCCGTGGGGGTAATTCGATGAGAACTGTAAAACAGCAGTGTTGCTGTGGCGCGTGACGGTGAGTGGCCCGCACCGAGTCGTGAGAGCTGCTCCGTCAGCAGTCGCAGCGGCAGCAGCAGAAGGCCACATGCAGCTCTCGGCGTGTGCTGAGCAAGCGCGTTTGCACAAAGCACGTGCTCCTGGAATGTGTTGAAAGAACACCGCATACATTTACTCCACTTTCTTTTTTTATACCAAAGTAAGTGGCTTGGTTATCAATTTGTGGGATAAACTGCAATTGCTTATGCCGACTGCTGCTGTCGTAAGAAACCTGGGATTTCTTAATCGTATGCTTTGTTTAAACTGGCGTGGGTTTTTTTTGGTAATTTCCCTTTTAGACTTATTTATTTATTTCCCTCAACTCGTGACCAAAGAGGAAGACGCTTTCAAAACACGACACAAAATAATTTTTCGCGTTGTGGTTGTTGTGGAGTTGAAAATAAATAGATCAGCAGACAATGACTCCTTATATTTATCTCTAAAACGTAAAAGTATTTTGACACAAACCATTGGCGCCACAGTTGATTCAGTACAAGCAAATCCCAAACTTGGCTTGTGATGTAGGCCGCACGATGCGTGACCCAATGAAACATCACACACGGAACCCGTGGCAGTGGAAAGGCATCTTGATATCATCATCATCGTTGTCATCACTGTCTGACTGCGGAAAATATCTCCAGCATCTTCACTCTTTCAGCCTCCATTGTCAGCTCGAGGTTTGGCCACCGTGAAAGTGGTTTTACTCACCGTAGAGTCTAGAAGAGTGGGCTAGGGGTGACGCTCGTCAGCGCGCTTGTAATGCTGTGCCTCGTTACGGCGCTTTAGCAGCTGTCAACATTATTATTAGAAGAAGAAGGGCCTGGCTTAGATGCCCGACTCGGGTACCTCTCTGCAGTTTGTATGTTTTATATCTCCCTGTTCTGCGTGGGATTCCTCCATTTTCTGCAGTTTCCTCCCAGAGTTAAACAAATATACAGCGTAACTCACTGGTATTGGCCAAAACATCCCAGTGCCGAAAAAAGTCACCTGCAAATGACTCGATGGGAATTACACAGCGACATCACTGCGGCGGCATAGCTTGCCGCGGCGGCGGTGGTGGTGGTGGCGGTGGTGGTGGAAACGCGGTTTGTCTTTGCCTGCGTGGCACGTGCCTCCGTGTCGAGGGCCCCACCCGCGCCCGAACGGGGCCACGCGTTAGCCCAGCGGCACCTCGTGGACACTGCGTGCTTCCGTGCATCCAGAAACAAGAGAAGCGTCTCCCCGCAGGAGACTCGGGTTCCACTTGGAGCGACAAGCGCGTTTATGAAGCCTGCAGAACATCACCTCCCATGGAGATTCGATGAGTCAAGTTCAATGGATGGGTGACGCGGCCCAGCGGGAGCGTGCTCACCGCTTGTTGTTGAGGTTTGCGGTTCGAATCCAGTGGCCACCCTGGTTATTACTGTGGTTGTGTATTGACCGCAATACTTTACACCGTCCGCTTCATAGCTGACGATAAATAAACCTGTGATGTAATTTCGTAAGAGTAGGCCATTGTGTGCTGGCATTTGGCCAAATTTGAAAATCACCCTCAAATTACTCAATTGGGACATGTACACACCAATCATCGCCCCTTGGCAGAACACTCGTGGTAAAGGGTAATGAGACTCAGGCTCTTCCGGGTAAAGAAGCAGAATACTGTAGTAGTAATAATACAATTTAAAAAAAATATTTGACCAGGACAGACTGTCAGCGTGAGTCGTGTTTGCAGATTCTGTTACTTGACATTTATGGAAACCTGATTCCCCACGTGTTGCCGAGGCTTCACGTTGTAACGCCCGCACGGAATTTTTTTGTAACAATGGAAAACAAGGCCACTGCGTTAGCTACAGTACTGTAGTTGTGTACCCACTCAAAAAATATTTTATACAACGAACCCGATTTTTTTCCCAACGCTGCATTGCCATTCCTCATTTCCGTACAGAAATATCGTGCGGCGTACAGAGACTGTGCAAAGTGGATGCCTGCTTACGCCGCGGTTACAAAACAAAACACGGTTTGGAGAAGTCTGCTCATCATGCCCAAAGGTGCCGTGTTGATTGAGAAAGTACGCTCTGCTGAAAACCCCGCAGACGACGGTGCGGCTATGTGAGTGAAAACATTTGAAAGCATCCAGTCGGCCTTGCTTGACGCCGGTGGTGACGGTGGGGGCCGCGTTCGGGGGGGTGCAGCCGCCTACTCTGTAGCGTGTCCATCCATATATTCCACACAACGGAAGCAGGCTGCGTGGGATTGCAGTGTCTCACGCGGAGAAAAGCGGATCTGAAGAAGAGCCAAGTTTTGGCAATAGGCAGCAAAGGTCAGCGAGTAAGAGCGAGCGTAAAGAGGAAGGAGAGACGGGCGAAGGGAAGCACGTGCCGGGCAGAGAATAGACGAGAGGGGTTAGCTGACAACATCAGTAATCGGCCAGCAAATGGGGCACGCACTTTCCTGTGGACAGCTGTGCAAGAGGGCCCAGAGATAAAAATAAATCTATATATACGACGAGAAAATACATCGCAACATTCAAATAGTGCATGCCAGAAAATAGGAAGTTTCAAGGCCTATATGTATTCTACAACAATCAACAGGTCCTGAAGAGCTGCAACAGCATTGAGACACAGAGATAGACAACGATGGACCAGTTTTGTTCTTAGTCGGACTCATCAGCACAGTATCGTTACACATGCTCACTGCTGCCGGCCCTGTCAGTTGGTCACATTTGTGAAATGTATTAAGGCAAGAGGATCACTCTGCAGCACTTTGGGAACTGCCGATGATTCTTACATCAGGCACAGGGGTGGAGTGCTTTTGTCGGCATGTTTGTGTTGTTTGAAACTGAAGAGCCCAGGGGTCTGAGCACAAGCAGACTCGTGATGGTCGGACTCAACTAATGCCACGTCAGGGAGCTGTTTACATTTCATTATTCAGTAAGTACTGTCGCTTCGAAATCCTGTTGTGTGAATGTGATATATTCACTCAGTACAGTATAAGTTCATAATCTGTTCAGATCAGATGCTGCTCCTTCATCTCATAACTAACTTAAATTTTTGTTGATTTTTGAACCATAAAGAGTGTTTTTGTTACTGTTATAAGGACCCTAAGGGTTGATGCACTAAACGTTCATAATTTCTCAGGTGCAATGAAAGTTTTAGTCCCCGCTATGAAACCTTCGGTGCGTTGATTATTGCCCCCAATGGCCATCGTTGCTGTAAACGGAATTCGCCCCCAGCATCGAGGCCGGGGAGGAGCACCTCCACTCGAACGCCAGCGCGGGACGCCCGGGGCAGCTCCAACGTAGAGTTGCGGTGTAGGGGGTGAGCACCCTAGCCCAGGGCTTCGCAACCGGTGCGCCGCCAATGGGCACGCCGGTGCGCCGCCACCGCTGCGCCGCCACCGAGCACGGCGGAGCGCCACCGCAGCAAATTCCAGTGAGCTGCGGTATTTTGGGAATGACAGTAAAGGAAAGAACCTGACTGTTCCCAGGGCAGGAGAGACGAACTCTCCATGTCCGTGCCGTTGAGTGGCCGATGCAGCCTCCACCCCCATCCCCCCCACTCGCCGCTCTCCCCTGTCTGTCGGTCGCACGTGCGGAGTATGGCGGACGAGCCCTCAACCCTCACCCCCAGCCCTCGCGACTCTCGGTCTCGCGGGTTGGGCAGTGTTGTGCGACGTTTGAGTCGGCTCGATAGTGAATGCTGTGGAATGAAGAAAGTTGAAATGCACTGCCTTGCACGAACATTGGAAATGCATCGAGTAATCACTTCAAGCATATTTACTGCACCTTCCTATTAGCACGGTTGGCTACGTACGGTGCAAAAGAAGTTCAAAATAAATACAAGAAGCCATGGATAGAGTTATGATCTCATCAGCACGATTCGATTCCACAATTTAATGAATTGTTACTGTCTGTGGTCACAACTCATTTTGATGGCTTGTGTTGACAATTGTAGAGCCTGTGGAATCTACTGCAGTTGCTGGTTTCCAGTTCTATTCAATTCTTACCTCTGGCAATATGTTCTTGATTCAAATGCCAACGTAGAGGTTTGCTAACCACGAGAGGGCTTTAGGAGAAAGTTTGTGTAGTTTTTTTTTTCCTCCATTGAGGAAGTGCAGACTACAGCGGTTCACTGTATGGTCCATAGTTTGGGTTGCATGCCCACAAATGCACTACTGTGGCTTATCTTTAATTTTCCGTTCATGAAGGAGATGTGCCCATCAGCTTGTTGATGTTTTCACTGAGTGAAGAAGTCTCGCACGCACACAAACACGAAGACATCCAATCCTCAATGCACAGCGCGATACATGGGCCGTGAGCATGTGTGTCATTTCTCAGGGTCAACGGTGAAGGTCGATTATTGTGCTCAAAATGCGTGCGGTGCACGACGTCGAGCCTGGTGGACATCAACTCTCAGCCGTCCGTGTAAAAAGAGACACGGTAGCCGTGTATGTATTGTGTGTTGAACTTATTTCACGCCGTACGTAGCCAACCGCACAAATTTGAGGTGCAGATGTGGGGTGGGGTTGGTGACGCAAGCGGGTCGGTACAGGTGAGCGGTTGCCGCAGGCGAGATGGCCGAGGTGAGACGGGACCCATGGAGCTGTTTTGCCGAGTCATGGTGCTAAGGTGCGGCGGCGCCTCCTCCAGGCGCGACCGACGGGGTAGACTCGCCGACTCGCACTGCGTGCCCCCTACCTGGTGTTCAGTTTCTCGGCGCCATCCCGGGTGGTGACACTGAGGTGCGTCCGGTTGGTAATAACATTGAACAGTAATACTCACAACCTGCCTTTGTGAAAAGAAAAGGTCACATTCATCGACTAAAGTTGTAAGTGTTTGATGTCATTCCCGCATGAAAGGCCCACAACCTCGGTGGATTTGAATTGCGATCATTTTGCATTCACATCTGATCACGCAAACAACACTACAACATTGACACTTCGAGTGCCGTGACGTCTCGCCGGTAATTACAACCAGCTTCATCAGGCGACAGCCAGAATTTGTAGAGAAATCCTCATCGTCACTACGAGCTAATCGGGTGCGAAGACCAGAATGGAGGTTGGGTTAATGTAGTCATATGAATTACAATGGATATATATTATTAGTTGGGTTATTCACAGTTAATCGACATACATAATGTACATTTATGCATTATGTATGTCACATTACCAATTTTTGGGTCCAAAAATATTTCCTCCAACCGATCCCTCGTTTACATTTAACTTTGCCCGGGCTTTTACAAATTAACCTCTCCGCCAATCAGATTTGAGTGTTTCACCACCCTCCATTCAGATTGTGTGCACAACGCATCAGCTCTCCATCTGACAGATCACTCGTGGGAATTGAGCACCTTATTTCAACTCGCAAGTCCAAGTATAGATTGTATAGATTCCCACCACTATATGTTTACGTCACTATCAATCTATAGATTCATTCCACTACTGATTCTATTCACACCACTGAGTCTCTATGCGCCTCAAGAGCAGTACAAAGAGAAAGGATCCGTGATCTAATAGTGTGTCAATTTCATTGTGGAAGCGTCATGGCGGCGAGATGTTAACTACCTCGCCTCATATACATGAGGTAGTGGGTTTGATCCCCAGCCTGACTCCTTCATATATGGAGTTTTTATGTTCTTCCCATGGTCGCATAGATTTTTCTCCAGGTCCTCCGGTTTTTCCCTCCACATTTAAAAACACGCATTTAGAGTATGTGTCTGATATAAATGTCCACGTGATAAGCCACTTCGTTGAGCTATCATTTGTGACCAGGTCGCTTCTGAAAAAGAGCTGCATAGCTCAGTGGGCGTTACCTGGTAAAATAAAACAAACATTTTAGTTTTGTCTGTGGAGAAGGAAGCACACAATTAAATACGTGCTGCTCTATGTCTGTACTTGCGTCGGTCGTAACTCCCTGACATGGCAACATCGATATTCCCATTATACGCAGTAATATGTTCGCGAGCTCGACGCCAATGTCGGGGTCTGTGGGCCACGACGAGAGGGCTTCAAGATAGAGAGTTCGTGTCGTTTTGCTGTCCCTCTTCCGTTGTCGGAGCTCAGACTACGGTGGTTTACTGCATGGTCAGTGGCTTGGCTTACATGGCCACACTCGCTCTCCCGTGACCTGTCTTTCATTGTTTCACATTCATGAAGGAGATTTGCACATGAGCTCGTGGATGTTCCCACGTGGTCGATGGCACGTCAAGGAACGCGAAAGCCGGGACGTGCGATGCATTGTCAGTGAAATAGCAAAGGGACTTTTAAGATCAAGGGTTGGCCAGGCACAGGTCGAACAACTATGTGAAGGTGCGAGCTCGTCATGGTCACGAGGGGAGGAGAATGATTAATGGTGCAGACTCTCGTGTTGTGTCAAGGTGAGGGCAGTGGGGGGGGAATGGGTTCGACGAGGTGGGTTAGAGGGTAGGGCACCTGGGTTCAGAGCTGTGGACAGGTGGGGCACAGCGAATGTTGCACTCAGGGGCATCGGAGTTCACAGATGGCGGGCGGTGGGGGTGTTTGAGGCGTGAGAAGGGGCGCTTAGACTACAAGGTGGCTAGAACGCGCTGACAGATGGAAAAAGAGAACGAAGATGATTCGATATGACGGAGATGACCGCGAGTTGAGTCAAGCGATAGGGGAGGGCAAAGCGACGGCTGGACGCTGCTTGTGGAGGTTTATTGAGTGACCGTTGAATGCATCCACATAATCCAAGTGGAGTTGTTGTTCCACCTAATGCTTTTGCTTGACTCAGCGACCGTGTTTTGCCGTCACAGTGTTATCACAAACGACTCCAGAAAGTCCGATCTCGACATCCGCGTGGATATTTAGTTCGCCTTCTTAGTCCCCATCGCATAGAACCAAAGACAAAGAAGACCCGTATAGCCTTAACAGACTGTTGGGACAAGTGCTGTTAGCGAGGCCCATGGCCGGTTCGGATAATCGTCACTGATGGTGCCGGTGGCCGTGAGCTGGAATTGAACTCGGGTCGCCGGGTTCATAGCGCAGCGCTCAAACCACTCCACTACTGCTCCCCATCGCCACAGACAGTGACACACATAGACACACGTACATTTCTGTTGTCATTGAGGTATCACAGTGTTCCATAAGCAGTGCCACGGTGGCGAGACGTTAACTCCCTCGCCTGGTATGCAGAAGGTCATGGAGTTTGCATGTTCTCCCCGTGGTCGCGTGGATTTTTCTCCGGTTTCCCCCCCCTCCCCCCACATTTAGAATCAACATCACGCGTTTCAGAGAATTTGGCTGCGATACACATTTCCACAAAGCCCCATCGCTGTGGTGTCGTTTGTGGCCAGGTCGCTTCTGGTGTAAAAATAAATAAAAAAAATTGTAAAAAATAATTATTATTGTCCAATAATTAAAACCTGGTTCCGGACCAGTTGGTCTGGATCCACTGATTTAGATTTTGATGGAATGTGCGCAGTGTCTCTGATCTCCTCGATAGAAATCTCAGGGGTAGAAATAAAAACTTGTTTCTCCAACTTATAAAACACTCTAACAATTACTGTATCTCACATGCTGGGTTTCACGATGACATTATGCAATAGCTTTGATATGTCGTGCTTCGTTCCACACACGTTTTGTGTCGCGATTGCGCAATGTACGTGTGTATGTTGAACTTCTTTCGCACCGTACGTAGCCAACCGTGCTAATCGGAGGTGCCGTGTACAATACAAGCAACATAGGTGGGGAGAGAGGGAGACCTTCCTGAGCTGTGCTGCGCAGTTTGTAACACAAGCGTTATCTCAATAAGAACAGGAATCCCCAACACGTTCCATGAACTCCGTGACACATTGCTGGCGCTGTCGTGTGCCTGAATTAACATAGCAACATCACGTCGTTCAATCACATCATTGAATTGAACCCTTATTTAATATCCTGCCGTACTATGGCAATCACCATCTCAAAGCACCTCGCGAGTTTACGGCAATCCCGAGGATGAAGGGCGCAACAATTGGGTGACGGTAAAACAAAACGTCAAAGCCACATGTCCGTTGCCTTTTCCATGAAAACAAAAACTAACTCCGTATTGAGCGTGCGCACAGGGCGGCATTTCGGGTCCTTTGCAGCTGAAGTGGCCCTCGGACACGGCGGTGGTGGTAGTGGAGCCCTCAGCGCTACGAACCTGACGACCCGGGTTCGATTCCCGCTCGCGACCAACACCAGTCGTGACGATTATCTGAACCGGTCGTGGGCCTCACCTAGGTCGACTCAGCCAGCCTCAAATGAGTACCTGGTGCGATGTGTAAACATCGCCACTGGGGAGACAAAGGCGGCCGGGCGTGGTGTTGGCCACCCACCCCCTCGTGTGCCGTGTGGGTGTTCATAGGTGCTACTTGCTAACAGCACTTGCCCCTACAGTCTGTTAAAGGCTACGGGGGGGGGGGGAGAGTATTTGGTGAGACGTGAGAGCCTCGCGGGTGGAGAGATGCGGAAATGCTTGGCCCGGGCTCGTTGGCCCCGTGGCCCGGCCCGGCCGTGCCCGCCGGCCCGCTCGGCCTACGTGACCGTGGCGGTCTGGCGGCGGCTCCAGCCTCCACTACCCCCGGGGCCCGAGTCCCGTGACCGACGCGGCCCACGTGATGGCAGCAGCGCGTGCCTGTGTGTGCGCACACGTGACTTTGTGTGCGCTCACGTGACTTACCCGCATTGTTCTTCACGGCAAAACCTGCAATGCAGCATTCTTAGCTGCTGGCTCACACAGAAAGAAAACTGTAAACGGTGATAGACGTTTCACTATCTAGCACCCTTAAATGGCGACATCGTCATATGATTCTCTTTACAGGACCATAAACTCATTTCCCAGGGATTGGCTTTAAAATGCCCTGACATCAACACTTTGTGTTCTTCCGAGGGAGAGTTTTCTAAGACACAAAACCTTGGGCAATGAACAAACGACGAGGAGTATTTATAGGCACATTCTCCAACTTTGTGTTCTTGAGATTTTAACAAGAGCTTGATAAGGAAAGAGAAAGCGCCCTACTGAGAGACAAAGATCCCCCGTGTAGCCTTCACAGACTATTGGGGAAAGTGCTCCTCGGGGAGCACCTATGAAGGCCAGCACGGCACACGAGGGGGTGGGTGGTCATCACCACACCCAGCCACCTTTGCCTCCCTCTTGTCCATGTTTACATGCCGCACCAGGTACTCATTTGAGGGCGAGTCAGATAATCGTCATTGGTGTTGGCCGTGAGCGTGAATCGAAATGAGGTAGTCGCGTTCGTAACGCAACGTGCTAACTGCTGCACTACCGCTCCCCACTACAGAGAGACAGAGCCAGAGACTGATTTGTGGAAATACAGACACGGAGAGACACAGATTCGTGAGCAGAGAGAGGTGAGTGCGGAGAGAGGACTCGTATGTTCATTAATAGCAGGCGTTTATCAACTTCAGTCCGTTATTGCTATGGGGCAGTGCCCACGATAACAAAAACAAGGGTGGAGAGTGCTCACCTGGGCTGGAGTATCGACTCTGCCACCTGTGTGGGAGCGTCTGGGGTAGACGCTGAGCTTCAGCGGAAACAGGCCACAGCAGCTGACACGTTCAGCGGTGAGTGACGTGAGCTAGAGGATAGAGACAGCCAGGTCGTTGCCGAGAAACATCTGGCAGTTCACCGGCGTCGGTTCAACCTCGTATTACTGCTGATGAGACACTGAATACGAAAACAATGGGTCCAGTGTTTTGCTTGTGTTGAACTAAGACTGCTAAAATGCACTCCCAGAAGGAAGGCCGTGTGGCTAATTGGATGTGTATCTTTTGTTATTTTATAATGTGGAGACACAGATGGGAAGGAGGAGACTTTTCTGCTTTTTACTAAGGGGCCAGGGCACCGCCGCTACTGCTGCTGCCCGCGTGGTGGCGGGTGAGGTCTGCAATTTGGACGGAAAGAAAGTGGCTATACAATCGATCGCATAGCGCTAACCTCCAGCACTTTACCTGATTCCTATGACACGAGCGGACATGCAAATGGTTGAAAGCCTCGTAAGCAGTGCGTTACTTACGAAACAACCGCACTTACAAATCGCATAACCGACGCTGTTTCTTTTACCAAGGGGTGTGCGCTGAACGGCACGTTTTGCTATCTGGACGGACAATCTGCCTCGTCTGGAACTGAGACCATCAAGTTCTATTCAAATGGGACGGAGAGTTACAGTAGTGACTCGGTTCAGCGTCGCTTTGCTGTAGAAGTTGACGGTTAGAATCCAGCGGTCGCCCTGATTCGTACTGCGGCTGTGTTCACAGTACTACACGCCGTCTACTTCACAGGGAACGTTGCGGATCTCGGGGTGCCTCCGCTTTTGCTTGGTGCTCTCTACTTTCTTCCATGAGCAAGATAACTGTCAGATGTTGGCGCTCCTGTGAGACTCCTCTCTCTCCCGCTTGCGCCTGACCTGTTCCTCGCAGGTCGAGCCACAGCTGAGCCTCTCTCGTCCGCAAGACAGGCCAGAAGAGGGGGACGACGCCGCGACGGTGGTGGACAGCACACGGAGCGTGCTCAGCCTCAAGGCCGTGCGTGCCCTGCTGGGCCTGGTGGCCGTTCTCGCCATCGCGTTTGCCGGTGTGCTCGCCGCTCTCATCGTCAACATGAAGGGTACGCCACGCACGCGGCCTCTCGCATGCTCGATACGGGTCTCCTACACGCAGCGACCTCGTTAGAGGTCTCCTACACGCAGCGACCTCGTTAGAGGTCTCCTACACGCAGCGAGCTCGTTAGAGGTCTCCTACACGCAGCGACCTCGTTAGAGGTCTCCTACACGCAGTGACCTCGTTAGAGGTCTCCTACACGCAGCGACCTCGTTAGAGGCCTCCTACACGCAGCGACCTCGTTAGAGGTCTCCTACACGCTGTGACCTTGTTAGAGGTCTCCTACATGCTGTGACCTCGTTAGAGGTCTCCTACACGCTGTGACCTCGTTAGAGGTCTCCTACACGCAGCGACCTCGTTAGAGGTCTC